>CM077460.1:26316966-26716966 GCA_039654765.1 Mylopharyngodon piceus | reverse complement strand
CTACATTTGTAATTATCACTATAGAATCTAATGAGAATCACCATTGAAAATAATGAGAAAACAAAAAACCGAAAGTGATGTCAAATGTCCAAAGAGACTACAGTAATAAGAATTTGGGTGTAAAATGTGCTTGATTAAATGATCACAATCATAATGCAAAAAAACGTAATAGTTGAAAAATAAGCTTAATTTCTATTATGCAAAATAAAAATGTATTTTTTCTTTTGATTTTGAGCTAAAATTTCTGTGAGATTCACCAAAAAATCTACTTCTAATCTAAACATTACGCTTTGTACAACTGCAACTACACATAAATACCTTCAGTTGTTGTGTAGGATACCGACACCGTCACCTCAAATGCTGCAATGTCTGTAACCATGGCAACAGCAATATATGGGAAAACTGTCCACACGTGCCGTCGGCAGAAATTTGAAGAGCCATGGCAATAGAAGCCATGCCATTAACAAACACATTACAATACGCATTCAAAAGTTGGCCAAGCAGTGATTTGCAGGGTTGAACTGAATGAACTAAGCCTGAACACACTGCACAGGATTATGATTAAACTTCACATATTTAACGAATAAAAGAATACATTCATAGCAATCATTTCTCTGGTTCACATGGGTCTAAACAGCGGTACAGTCACGTTATGCCCTCTACACTCAGATGATTATAAAATCAGACCATTTTCTTTAAATATTTATGAAATTTGTCACAAAAAGGAATGGAGTTGTTAGTTATTCATAGCCTCTGCAGCAGAAACACCAAGCGTGCAATGAGCTGATGGATGAGAGAGGCAAAACTTGGTAAGATGCTCGACAACTAGTCCACGCTAATGAAAACTCAAGCGTAGACACACATCTCCATGCAGACTTACGGAGACGGTACACTGGGTGTAAGAGAAGGAGAGCGTGTGTACCCTGAGAGAGCAGGCCAGGCAGGGACAGGCGACGGCTGAGCTCCGCCTCCTCCTCTCGGATATCCCCCAGGCTGGAGCTTTTCTTCCCCTGCATGGGCTCCTCCAGACGGAGTCTCTCCTCCACTCGCTCACGGCCCTCTCCTGGAACCTGGAGCACAACAACTCTGGTCAAACACATCATAGCTGGATCATTATCCTTCAGTTTCTTTCCAAGTGAGAAAATGACATAATAATATAGAAAATGTGTTGGTTTAATGTTTAAAGAGCATGATTCTGGCATGAAAATGTACAGTATACAAACTGGAAAATACACTTACCCAGTAACCAATGACTTTTCTCAGAGAGAGAGCTTCATATGTAGACACTACACGTTCCCCCACTGCAGAGGCACAGGACACCACCAAGTTGTTCAACGCAGAGCCCATTGGAGTCACAGACTGGGCGACCGGAATCAAGGGGTCAGAGGTGAAAGGATCAGCAGGGTCACTGGAGAGCTGTGATGGGACAGATGTGAGCTGGACGTGAGA
This sequence comes from Mylopharyngodon piceus, assembly GCA_039654765.1. Classification (NCBI taxonomy): domain Eukaryota; kingdom Metazoa; phylum Chordata; class Actinopteri; order Cypriniformes; family Xenocyprididae; genus Mylopharyngodon; species Mylopharyngodon piceus. Next base: position 26,715,517 of record CM077460.1, on the reverse strand, counting down.
GCTCTGAATTGCACATTTAGAAGAAATGAAACAGTTTGAATTACGATGGCTTGGGATGGTCGACTTGATGAATAGTAATGGCCAGCTACACTCAAAAAAATGAATTGTTGGATTTACTTAAAAAAGCAGCGTCAAGTGATTCCACACAACTATATTGAGTAATTTGTACAAATAACAATTTAGTTGTATGAACAAAAGAAATTCAAGTAAAGCTGACAAAATATCTTGGAGTAAATATAAATCATTTGAATTTGTCACTGTTACATAATATTTATATGTGCAGTTTACTTAATAATGTTATGTTATAAAAGTTTATTACAAAAGGTGAACACATTTATTGACTTAATTTACCTTATTAAACTATTTGCTCTACAAAATGCACTCAAAAAAATAACTCATTATGTCAACATTAATTTGTGCATTTCACTCAGCAAAGTTAAGTTAACTGAACAATCACTTAGCCTGACAATACTCATTTTTAGTAGAAACAACTCAGATAAATTAAGTTCATGTAGTTACATGAGTTTTTTAAGTAATGTGAACAAGGATGGTTTGAGTGAAACTAACAACAGTAAAAGTTCATATTTTTGAGTGTTGTATATTTAACTAAAACAAAAATATAGATATTTTAGCTAGAATATTTGTTAAAGGCCTACTGAAGTGCCTTGAAACGCACAGCATTATTCAATGTGTTGATGTAATTTCCACTGAAGCAGGAAGACAAGGCGTACTGTTTAGTTCACCCAAAAATGAAAATTCTGTCTGTTGTTCCAAACTCATAAGACTTTCGTTTATCTTCGCAACGCAAATAAAGATCTTTTTGATGAAATCTGAGCGATTTCTGTCCCTCCATAGACAGCCTACGTAATTGACACTTTGACGCTTCAAAAAGTTCATAAAGAGAACGTAAAAATAATCCATATGAATTGAGTGGTTTAGTCCAAGAGGCTTGATCACTTTTTATGATAAACAGGTTTAATTAAGGCTTTTACTCACATAGAAACATTGATCAGCGAACATAAACCGAAGCTCAACCGAACCTGAATGACGCGCGAGAACAAACCTCTTCTGGAAGCTCAAATGTGCTGCGTAACACGAGAATGAACCTCATTGGTTACGTAGGCTGTCTATGGAGGGACAGAAAGCTCTCAGATTTTATCAAAAAGATCTTCATTTATGTTCCGAAGATGAACGAAAGTCTCACAGGTTTGGAACAACATGAGGGTGAGTAATTAAGTAGCTTCATTTTTGGGTGAACTAACCCTTTAAATTGTTTATATGAAGGCTTTACAATCAGATTGAGCCAACTATTGGATCATTTGGATGCATGTAAACGTAGCTACTGTCAGAGACTAACCTGAGCAGAATGAAGCGTGCTGGGGGTCTTGGTGGTGTGCTCTGCCAGGGCATGATCAGAAAGTCTCTTAAGATAGGCCTTCACTGCCTGCTCATCGGGGAATGGGGAGCACTTCCCCCCTATGGCTCGACAGCTGTCCGGCTCAGGGGTGCAGGACTCTGAGGCTTCGACACAAACCTCTCCATTTGTGACCGGAGCTTCAGGTTCAGTCGAGTCTTCTATGGTTAGTTCTACAGGTTCTTGGCTAGATGCAGGAACCTGATTTTGGGGTTCAGAGGCAGGTGTGCTGTCAGGGATTGTGCTGGAGGTGGGTGATCTTGGGATCTGGGTGGACATGGATGGAACAGGTTCTGTAGGAGAGCTTTTGCCTTGTTTACCCTGTTCTGGGCTGCCTTCTAATGCAGACTTGGTCTCGCCGCTGTCCAGCTCAACACCTAGTGGACAGTGATGGCCATCAGAGATGATGACATGGTCCTCTTTGTCCGTCATAGTGTACAGCAGCTGATGGCACTGACCGCACTTGTCTGGGGGGGGTTTCCGAGGCTCCTGCGGAGGGGGGAGACATCGCACCAGAGCCAGGCTGTGAGCGGCTCCACAGGCCACCTGCAACACATGCCTTCCGGCCAAGGGCTCTACCTTCTGGGGCTTCCAGACTGGAAACGTTGAAGTGTTCAGGCCCAGCTGGCACCCGCTGCCCCAAGCCCAGACTTCATGCTTGGCTGAAAGAGCCAAAGTGTGCTGATCCCCACACGCCACCTCCAGGATCTTCACTGTCTGAGGGGGTGTGGCCTCAGAGTCAAGCACGGCCACAGGGGTGGGGTTAGGGATAACAGAGAGTCCCGACAGGCCACACTGTCCATGAGCGTTTTCTCCCCACATGTGCACACCTCCATCCTCCGTTACTACTCCACTGTGGGCGGAGCCAGCAGCCACAAAAACAACACGTTGTTCGCTAAGCACTGCCTCCAAAACAGGCTCAGTCACTACTGATGATGTTTGGTTTTGTTTCCAAGGCAACTCACCAAAACTGTAGACTTGTCCCCCTAAATATAGTATATAAATTATTACATATCTGGATTGCAATATCATTGCAAAATGTATTAAAAGCAATAGTAAGCAGTGGTTCTCAATCAAGGGACTTAGTAAACTTCCAATGGGGCCACAGGATGACTTAAAATGTTTTCAATTAATTATATTAAAATAATCTTAACTTAAAGTACTTTCCCTCTTAATAACAATTGTTTTTATTCAAGAATGTACAATTCTTGAAACTTCTGGAATCACAAAAATATTTAATATTTCGGTAACACTTTACAATAAGGTTTCATTTGTTAACATTAGTTCATTGTTTGTTCATGTTAGTTCACAGTGCATTAACTAATGTTAATAAACACAACTCTTGATTTTAATAATGTATTAGTAAATATTGAAATTAACATTAACAAAGATTAATAAATGCTGTAGAAGTGGTTCATTATTAGTTCATGTTAACTAATGTAGTTAAAGGATTAGTTCACTTTCATATAAAATTTTCCTGATAATTTACTCACCCCCTTGTCATCCAAGATGTCCATGTCTTTCTTTCTTCAGTCGAAAAGAAATTAAGGTTTTTGATGAAAACATTCCAGGATTATTCTCCTTATAATGGACTTCAATGGCCAACGGAACGAACGCAGCGCCAGTTACGTTTTTTCCGTAAGTTGAATAGGGAAGGCGTAGGACATACAGCGTAAGCTTTTTGAAGAATACGAAAGTACGGTTTTGGCGGATGGCGATCATTTGTTTATATAAAGCATATACATTTACATTTTTTTCGAAAATGACCGATCGTTTCGTTAGATAAGACCCTTATTCCTCGTCTGGTATCGTTTAAAGCCCTTTGAAGCTGCACTGAAACTATAATTTTGACCTTCAACTGTTTGGAGGCCATTGAAGTCCTTTATAAGGAGAATAATCCTGGAATGTTTTCATCAAAAACCTTAATTTCTTTTTGACTGAAGAAAGAAAGACATGGACATCTTGGATGACATGGGGGTGAGTAAATTATCAGGAAAATTTTATATGAAAGTGAACTAATCCTTTAACTAATGTTAACTAATAAACCTTACTGTAAAGTGTTACCAATATTTCTATACTCCCAGTTTCTGTTAATAAAAAAAAAAAAAAAGTTTGAAAACAAGCTGCTTTGTCATAATTATAGGAGAAATACCAGAGGAAATATCTCAAATCCAAATCCAATCCAGATTCAAATTGGTTACGCAGATTCGCTGTGTTTACCAGCAGAAAGCTGCTTGGTTTGAAAGTGAAACTTTTTTTTTTTCTTTTTTCAATTGTGCCAAAATTTCACTACTGTGACCACAGCTTCAGCCTGCTTGGCTCATATTCACCCTCGAGAATACCTCAATCTATCCAAATGGTAATGATCTATTTTCAAATTATTATTTTGTTCAATTTTAGGACAGTTCACCCAAATATAAAATGCAAACGTGTATGACTTTCTTTTGTGGAGCCCATACAATGAAAGTCAATGGGGTCTAAAACAACACTTGACACCGATGACTTTCATTGCATGCACAAACACATACATTTTTCAGAATATCTTTTGGGCTCCATAGAAGAAATAAAGTTAAACAGGTTTGGACTGACACAAGGGTGAGTAAATAATGACAGTATTTTTTATTTTTGGGAGACATATCCTGTTAAATTACTGTGTTAAAGCGATAGTTCACCCAAAAATGAAAATTCTGTCATTAATTACTCACCCTCATGTTGTTCCAAACCCGTAAGTCCTTCGTTCATCTTCGGAACACAAATTAAGATATTTTTGATGAAATCCGAGAGGATTCTGACTCCACCATAGACAGCAAGCTATTGAGCCGGTGTTCGGACGTAAACACTGAAGCACTGCACTGTGTTTACAACGTCAACAGCGTAGGAAACTGACAGGGAAGAGAAGAGATTGTTGAATAAAGTTGTAATTTTTGTTTTGTTTTTGCACACAAAAATATTCTCGTCGCTTCATAAAATTAAGTTTGAACCACTGTAGTCACATGGACTCTTTTAATGATGTCTTTACTACCTTTCTGGGCCTTAAAAATGGGAATTAAATTGCTGTCTATGGAGGAGTCAGAAAGCTCTCGGATTTCATCAAAAATATCTTAATTTGTGTTCCGAAGATGAACGAAGGTCTTTCGGGTGTGGAACGACATGAGGGTGAGTAATTGATGACATTTTCATTTTTGGGTGAACTAACCCTTTAAAATAACCAAGACCTCTCACGGCTTAGATGATGTCAGCTTGGAAAGGCGTTTAAAGAGATATTATATTTTGATGAACAATTGTTAAGACAAGATTGCAATAACATTCACAGATGACTTCCACACAGTAAGTATAACATAAATAATATCAATAAATAGTCAATTTGACATTGACTTTAAACAAAAAGCTTATCAAATATTAGTGCTTTGCATCTACAGTGTTTCCCAGCCAAATTTGCAAGTGTATCTATGCTTGTTCTAGTGTGAATAATAAATGTATTACCCTCTACTAGCAGAACACCATGTCTAGCTCCCAAGGCAGCCTGGAGCACAGGCCGGGAGAGCAGCACCCTTTCTGGTGTGGTGCTGTAGGAATATCCGCTCCACGTGTGGAGCAGACCTCTCTCCCCAGAACTGTCCTCCTCACCAGAACTACAAACACAGTGATGCATACACTCTCAGAGAAGTCATGAGACAAAAAAAACTAAGTACACAAATGCTGCATTGTCCAACTCTGCTGGCAGCCTGTCTTTGAACACACTCACCTTATCTGTTTCTCCATCTCTAAACGTTGCCCATATCACAGCTGTTGCGTTTGTCACCGTGGATGATAGTCCTGTGAGAGAACGGGTGACATATATTTTCAGATGCTGAATGACAACAAAAGATTTGACAACAGCTTGTTTGATTAAACTCCCCCCCGCCCCCAGCATAGATCTGAATTTAAATGGTTGTAATTCATGAATGCTTTGAAATACAGACCTTTTAAAGAACACAATCAGCAGATTATTGCAGAAGTGAAAGCAGCTTTAAAAATGATAATGTCCAAATGTCCAATTTCAAAACGGTTTGTGTGAGTGAATTTTTAAGCTTTCGAATTACAATTTGTGATGATTACTAATATAGATGACAGTCACGAGTGTGAGTTAATTCTAAGCATTTCGGTGCTTAGGTTAAATTTATTTTTAATTGTAAAACAAGTATATTTTGAAGTCCAGATTATGTGTAAAACAAATACTCTTGACCAAGACTAACAGTGTAAACACATGTGTACACACACAGATCAAGGACAAAGGTGACGTAGAGCTGTGATGAAATCATCAGCTGAATTGACAAACACAACAACAGATCTGGGATACTGTCTAATAAATTATAATGAATATTAACGACTCCTATTCTGAGTTCTTAGTTAAAGCACAAGCTGTCAAGCAGGTTTAGATGGTCATGAAAAAAATAATATGAATTTAAGCAACAGAAAAAAACACATTATGATTCGCTTCATATACAATATTCTAATTGATAACAATGATTCATATGGTAATGTCTAAAGTGAAACTAGACGTCTGATGAGATCAAGCACAACAAATTTAGAAAAGCATTCACGTCGACAGGTGGGAATAATGTTAAATAACTGATGAGTGAAAGATCTTTACACCACTGTAAAGTCATACAAATACAATGCAGTCCCTGGAAGACAGAAACATCCCTAAGCTTCATTTTATTAGCTGCTTTAATATTAACGTACTCTGATATACAAGATGCTTCGTTCATTCTTACCCCAAAATGTCAGAAGCGAATGATTCTTGGTTATAAATATATCTTGTCAGCTTTTAAAACACTTGATCAGAGATGTAATATAACCGGCGATGAAAACAGACAGGCAGCAGAGCTAAGCTCATGATGATGATGATATTAATCGGGTGGGTTGTTGTGGTTGTTGTGAGCGCTTCAACGAACGGAGAAACAGGAGGGACAAACCAGATGGAGTATTTACGCTTTCGCTTTTTCTACTCGGCAGGTAGAACAGGAGAGATGAGTGGGCTGCTTGAAAATTAAATGCTGAGATGGTAAGCTAAATATATAATTTTACTAGTCCATAGAAACTGTAGATTGCAAATTAATACTAATATATGGATTAATATTGCTCGTGCAGTTGTCTTCGTGTCATCACTAGGGCTATATTTTTTACGTAGACTATCGGACGCTGTAGCTGCTTGTTCCGTCACTGAATAATAAAAAAAAAGATAATTGCGATTTTTATCTCACAATTCGGACTTTTACTCTCACTGCGATTTTACATCTCGCAATTCTGACTTTTTCCCCTCAGAATTGCGTGATATAAAGTCACAAATGCAATTGCGAGTTATAAAGTCAGAATTGCGGGATATAAACTCGCAATTGCGATAAATAAACTCGCAGTTCTGACTTTTTATCGCAATTGCGAGTTTATACTTAAGATTTTGTTTATATCTCGAAATTCTGACTTCTGAGGAAAAAAAGACAGATTTTTTTTTCTCAGAATTGCGAGAATTTGCGACTTTATATCACGCAGTTCTGAGAAAAAGAAACATACAGTTGTTTAAAAGTTTTAAAAACTTTTTTTGGTTGTACGAACGCGAAGAGAACATTCCATTTTATCGTTTTGCAAACATTGTGGGAACGTTAACTTTAATGTTCTCTAAACGTTCTAGTAGCAACATTTAACATCCAACTAAAACATTTTAGGAAACGTTTCATGAATAATGTAGCTATATAAATAATGTTATTGTGCTAACATTTTGAGAACATTATTAAAGACCAGATAACATTGAACAAACGTTCTATTAATGTTACTGAAATGTTTGTTCATAACTTTGAGAGAACCTTGCCAGAATGTTTCCTGTTAGCTGGGATAGTATATATTGATTTCGGTGAGTACTGTATGCTGATAAAGTTAGATGTAGCCTAGGCTACTATAGCTTTAAATATATCACACTGTGCGACAATATAGTTTACATTTTGCAATTATATAAAATCAAGCAGTTATATTTGTTATATAGTATTATATTTGTAATATTAATTTATTTAGCTATTGTGCATTTGTTTAGCTTATCTGCTTGGTTTATTTTTCTGGAGATGAGTGGAATTTCAAGCTAACATTTGTTTTAAAAATATTCTTCTCTCTATTGCTCCTTCAGACTCTCTCTTTCTCACGCACTCATACTGAGACGCAAACACTTACAGACACCCTCTGGGTGTTTTAGATGCACCAGCCTTTCAAAACAAACCAGCAATCCCTTGCCTCTCTTTAATTTTCAGCCAATTGGATGGTGGTTTGCAGAAGAATTCTGATTGGCCTGCGACAGACAAGCGGCAGTGGCAGCTGCAGGAGGCAGGAGAGCAACAGAGAGAGAAAGAAGGAGAGAGAGGTACAGAGAGACAGGAGGAGAACTCTCAGAGTAAACGTAGGAGGACAGAGAAGGGAACTTGTGTCAGCGTGGGTGCTGTCTGCCACAAGCTGCCTGAAGCAAGAGGATGGCATGCTGGATAAAGGGACAGTGATGAGGTCCAGTACCACACTCAAAATGTATGGGTCACAGTGAGAGCCTCCCGTCATATCAGCAGTTCCATCAAGTTCCATCAGAAGAAGCAGACAGCATGCAGAACCTCCGGCATGCAGCTTCTGAGGCTTTCCAGCGTCTCGGTAAGTGCGATTCAGCTTTATCTAGGAATATACAAACAGTATCGAAATCTGTCCTTAATCACGTGTGTTGATGTCTCATCACATGTTGGAAGGAGGAACAGTACATAATTAAAGAGATAAACCAACAATCCCCTGCATCTCAGCTGCATACTTAACATACTGTAAATAACTTCAGTCATGATCTGCATAAAATGGTTATATCTACATTCTCGTTTGTGCCAAAAAGAGCATAATTAGTTCATTTCAGAATGTATTTTTTGTATTTGTGCTCATTTGCCTTATTTCTTGTATCAGTTGTATGTAATTGAGCATACACTGTTGCTTACAGTAATGTGAGAAGATATTAGCCCATATAACTCATAATCCTTTTAAACCTGAAACAGCTCCTGAAATCTATTTAAATTTCTAAAGAAACTAGACCCTCCTGAACAAAACTGTTTAAACCAGTCTAAGGTGGTCTGAGCTGGTTTAGTTGGTCTCCCAGTTTGGCCAGTTGACAAATGTCCTAGAACCCAGAGTTATTATCGTTAATTAAAACTAAAACTATGAAAAACATTTTTGCTAATTGAAATAAAGCTACAAATAAAATAAATTATAAATATTAGATGAAAATCCTAAACTAAATAAAATTAGAAATGTTGCCTAGGCAACTAACTGAAATAAATTTAAAGAGATCATGAAACAGAAGTTGCGATCGTATTTTCTTCCCTATTGTGACGTATATATGAGTAAAAAGGCTTCTCAAACAAGAAAAAATGTAGGGCGGGACTTGATTTTGTCTATCAGGAGTTGATTGGATCGTTGTTTGCTATTAGTCGATCTCATGTGAGTGACAGATTGTCCCGCCCTTGCGGCAGTAAACGTGTCATCAGAGTGGGAGGGGAAGTTATTTTGATTAATGATTAAGAGGACAAATGAATTTTTTTTTTGAAATTATGTGCATGAATAAATCATTTATAATAAATACTGCAATGTTCTATACAAAAATAAGAATTGTTAGTTTTGATTTCATGGTGACTTTAAAACTAAAACTGATGTAAAAATAATTGAAACCTAAATAGTAATGTTGAAAAACAAAAATGTCAAAAGATTGTAACAAAAAAAAAATATATAAAAAATATGAAAATAAAATTTAAATGAAAAAAAAAATTAAATTGTGAAAATTAAAATTCTAATTTTGCTATTAGTCGATCTCATGTGAGTGACAGATTGTCCCGCCCTTGAGGCAGTAAACGTGTCATCAGAGAAGAGATGCCATTACGAGTGGGAGGGGAAGTTGTTTTGATTAATGATTAAGAGGACAAATGAATAAAAAAAATGATGTGCACGGTTAAATCATTTATAATAAATACTGCAATATTCTATACAGAAATAAAAATTTTGATTCCATGGTGACTTTAACTAAAACTAAAACTGATGTAAAAATAAATGAATCCTAATTAGTAATGTAAAAAAAAAAACTAATAAAATGTCAAAAGAATGTAACAAAAAATAAATAAAATAAAATTTAAATGTGAAAATTTAAATGCTAATTAAAAAAATGAATAAGAACTATAATATAAATATATTATAAAATAATAAATACTATAATATAGTATATAAATGAAATAACACTGGTAGAACCACCAAATCAGGTATGCAATCAGCAGGGTATGCAACTCACCTAAACCATAGCAGAGGAAGTGAATAAATAGATTGTTGTGGCTAAGCACATGTCATTGTCGACGTGCACTGGAAGACAAATAGCCCAAGTATGCTGGATTCTAGCAGGATTCTGCTTGACCTGTGGATACGAGACAGAATGACCTACACAGCAGAGATATTATCCGTGGTTTACTGCATGGCAGAAGTGAGATTTTGTTGTGATGGACGAGGGAAGGGCAGGTTCCAGTAGGTGAGAGGAAAACAGCTTGTAACAGCATCTGTGTCCATCTCTTGAGAGGCACGAGGGCCTCAGAGTAAAGAAAACTGTGTGTGTTATGTGTGAATAAAGCAGGCACGAGTGAAAGACATTGACTTTAAATATATTGCAATAGTGGTAAATCTGTCGCTGGCTATTTCTGGACATGTATTTAAGCACATTTCCTCACCATGTACGAAAGTAGCCTATTGCTGTCCTGTGAGCGGCCAGCAAATCTGCATTTTTCACAGAACTGCCAGTTTGTCTGCATTTCTTGGGTTACCAGACTGAAATCACTTTCCTTGTGATTATTTTCCTGAATTTTGTGGATGTTTGAGTTGTTTTTTCTGAAGTCATATTCCTGATCTGGGTTAATTGGCTTGATGAGTTCCTGTGTTGACATATTTCCTATTGAAGAAAACCTCACATGTTTCATAATCATCAATATCACCAGATAACAAATTAATAAAACAAATTTGCAATTAATAATGAATTTTACGATTACTATAACTATATCCAACCTTACCTGGATACATACAGTACACTTAGTATGTACTAAATAGCAAATCTCAACTGCTTGCTTGTTATATCGTCAAAAAAAAAGTAAACTATATTATTGCCCAGCGATATATTAAAAGTGGGTTATATAATACATCCTAATTTGATATATATTATATCCAACTTTACCTGCATATATACAATACACTCACATAAAGCGATATATACTATAGAAAATCTCAGCTACCTGATTTTTTTTTGTCACAAAAAATAACTATATTATCGCCCAGCTCTTTATATAAAGTTGGATAAATAAGTATGTCTAACTTTACCCACATACATACAGTGTACTTGCATAGGGCAATACATACTACGTAGAATATCTCAATGACTTGATTGCTTGTATTATCGCAAAATATAAACTATAATATAAACAAGCACTAATCTGCTTAATGTGACTATAATTATAAACATTAACATCATGATTTCCTGTAAACCTGCTTTGAAACAATGTGTATTGTGAAAAGCACTATACAAATAAATTTGACTTGACTTAACTATTGAAACAGAAGGTCAGGGTGGGACATATCAAAGGGGTTGTCCCTTTTTTTAATAGCCAGTAACCTTTTGTTAATGTCAATGTTCTCAAATCATGAACTATGATTTGATACTTGCTATTGATAGTCAGAGGCAGGAGGGACATTCTCAAATTACAGTCTAGAGAACATTTTATGAAAAATTATCAATACTTTGGTCTGTTTTTCAAAAAGAGAAAGTCAATGTATTTAAAGTCGGCATGAAACAGAAGTTGCGATAGTCTTTTCTCCCTATTGTGGCACATTATTAAATATTATTAAATAAAAAAAGTATGAGATACTTTGCCATGCATGGCACTTCATGCTTTTGAGGGGGTGGGTGAGTGTGTGTGTTTAGAGGCACATTGTAATGAATTTAAATTATATATATATATATATATATATATATATATATACACCGCGTTCCAAATTATTATGCAAGTGACATCAGTAAGATTTCAGTAGAATAAACATTCAGATTTTAGTTTTTCTAAGAAAATGTTTGTTTGTTTATTTATCCATGTCTTTTTAGATAACTGGTATCAATCTCAGACAAAATAATTTGCCAGGTCTATGGAAACCCTACTTAGAGGTTGTTCCACATTATTAAGCAAGTCACAGTTCTCATGCAATAAGGGGAGGAAGAAAGATCTTTCTGAAAATGAAAAGCATGAAATGGTGCAATGTTGTGCAAAAGGCATGAAAACAACTAATATTGTGTGAAAACTGAATGGAGATTATCAAATTATCATAAGATTTGTGAGTGATTTAGAGCACAGCAGAACTCGGTCAGATAAAGGCTTATTAATGAAAGTTCCTGTCAAAAAATTAATTGTATTAAAAAGGGCAGCTATAAAAAAAAAAAGCCAGTGTTGAGCAGCAAACAGGTATTTGAAGCTTCTGGTGTCTCTGGAGTCTCAAGAAGCTCTCCATGCAGGCTGGCAGTTGTGCGTAAAGATGCATTTCAGCTAGTCCAAACCAAAGCTCACAAAGAGAAACATTTACAGTGGTTTTAGAAATACATGAAGACTCATTTTTAAATAGTTTTATTCACTGACTAATGCCGTACTACAATGGATGGTATAAATGGATGGATTTCTGGATGGTTGGTGAATGGCCACCACGTTACAACAAGACTGCGACGTCAGCAAGGAGCTAGCGGGTGATGATTTGGGCTGGAATATTGGGAAGTGAGATGGAAGGTCTCTTTAGGGTCTCTGAGGGTATTAAAATGACTTTTGCAAGATATGTGGAGTTCATAACTGGCCATTTTCAGCTATGGTATAAAAAGGAGGATAGTGCCTTCTGAAATACAATGCACTATGCACTATCCCATGCTGCAAAAAAACACCACAGCAATAAAACTGTTTGAAAATGTATTTCTACACCCACTGTAAATGTTTCTCTTTGTGAGGTTTGGTTAGTGGTGACTGAAATGCATCTTTACGCACAACTGCCAGCCTGCATGGAGAGCTTCTTGAGACTCCAGAGACACCAGAAGCTTCAAATACCTGTTTGCTGCTCAACACTGGCTTTTTTATAGCTGCCCTTTTAATACAATTAATTTTTTTGACAGGAACTTTCATTAATAAGCCTTTATCTGACCGAGTTCTGCTGTGTTCTAAATCACTCACAAATCTTATGATAATTTGATAATCTCCATTCAGTTTTCACACAATATTAGTTGTTTTCATGCCTTTTGCACAACATTGCACCATTTCATGCTTTTCATCTTCAGAAAGATCATTCTTCCTCCCCATATTGCATGAGAACTGTGACTTGCTTAATAATGTGGAACAACCTCTAAGTAGGGTTTCCATAGACCTGGCAAATTATTTTGTCTGAGATTGATACCAGTTATCTAAAAAGACATGGATAAATAAACAAACAAACATTTTCTTAGAAAAACTAAAATCCGAATGTTTATTGTACTGAAATCTTACTGATATGTCTGATATGATATGTCATTTGCATAATAATTTGGAATGCGGTGTGTGTATATATATATATATATATATATATATAATGTATATATATGATGTGCATGGATAAATCATTTATAATAAATACTTCAATATTCCATAAAAAATAAGAATTGTCAGTTTGGATTTCATGGTGACTTTAAATCCACATATCTGAATTTATAGGAATACACTCGCTTCTAGATGGTATCAAAGCTAACAGGCATTTATTGGGGTCTTTAACCTGACTTGTTTACCTCGTTTATCTGAGTTTCTTGGCCTTCATCTAACCAATCACTGCACTTGTCTGATACATGAGTGATGGGTGGCTGTACACATTGCTGTACACATTGCTTACAGAATACAGATCAGCAAGAGCTGCACATTAAGATATGAGAGAGAGGGAAGGAGGGAAAACGTGAGTTGGCTACAGAATTCAGAACAGTAAGAGAAGGATGTCAAGTGGTGAAGAAGGAGAGAACGATCTTGATGGAATGAGTAAACATACTTGTGCAGAGACAGAAAGAGTGGAGTGTAGAGATGGATGAGAGGATGAAAAGAGAGAACGGGAAGCTCTGATGCATCTGAGCATGAGTTATGAGCTCTCTGAGCCCTCCCTTACCCTGACTCATAAATATCTGTGCAAAAAAATGCTCCAGGGGGGAAGCAGAAACACACAGCGACAGCACAGATCATTGGTCGACAAAAATATACTCTATAAGAAATCTCCACTGAGTAACCTGTGTGATTGACATTTTTATAACCAAAAAATGTGCAAGACTTCCCATTCATCTGCTATAGTAAATATCTAGAAGAATAACAAAGTGCAGCAAACGGTAAAACTATTTGCACTACAAACTAGTGTTTATGATTACGATAATAATAATATGATAACAAATACCAGATTGCAATATCAAGCAGCATAATGAACTGCTTGTGTACAGCTAATATAACTGGAAGCAGATGACACTGGAAGCCTTGCGAAGTCTCAAATGGCCGCAGCCACTCTTACGTTAAAGGGTTATTTCACCCAAAAATGAAATTTCTTTTTTTAATTACTTACCCTCATGTCGTTCCAAACCCGTAAGACCTTCATTCATCTTCAGAATACAAATTAAGATATTTTTGTTGACGTAGTGAAGCAGTTCAGCGCTTCCATGTTCTACGCCAGAACGCAGACTCATTATTGGCCGGCTCCTGCGTCAGCATCACACGTATGCGTCGTGCTGCTCATGTGTACAGCCTCGGCCAATACTGAGCCGGCATTCAGACGTAAACACGGAAGCGCTGAACTGCATTCACTGCGTCAACTGCTTATGACAACAGTTTAAATTGTTAAATAAAATCGTTATTTTTGTTATGTTTTTGCACACAAAAAGTAATTTCATCGCTTCATAATATTAAGGTTGAACCACTGTAGTCATGTGGACTATTTTAACGATGCCTTAACTACCTTTCTGGACGACAAAAGGTGCAATGATGTTGCTGCCAATGTGTGCTTCAGAAACGACTGAACGACATGGGACGACATGAGGGTAAGTAATTAATGACAGAATTTTCATTTTTGGTTGAACTAACCTTTTAACGTGGAGAAATAACCATGAATGGTTGTTAAGGTGTTGCTAGGTAGTTGCTTGGGTGTAGGCATGTGACGGTATCAAATTTTCATGTTGCGATTAATTGCTGAAGCTTTTATCACGGTATACGGTATTATCACGATATTGAAATAAGTTGCAAAAAAAGAGTGTTGTCATAGTATAACAGGTTTAAGAACTCTTTTTGTAATAACAAAAAGAACTCTGAATGTTTAAATACAATAATACAATACACAAAAAATATATAAAGTAAAATTTTCAAACAGATTAAAGTGCAAAAGAATTAGGCTATAAAGAACAACAGGTAACACTTTACAATAAGGTCTCATTATTTAATGCATTGACTAAGATTGAGCAATAGCTACATTTGTTATAGAAAGTATTATTTTTTGTTAATGTTAGTTAAGAAATACAACTGATCATTGTTAGTTTTATCTCAGGTCCATTAAATAAGTTCTTTTGATTTTAGTAATGTTATTAAACAGTAACTAAGAAATTAACATTAACTAAGAATAATTAATGCTTTATAAGTATTTTTCATTGTCAGTTTGGTAATAATGAATTAACATGTTCACTAATGAAGCCGTATGTCTCAAAGTTTTACTGAACAATAACAAATAATCAGAACATTTCTAATCATTAGGGCATGTTGTAGTCCAGATTAAAATACAAAAATGTTTAAGTTTGAAAATAAATAGCCTGTTAAGTCTTTAAGTATTAAGTATTTGGTGCTGTGATGAACAACATTGAGATTACAAAAAAATGAATGGCTGTTTGAAGCATTTTAAAAACTTCACTAGCGCAGTTGCTTTGTTTGCGGGGTTTCCGGGGTAACCGCTGCACTTCTGCTGTTCCATCAGCGCCCTCTGCTGTCAGAGAGTGAACGTGCACTTTCATTCAGAGCGTCTCCTTCACTCGTTCCTCCATGTGCTGCTCATGCACGTTGGGCTTGTTTACATCTGAGCGCGTGTCCCTTTGACGCAGCATACCGCGGTGTTGTGCATTTTATACGGTTGATGGGGAAAGTATTCTTAAATGCATTATAAAAAATTTAATAATTGGTAATAAATTATTATTTACGGTATTTTGAAGTGCCCACAATAACAATATCGTGCATATTCGTTATCGTGATATATCGCATTACCGAATATTGCCACATGTCTACTTGGGTGTCATGGGTGGTATCTTACTGGAAATAAAGCCCATCCCCTCATAGGGATGCACAATATATCAGTACGATTTTGGTTATCGGCTGATAATAAAAACATATATATTTTTTTATGCATATCGTTATCGGCTGATATTGGATGTTTAATTGTGCATGCTCATTTCTTCTATTTTTATATTTAGATTATGCATAAGCAATGCATATTAATCCATAAAATAACCTGCAGCATACTCGTTGTCATCAAGTATGAGAAATAATGCTTCTCTGGGAATGCATTTTTCATAAATACATTTTTGATGAGATCCTTGATGTGAAATGGACTTCCTACAACCTTCTTGAATCAGTTTCATGGCAGGTCATGGTTAATGGAGACTGGTCACCACTGGAAGGCCCTTTATGATGACCTTTCTTTCTTGTCAAGGACAATGCTAATCTGATGTTAGCAGAGCTCCTCAGAGTAACACCTGCAGCAGTGCCAAAAAGAGTTTTTAGTAAATTAGATCTGGAACGATCCAACAGAGACATACAGTCTTCTGGGTCAACATGTAGGGCTTTGTAATTCAATCATCTAATGTGATGTAGTTATATCAACATTAATGCAATCAACTCTTTTTAATAAAATCATTCCTATATATAAAATTCATAATAACTATTTATGGAATTAGTCTCTCAGAAATTGCAGCTGTCTCTGCAGTGGGCTTTTAATCATTCTATAGGTATCTTTAAATCTTCTTCTCAACAGAGATGTTATTTGACATGGTAAAATTTACTGGACAGTTTTAGGGCAGAACTGTCTTCCTGCAGTCACATTGAGCCTTAAAACTTACACAGATGAGAATATTTTTATATTCCCTGTATCTTTTGCCTAAACAGAGTTCATTTCATTGTGACTGACTGTCAGAACATATCTAATCACACATTACATAGCAGATGCACTCCATCTCTTAGAGACACCTTTCAAATATACATCACCGAAATGGACGTTTTAATAGCTGTGGGCTGTTTTACAGAGCACCCATCCACTGAACTGCGATCATGGAGTCATTCCCTTCCTCTCTTTGTCCATTTCTCTTTCTGTTTGCTGATCCTATTTAGTGTTGTATTTGCTGTTAAAATTTAAATGAAGGTGAAGGGTAAATCTCAGACCCCCTGTACCCAACCACCTGCTCCTGTTCGCCTCTCCCGTCAGGAGCTTAAACACTGAGCGTGACTCACCTTCTACCTGCTTTATCATACCAGACACACTCTCACACACACACGTTGGGTTTTCATGTTTTGTGGGGACTTTCCATAGACATAATTTTTATACTGTACTGTACAAACTTTATATTCTATCCCCTAACCTAACCCTACCCATCACAGAAAACTTTCTGCATTTTTGCATTTTTAAAAAACATTATATGCCGTTTTCCTCATGGGGACATTTTGTCCACATACACACACAGATATGTACTGAGAATTCAGGAGAATTCAAGTCACCTTTATTTATATAGCGCTTTATACAATACAGATTGTTTCAAAGCAGCTTTACAGTGATAAACAGGAAAATAATGATTCAATGACACAAACAGAATTCAGTTGTCAGCTGTAAAGCAGCTCTAAAAAGACAATAGTAAACAGTCCTTATTCAGTTGAAATCAGTTTAGTGTTGATTCATTTCGGTTCAAAATCTGTGTAAAAAGTACATCAATTATGAAATGAGTTCAATTCAGCTATAAAGCAGCTCTGCAGAAAACAGTGATATCATCATCCAGCTAAGTTGAGTTCTCATGCAGGTGCAGTCAAATCAGTAATATTTCTGAATATTAAGTGCATGTGAATGTTCAGATTTATGTGTTCTTCCACCATGGTCTATAAAATGAAAGCTTTTTCATTTATTAAATGTGCTAAATGGAAGTAATGTATGTAAATGCATTCAATATTATTAAATACATAATATTATAATATTATTTATATACTTAATTCGTATTTAATTTATATTTTTACATTATAGGACCCAGTTTATATTAAGTGTCTTTAACTGCTATGTACTAACATTTAAATTATTCATTTGATAAAATGCAATGCTTACATGTTTTTACATACTTGTATTTACATATATTTACAATTATTACTTATTTATATTTTTTAAAATCCTGCATGTTCATCTTTAATTAATATCTGTACATCTATGATTACACTGTTAAAGTGGGTACGAGGTACGAGAGGCTGTGCTGTATCGTGAATAAGTCACAGCTGAAGGGTGTTGTTAGGCATGATGCGAAGCGGAGTGCCTGCAACCCCTTTAGCCATGACTTATTCACGATACAGCATTAGCCTCGAGTACCTTATTGCTTTTATAAAACGGTTACCACACAATACAAATATTAAAGCCAAAAAATATGTATCAATCTATGGTATCAATGCAGCTTTCATGAAGTAAAATCACTAAATCCTTCCTTCCGCCGGAAAAAATATTCCCTGTCCGTGAACAGCAACAGAAGCTACATTATTACGCCATTAGATGGTGGTAAAGACTGTCTTTATGAGTGTGTCAGTCAGTAGAAGACTTTTATATTGAAAAGACTGAATTGTTGTGAACACGGAACAAGACGCAACTGACAAATGCTTTGACTAGCGCTGTCAGTCACGGGAAAACCCCTTAACTGTTAAAAGGACAAGATATTGCAGCGGACATTTAAAAATATTTTTTATTATGAACATAGAAAAAATGCTAAATCTGAATGCAGGTAATAAACTTGTTCAATCGATCTCTTTCTCACAATCTTCTACATAATACAGTAAGCTTCAATGAACAATATAAATTGAGAACAAACAGTTTACGTTGCTAAGAGTGGTTGTTAAGGGTGTTGTGTAGTGATACAGAGAACCGTTGGGTGAAGCGGTCGTGGTCGTGTTTTATCGTGAATAAAACACAGCTATTGACCAATCAGAATCAAGGACAGGAACTAACCGTTTTGTTAATTAATAATATTGTATAATATTTAAGAACATATAATACATATATGTTCTTAAATATATACAATACATACACATAAATATAAAACAATATATAATATTATATATATAATCATATTTAATGCATTTACAACCCCAAATTTAAATGTTTTCACTGGCCAAATTAATTGTATTTTGTAAATATATTTATCAAATATATATCAAATTTTGATTTTGATGGCTGTAACACACTCCAAAAAAGTTGGGACAGAGGCAAAATAATAGTGAAAAGATTACAGAATATCCAAGTTAAATGGTTTTGAAACAGTCCACAATTAGCAGGTGAATTGGTAATAGGTGAGGGTATCGTGTTTGGGTATAAAAGGAACATCCACCAAAGACTCGGTTTTGCAAGCAAAGATGGGTCATGGCTCACCACTTTTGCCAAATGTCATAAGAGAATTGTCAAACAATTCAAAAATCACATTTCTCAATGCAAGATTGCAAAGTATTTAGGTCTTTCACCATCTACCATACATAATAGTGTAAAAAGATTCAGGGAATCCAGAGAAATCTCAGTCTGTGTAGGGCAAGGCAGACTTCTGTTGAATGTGTGTGACCTTCGAGCCCTCAGATGGCACTGTGTTAAAAATAGCCACGGGAGTACTTTGGAAAACCGTTGTCACTTAACACAGTCTGCCGCTGCATCAAGAAATGCAACTGCCGAGTTCTGTGGGCCCATACTTATCTCAGATGGTCCAAAAGACTGTGTGTGCTGTGGTCAGACGAGTCAGTGTGTTTTTGGAAAAAACGGGCATCGAGTTCTCAGTCCCAAAGACGAAAGGAACCATCCAGACTTTCATCAGTGACAGGTGTCATGGTATGGGGGTGCATCAGTGCAAACGGTATGGGTGACTTGCATGTGTGTGAAGGTACCATTGATGTGGAGGCGTATATTGGGATTGTATACTGCCATCAAGATGACATCTTTCCTGGGAAGCAAGACAATGCCATGCCTAATTCTGCATGTGCTACATCAGAGTGGTTTCGTATAGACGCTCTACACTGTACAGTGGATGCGCTTGATGGCCTGCCTGCAGTCTAGATCTGTCTCTTATTGAATATTTATGGCCCCTCATGAAAAGGAGAATCAGACAACGATGACCACAGACTGTTGAGCAGATGTCTTGTATCAGGCGAGATTGGGCAAAAATTCCACTTGCAAAACTTCAACAATTAGTATCCTCAATTCCCAAATGATTAAAAAGTTAAAAGGAAAGGTGATATGACACAGTGGTAAACATGCCTCTGTCCCAACTTTTTTGGAGTGTGTTGCAGCCATCAAAATCAAAATGTGTTTATATTTACAAAATACAATCAAGTTGATCAGTGAAAACATTGAAAATCTTTTCTTTGTACTTTTGTCAGTTAAATAAAGGTTCAAGAGAATGAACAAATCACAGATTCTTGATTTTATTGCATTTTACAAAATGTCCCAACTTTTCTTGATCTATGGTTGAAATTTACTTTGATTTATACATGTTTTTAAATGTATATATAATATATATATTAAATTATATAGTTATTAAATATCTAAAATATTATTAATTATAATCTAAATATGTAAATTAAATACAAATTAAATATAATTTACAATTCAGGCCCGGTTTCACAGACAGGGCTTAGACTAAGCTAGGATTAGGCCTTAGCTCTTCACTAGAAAAAAACATTACTGGTGTGTATCAAGAGACAAAACAATGACACGGACATATTTTAAGATATGTCAGTGAAAGTTTCTTTCAGTTAAAAAAGCTCAAACATGCATTTTAGTCTAGGACTAGCTTAAGCCTTGTCTGTGTAACCGGGGGAAAATATATTTATATACTCTCTTAAATGCATTCATCTGACTTGATAAGCACACACACACACACACAAACACACTCATCTGACATAATAGTAGTAGGATTGCATACTGTTCCTATGAAAAGTTCTTTAAATATCATCATAAAACCATTACAAATAGTCAAGCCATTTATCACACATGAAGCGTACCACAGCCATCTAAACTGCTCTTTCATATTTTACAGGGTTAAAGCAAAGACATCTGGGCTATGAGGAGGTAAGAACATTTGACATGACATTACACAACATGTTATGAGCACAAACAAACATCCCTCCACCCACAGAGGCAGGACAGATGACAGCTGGAGGTGGAAGGAAGAAATACAACACTACCCCCTATAGGGAGAGAAAAACAGAGAGAGGAGGAAAGGCAAAAGAACAAGATTGTTGAGGGGGGGAAATGCAGCACTGACCTCTACTGGGGGAATGACACACTAGAATTCTACTCTTAGTTCTGCAGTATATAGTACACACAGTATGCACATTTCCTGTATGCATGCTATCTACTGTCTGTGCTAAAATATTCAGTATACAGTTGAGCCAATAGACCCTGTCCTAACTGGTGCACAATAACCATTTTATTTTGATGAACATGTGACAACAATGCAGCATGTTTTATTATTGCAAAATATGTTGTTTTACATACTATTTTTAGCAGAATTCAGTATATACTGCACAGAATTCAGTACGTAGTAAGCTAGTATTTTATCATAGAAACGGGCAGCATAGCTGCGCACAGCATGGACTTTTCTCCTGTCAGTAATTGGCGTCTCATTCCTTGCTCAATCGAGTATGTCCCATCTGGGCACAGAGTCCAGATAGCCAAAGTCAATAAAGAACAGAGAAAACATCCATCATTCGCTCTCTAAATGATTACACTCCAGCAACCCCAGTTGCCTACAAGTAATGACCAGACTCACCAGAGCACAAGAATAGAAAAACACACACTCAAACACACATACACTGACACTTACACATGTATGAATGTAATTTAATTTAACAAAATATCCTAATATCTTAATATTAAAACTAAGTAAATATTAACTTTATTTATATTTAAATTTCTCTCTATCTCTCTCTCTCTCTCTCTTCTATTTAAAAAAATGCTGTTCTTTTAATCTCGATTTTTTTTTTTTTTGAGTGCAGAAAATTTACATCTTTCTTACCTGTTACTTTTATGTATGACTGACAAATATGCATCACATTGAGTTTTTCAGGTTGTTTATGTTAAAACTGTATAATACAAATGGATAAAAATATTATATGCAATTCAAATACATAAATCTTAAATTTAGGCCTAATTTTTTTGAGTGAAGGATCATGTGACACTTAAGACTGGCGTAATGGCTACTGAAAATTCAGCTTTATGCAATATTACTGTTTTTACATAAATTAAATTTTTTTTATTTTTTTTATTTAAGTAAACAAAACTTAATTTACTGAGTTTATCCAATTCATTTGTCAAATATATTTGAATTGACAACATAAAAATTATCTCAACTTTTGGGAGTAAGTAAAACTCAAAAAAATATAATGAGTTTTTTTTTACAGTGAATAATATAATATAATATAATAATTTGAATGTGGGTGCAACATAAGATTTTAGCCACAGTTAGACAAGAAAATAGAGAGAGATGAACCATAGCGTGTGGACAGAGTAAGGAGATCCAGCTGACTTCCATCATGAAGACACTGAAGTTCAACTCAGTCTGATGAGAAACGTCTTTATAAAGTCTGAAAACCACTGTATAGATGTGACTGTATGGTATGGGTTCCCTCTCACACTTGCGTTCTTTTATTCTCTTATTTCTCTCTCGCAATCACCATTTCTCACTGTCCGTCCCATCATGCTTTTCTCTCCTGTGGTTGAATGGATGCATTTGTTCCCCTTAGCAAATATAACATGGCTGTTTGTGTTTGGCTCTCATGGATGGAAGATGGAGTCATAAGACCAGGCCTGCAGACACGCACACACACGCACACACACTTTCTCATGCAAGTCATATGAGTTATAGGGCTTAATCAGAGATAGAGAGAGTAAGTGAGAGAGGAGAAGATTTGGAGATGGAGGATTTCCTATGGAGAATGCGGGTCTGGGCATCCGTGTGCTTAAGGAGATGTTGTTGGTGTTGTGGAGATAAAACAAATGAAGTCAGAAGGCAAGAAAAAGAGGAAATGTTTGAGATGAGAGTAGAAGAGATAAAAGAAGCAATGAAAACGGAAGAAAAACCATCAAAATCTTGGAGTGTGTCCTCCCTCCCAGTCGCTGAGGTCAGATGGGTGTGTGTGTGTGTGTGTGTGTGTGTGTGTGTGTGTGTGTGAGAAGGAGTGTGTGTGACATCAAACAGGGATAAATGATGATGTCTTTTGAATTACAATAACATTGACATATGTAACATCATAGAAGAATGTCCCATAAAAATGTCACTAACTTTTAATGTCATTGAGAAATAGGTCTGATTATTTTGAATACTGTTTCAAAGCAACATTTACTGTATGTCAAATGGGTTAAACTATTTTAGCATTTCCATTTTAGTGTTCTTATGTTGTTGCCAAGCAATTATTGAGAGTCAAAAGTAATGTGTTTGATTGAAGAGGAGTCTTAAGATAAACTGTACAGCCGTTTAGTTCCAAATTAACTGAAGATGTAATTGACTGGTTACAGCACATTCTGTACAACTAAACCTGAAGTTCATTCTGAGAGTGTCAGTTGTCCCTGTGTGCAATGAAATCACTCAAATTAACTAAATTTAGGCAAAGAGACAGAAATAGGGAACATGAGCGCTAAAAGAAACTTCTATGTCAGGACATTCTGACATTATCTGCGTTACACCTTAGTGCTTCGTCTGCAGTCGTTACAAAAATACGCCATGGCTGCGCAGTGTTCCAATAGCATGAAATTGCTGAAATTACAGCCCACAGCAAAAAAAAGGTACATAAACAAAGCTGGAGCTCAACGGAATTGGTGTTGGATGAGCTGGATGAGGAAATATTTGTTAGTCTACAGTCACCGCTGGTTCCGTCCAGTTCAAAGTCGTCATCGTCATCTCTGGTTAAGATTTCTGAAGGATCATGTACTGTATTTTTAATCAAATAAAATCAGCCTTTGTGAGCAAAAGAGACTTGAACAAACATGAACATTTTTTTTAAATTATTTCAAACTTTCGACCGCCAATGTATTTATGAATATCTCCCTGCTGAAGATCTGTGAGGTCTGTAATCATCTGCATGTACAGCATATTTTTGTTCTGAGCTGGTTTAAATGACAATCCTGAAGCCACGTAGACCTGAATATGAGGACACGGTTCACACACGTACACACACAGACAGATGTGACGGATATAGCAAGATGGCTGTATCAGCGAAACAGGTTGTAATAACATCTCACACTGTACCTGATATAGGTCAAACTGTCCCTGTGTATTTCTCTCTCTCTCTCTCTATGTTTGTCTCTGATTTCAGCTGGGTGAGCTGGATGGGGTGGAGAAACCACAGCCGCACTGGTTTCACACGCTGCAGGTGCGACGGCTCAGAGTTCAGAGGGGCCGCAGTAACAGCGATCCTATGGGAGGAAAGAGCTTCCAGCAAGAGTTCCAGTGGGTGAGGGACACACTAATACAACTCAGACATACAACAATACACAACATGTGATTTAAGCATGTCCACAGCTACACAGAGACATACACAGTCATGCAGTGTTGAGGAATGTTATCAGTAACACATTACAATATTATGTTACTTATTATAAACTGTAATTATGTCACATTTAAAGTAATGTTAACTCTATAAAGGCTACTGTATAATATTAGATACATTAATTTATAAGGCCTCTGAATTATCAACATGATCAAAACCTGTTGTGCACAATCTACTACATGCATTCTGTTATCTGATTGATGTTTTTTTTTTTTTTTTTTAGCAAATAAAAGGCCTTTTAGTAGAATTGTAAAAACGTCCCCCTTCAGGTCGTCTTACACACGTCTTTTTGCTCTGAAATCTTTAATGATTTTGGTAACACTTTACAATACGGTCTCATTTGTTAACATTAGTTAATGTATTTTAACATTAACATAAACAAACATGAACTAACAATGAGCAATACATTTGTTAAAGTATTTATTATTCTTTGTTAATGCTAGTTAATAAAAACACAGTTGATCATTGTTTGTTCATGTTAGTTCACAGTGCATTAACTATGTATTGTTCATTATTAGTTCATGTTAACTAATGTAGTTAACTAATGTTAACTAATGAACCTTATTGTAAAGTGTTACCTATGAAGTAAACATAAGAATAAATGTTTCAAGATGAACATTTACTGGGCTGAAGCAACTTAGATTTACAGGGTTCCTACTCAGTTTGGAAAAGTATGGAATTTGATTTGAGTAATTTCCAGGTCTGGAAAAGTATGAAAAAAAGAAAGCAGAGTATGTCAAAATATTTGCATTTCCTGACTATTGCCCCTATTTAAAAAATTAAGAATTTAATGAAAATAAATGTATCATACATGAAGTGTTTTCATGGCAGCTGTTTAGTGATTCTTTTAATGAATTCAAGGTGCACTTTTTCATTATGCAAAAATGCAGGTTTTAAGCATTTTGGGTTTCTTCTCACGATATTCTTAGCACCGTATTACAGAGCCTCTAAAAGGACCTTTGCAAAAATAAAAATATACAGACTTATGTGTGTGCACGAGAAACCATTAAACTTAGCATATACTGTAAGACAACGCACACTGAGCCACCTATTGCGCCATCAGACCATTTTGCGGTGTGGTTTCTTGGCCGCCACAGAGTATGCGTTAAAGCAGACCTAAGGCCTTGAAATAGGATGTACTGCCATAATGAAAGCCAAATTTTGAACACTTTTTTACAGTACCAGTCTTTTTTATAGACCCTTGAACTTGGCAAATAGGACAATGCACACAGCTGTATTGTGCCATCAGCCCATTTCGTGTCGTGGTTTCTCCGCCGCCACAGAGGATGCATCAAATTGGACATTAGGCCTTGGTATTAGAGTTAGTACCCTTAGGAAAGCCAAATTTTGAGCAAATAGATCTCTATTAATTCAAGTGCATCCATGGTCTCGTTTTCTTCATAGTAAGATGGCAGTGACGCACAAAGGAAATAGGTTATAGTATAAACTAGAAATCATAATGTGTAAGCACGCAAAAAAATCCCGCATGTGAATAGTTTCTCGAGGGCACAAAAAGGTTTCTCGTGTGCATGCAAAAGTCTGTATATTATTTATTTTTTATTTTTTATTTTAAGGGCTCTGTTTTTTGTCACTTCGGAAAAAAACAATGAAAAAAACCCTCAGAAAGTAAAAATATTTACAGATGACTGTGCTCTGTACCAAATATAAAGCTGAAAATAATGCAGTATGAACCAGTTATGTTAAATATGCTCTGAAAATCTACAAAGAGGTTTGGAAATTTGAGTCTGGAAAAGTATGGAATTTTGAATTGGAAAATGTGTAGGAACCCTGGATTTACTGGAGTATCCTACTTCATTTTTTAGGTAAATTATGTTAAAAAGTGAGTATCAAATATGATAAAGTCATCATTGTACTGCATTGCATTATATGTTTTGCCCCCCACAATAAAAACTACAGAGCTTTGATCATAAAACTAAGCATTTAAATATAATATTACTAAGACATGTTATGGGGAGATACAGAGTGACAACTGATATTTATATGCATTTTATGTAATTTCCTCTTCCTTTTTTGCCATATAAATAACATCTGCAGCAAATTGCATTATTTTGCTCCGAATAAAATGTATGTTTTTTTTCTCCTCGAGTATGAGCTCCATATTCTCACAATGTCATACTAAAGGGGCCATAAAAGCCTGATGAAACACAGAGGGTTAATTTAGGATAACTGGGACATTTTTTCCTGTGAACTCCATGGCAGAAAGTGTCCCAGTTTACCTGAATTCACCCTAAACATAAAACACATATGTAATTTTTTTTTTAAACTTTTATATTTTGTCTTAAGGTACAATAAACTGTTCCATTAAAAAAGAAAAAAAAGAAAAAAAAAAAAAAAAGATTTTTCTTTCTCACTATTATATTATATATTTTATATATACTTTTTTACTTTGGAAGTGCTATTTTTTATGTTTTGCATAGAATTACATATAGGCTGTAACACGAAAATGTTAACTAATTTATTGTTTAGTTGTTTTTAGTTTAAAATATAAACTAAAGGGGGTCTATAATAGCTACCTGGAAAAAGCTATCAGTTAACATTCTCATTCATTTCAATGGCAGTTGTTTGGTGAAATAACAGTGCGTGTGTTTCATTTACAGAAAACTGGCCTGCAGTTTGGGAATGCAACATCTTATCTAAATCTTGAAAAACTTGGAGAGGGCACATATGCCACAGTTTACAAAGGAATTAGCAGGTTAGTAGTCATATGTAAACACTCACACAGACACAAACTCAAACTGGAAATCAATAGTATAATTAATAGAGCTCAATTAGATGTTGCCAGTAGGAGGACATGTATTCACTGAGGCAAGATGAATGTTTTACCTTTATGACAGTATTCAGTTGGCAAGCACATAATCAGATAGACCACCCTGTGGCTTTGTTCTTCTGTATAATAGACAGCAAATGATTCTTTTCACTGCCTCCCTGTAGGCATTCCTTGAGTTTTTCTGTAGCAGCTTGTTTTACATGGATTCATTTTATAAGGTCATCCTGCAACATATGTATACTCGCCTGAGGCTTCAACTGATAGGCGGTTTGATGTTGTTGGAGAACAGCAAATGAGTTTTAATAAGTAACAGCTCCCATTCATCGCTGTGCAGATGTTTTAGGATAGAAAGCTTTACATTTAGCAACATTTTTGCTTGTTTATGTGGTTAAAGGAACAATGTTACCTCAGTTACAGATGATTAAACCCCACAGAAGGTGAAATGTTGTTTTTTTTCATGAATTGTATGATGTACTTAAAGGGATAGTTCGCCCAAAAATTAAACTTCTGTCATCAGTTACTCTCATGTCGTTTCAAACCCATATAACTTCTTCTAAACACAAATGAAGATAATTTTATTGAAATCTGAGAGATTTCTGTCCCTCCATTGAAAGTCATTAGGCTTTCTGTTGATAGCCAATAGGCTTTAATTTACCTCACAGCCGTGAACTATGATTTGCTGCATACTGTAGTCATAGGCAGGTGTTATTAGACCAAGGGCACATTCTCTACAAGATAAAGGTATTTTGCTGAAATTTTAAATGTGTATTTTCTACAACTTACATTTGTCTCTTTTCAAAGTACACTAGCTTAGCAAAAGGAAGAACTTGTGATGGTGTTTATTCTACTTTCTTAGGTAAACTGTTACCAGCAGATGTATGTTTGTGGATTATGCTGAGGTTTTTCTGTGTTTATAACAGGATAAATGGTCATCTTGTGGCTTTAAAGGTGATTCACATGAAAACCGAAGAAGGAATTCCATTCACTGCTATTAGAGAAGGTACTGCAAGAGCATAACACACACACACACACACACACACACACAGCCAAGAAACAAAAGTGCTTTCCATCTGTGATGGAAATATGATTAATGGAATAGTGCATTAATAAACTGTTTTTATAGAAACAACATATTTATGTTCATATTTTTATTTTTTTAGATGTTATATTTCTATGTTCTGTCATACTACCGTTCAAAAGTTTGAGGTCAGTAAGTTTTTGTTATTGTTGTTGTTGTTTTTTGAACAAAATTAATAGTTTTATTCATCAAGGACACATTAAATTTATCAAAAATAACAGTAGAGACATTTATAATTCAGATTTTTAATAATTTATAATAATAGACATTTATAATAATATATTTATATTTCAAATAAATGCTGTTCTTTTGAAAACTGAACAAAAAAAAAAAAACATGTATTCCAGTTTCCACAAAATATTAGGCATCACAACTATTTTCAATATTGATAATAATAATAATAAATGTTTCTTGAGCAGCAAATCAGCATATTAGAATGAGTTCTGAAGGATCATGTGACACTGAAGACTGTAGTAATGATGCTGAAAATTCACAGGAATAAATTACATATATTAATATTAATACATATTTAATAAATAAATATATTAAGATAGAAAATAGTTATTTTAAATTGTAAAAAATATTTCACAATATTACTGTATTGTTGACCAAATAAATGCATCCTTGGTGAGCAGAAGAAACTTCTTTCAAAAACATTAAAATATCTTGTCGACCCCAAAGTTTTGAACGCTGGTGTATATAATGACTAATTTCCCCTTCTTTAGAGTGAAAAGTGGCTCATCTTACCCCACTCTCCTCTAAATATGTGATTGTACTGCACTTGTTGATGCCGTATTCCCATTTTATTTGTGATTATTCCCAGCCTCCTTGTTAAAAGGCCTTAAACATGCCAACATAGTCCTTCTCCACGACATCATCCACACGCGAGAGTCTCTCACTTTTGTCTTTGAGTATGTGGTGAGTCTAAAACGTTAGAAGTCGCGATTTTACATAAATAATTAAAAATATTTTTAAATATTTTACATCTTTCTCTTTAACACTTCAGCAAACAGATCTGGCTCAATATATGATTCAGCATCCTGGTGGACTTCACTCGTACAACATCAGGGTAAACAACCATGTAAATGCATAGAAACACACAAGGTCAGAAATAATGAGCTGGCTTTCTCACACTTTCTCCATTTGTTTCTTCAGCTCTTCATGTTTCAGTTGCTGCGAGGATTGTCTTACATTCACAGCAGAAGAATTCTGCATCGAGACCTCAAACCTCAGAATTTGCTCATCAGCTATCTGGGAGAACTCAAATTAGCCGATTTTGGTAGGTTTCATTTAAAGGGGACCTATAATGCCCCTTTTACAAGATGTAATATAAGTCTCTGGTGTCCCCATAATGTGTCTGTGAAGTTTCAGCTCAAAATACCCCGCAGATCATTTATTATAGTTTGTCAAATTTGCCACTATTTGGGTGTGAGCAAAAACATCCCGTTTTTGTGTGTGTCCCTTTAAATGCAAATAAGCTGCTGCTCCCGGCCCCCTTTCCAGAAGAGGGCGGAGCTTTAACAGCTCACGCTTTGGTTGCTCAACAACAACAAAGCTGGAGAATCTCACGCAGCCAAAATGAGGATTGTCAGTAACGGTGTTCAGCCTTACATTGTTCAAACCGGAGTCGGACACTGATGGAGAGACTCAGGAAGAAGTTACAACTTTTAGAATGCATCTGGAAGTTGTTATTGGATAAATTTATGTAGTTGCTGAGTTGATTCAACTCATCGACTAGCATGTGCCGTCATGTTAATCTTTTATGCAAATCCAGCATTGAATTGACCCTCGTTTGTGAAGCAGTCCGGCGTAAAATGACGGCATGGCAACAACACTCTACTACAACAACTCTTCCTCTTCTCTAAAGCAGCCCAACATGGCCTCGCTCCTTTGTTATGTGTTTTCGAGGGCAGGGTTTATGTAAATTTTAGGGTTTGTGATGTCACCAACCCAGGAAGAAACTCGTTGTAGTCCCTACCAGCCGTTTGTTGTAGTCTTTAAAAAGTGATTTCTGTAAAAGAAAATATCTCCCTTTGCATTGAACTTTGAGCGTCGTAACTTTGCAGATGTTGTTTATGTTCAAACAGCAACATTACACACTAACTAAAGTTAAAAAAGTGAAATCATAATCAAGGACCCCTTTAAACTACACACATGCAAACACTCACACACTAAATAATCATGCATTCTAAACTATGGTGGGCCTCTTGTTGCTTCAGGTCTGGCCCGATCTAAGTCCATACCATGCCAAACGTACTCTGCCGAGGTTGTGACTTTATGGTACCGCCCACCAGATGTTCTCATGGGCTCTACTGATTACTCCACAGCCCTGGACATCTGGTGAGTCCCTGCACACACACACATTCTTCTTAGAAAGGATCATAATAGTGAGAGCAACAGTAATGTCTGACTCATAAGTGTACAGTATATAGATATATGTGTCTCTTTAGGGGAGCCGGCTGCATTTTTATTGAGATGCTACAGGGGTCACCAGCGTTTCCTGGAGTTGCTGATGTCTTTGAGCAGCTGCTGAAGATTTGGACAGTGAGTCTGTTTTTGAGAATGTACTATAATTGTGTGAAATTTCTCTTCTATCCATTTATTTATCCTCCTCTCCTCCCTTTATTCATCTCTTATCTTCTTTTCTTCTGAGGTCCTCGGGGTCCCGACCGAGGAGAGCTGGCCAGGTGTCAGTGATCTGCCAAACTATAAACCAGGTGTGTGCAAAATCCTTCTTTCATCTGTCTCTGTACTGTAATCTCAGATGTGTCTGCTATGAGAGGTGATTTCCTGCCTCAACAGATTTGTCTCATTCATTAAATGCTTGTGTCAGGGTATGTGTTAGTTACATAAAAATGTATTATTACTTCATACTTCATGTGGTAACATCTAAATGAACTGGTTTTATTTAAGTCAAAGAAATCTTTTAATATGATTCAGTAAGCTTGATTATATTATGTTAAAGCAATGAAAGTAATTTTAGGACTTGGTCAGGAAGAAATAGGTCCTTAAAGGGTTAGTTCACCCAAAATGAAAATTCTGTCATCATTTACTCACCCTCATGTCATTCCAAACCTTTACGACTTTTTCTTCTATGGAACACAAAAAAATATTTGAATTACGTTTCAAATTAATTAATCTTCCCCTAAATCATGGCTCTCAAATCTCATTCACACATGCACATATTCAGACTTTTTAAATGCAGGTGCATCACACTAGTTTGGTGTCAGTAGAGTCAAAGCCATTGATTCTTGTATGTCTCATCTCATGGCCTCTAAAGTTTAAAATTGAACCCACAAATCATATGGACAACTTTTATGGTTTCTTTTACGTCAGTGGTTCTCAACCTTTTTGACTCCAAGGCCCATCATTGTCTACAACAATATTCAAAGGCCCCATGACTTTTCCAGTTGATTGTGATTTTTTTTTTAATTTTACCTAAAATTTTTACCCTATAAAATATTTTAGAGCTTGGCATAACTATAAAAATTTGAATTCATTATAAAAATGCCAATTGATTTGCAGGTCTAGAAATAGGGCTACCTAATATATTCAGGTACTCAAACTTTGGGAACCGTCTGTGACTCTTCAAAGATAAATAAAACAGTAGATGAGTGAATGAAAGTAAGAAATAAATAAAGCAATTCTAAAATGACAAACACCTGTGCTGATTAAATTAATCACCATGACAACTCATAAGTGGCGGGAAACTAAAAGGAGTCTCTCGCCACTAAGAATTTAATAACACTGTTACATGTCATCTTTAGTAAATCACAGTATGAATATCCAATTTTCATATTGAACACTGCAGTGTTGAGATGCCTAAACTCACTTGTTTTTAGTGTTTTATTTTAATATATTTGGACAGAATTGTGTAGAATTTTAATATTGGCTATTTATATGTTATCAACTGTAACATATACAATACAATAATATGCTCTCCATTATTTTTAATGTAAAAGCGGCCATTAGTAACTTGAATGTGCAAGACTTCTGTGT
This sequence comes from Mylopharyngodon piceus, assembly GCA_039654765.1. Taxonomy (NCBI): domain Eukaryota; kingdom Metazoa; phylum Chordata; class Actinopteri; order Cypriniformes; family Xenocyprididae; genus Mylopharyngodon; species Mylopharyngodon piceus. Next base: position 26,683,343 of record CM077460.1, on the reverse strand, counting down.
CAGGTGCTTCCAGTTATTTTAGCTGTACAAAAAATATCCATTATGCTGCTTGACATTGCAAACTGGAATTTACTATCATACAATTTTAATTTATTATTGTAATCATAAACACATTGATTGTAGCACAAAATAGTTGTATTGTTTACTGCACTTTTATATTCTTCTAGTTATTTAACTTACAGCAGCTAATAAATCTGAAGTCTGGCACATTCACAAGAAAATGACTTACTTTTACATTGTAAAAAAAAAAAAAAAAAAGGTTAATATGCAAATTTAAATTTGTACTTTTGTGCACCACAATTTTTTTTTAAATGTTTCTACTTTTGTGTTCCATGGAAGAAAGTCGTAATGTAAATGATGACAGGATTTGTGTGTGGTCCTGGTATTCCCTACGTTATGGGGACCAGATGTCCCCGCAAGTATAGTAATACCAGTAAATTTTTACCTTGTGAAGACATTTTTTTTTGGTCACCATGAGGAAACAAGCTTATAAATCATACAGAATGATTAGCATAGCAGAAAGTTTTCTGTGATGGGTAGGTTTAGGGGTAGGGTTAGTGTAGGGGGATAGAATATACAGTTTGTACAGTATAAAAACCATTATGTCTATGGAATGTCCCCATAAAACATGGAAACTCAACGTGTGTGTACATTGTGGGGACAAAATGTCCCCATAAGGAGGGCAATACCAGAAATCTTTGATGTTGTGGGGACATCTTTTGGTCCCCATGAGGAAAACAGCTTCTAAATCATACTAAGTGATGTTTTTTTTAACGTGTAAAAATGCAGAAGATTTTCTCTGAGGGTTGTGTTTAGGGGTAGGTTTAGGGTTAGGGGATAGAATGTACAGTTTGTACAGTATAAAAATTATTATGTCTATAGAAAGTCCCCATAAAACATGGAAACCCAACGTGTACGTGTGTGGGTGCTTGGCTATGTGAGGGTGTAAACTTGTTGCCAAGGGTCTGTCGTTTTAATAACATGCAGTCATACAAACAGAAATTTGCTAGAGCAAATTCACAAAGTTGTGCTGAAGCTGTGTTTCCAATATAAATCATTTTGTGTGTATAGGTGTTCTGTTAGCGGTTTTGTTGGCCATGAGTTGACTTGACACCTTCGAGTCAGACACAAACACACACCTTCACACACTCATGCAGGAAGGGGGTTGATGTCTTTCCACTGCAGTCCTGGAAATAAAGTGCAAACTCATTACACAGGTGCACAAATGAGCAATGTGAGGTGGCTTTGGGAAACATGCCTCATTTAGAGTGTGTGGGTACTGATGGAGATGATGTGTGTGGTAGGTAAACTGCTGGCAGGCCTTCCCTGCTGTGTTTCTCCATGAATCTGGGTTTACCCAAGCCCTAGGCTGCACTGTGTGTGTGTGTACCATGTGTTGGAGAGAAGCTACATGAACCCGCTGTGGTCTCTCAGGTATATCCAGGTGTGCTGAAGCGTAAGTGTGGCCTCAGGTTTCAGCCAAGAATGACCGGGTGGCCCGTGACCACAGCCACTGACAGAAGGACACTCATAATAAAGGTTCTTCAGAAGTTCTTTATAGCAAAAAACATTTCGGAGTGGTTTGAAAGTTTCCTTGAATGTTAATAAAAGTTCTTAAATTAATAGTTTACCCAAAACTGGAAGTTAAAAAAACAGTGTTATTTTAGTATTACTGTTATATTGATCAAAATCTCATTTTACAGTATAAGTAATTTTATTTCACGATAACGATATCTGAATCATGACAACTCGGAATAGTTTTAGCATTTTATTGAATGTGGCAATGTTGCTGTATTTGGTCTTGGAGGACTAGATCTGCTACACTGCTGTTGCTGCAGGTATGAGAGCAAGTATGGACTTGCTACTGCTAACAGATACACCGACACGCTGCTGTGAGCATGTAATATATGCTGCTGCTGCATAAATAAACATACATAATTCCCATAATGTTTTCATAATGTTTTTTCAGGAGCTCAGGTTTTTACAGCAAAAACAGTTTCCTTTGTTATAAAAAACTGTAAAAAACAGATTTCTCATTTGCATTTTTGTGTTGCATTTGCATGTCATGCAAAGGTATGATAGTAGTGATACCAACTGCCATTGGTTCTGGTTCAACTCATAAACAGTTGAATATAGAGAAGCACAAATGAGACTTTAAAGTTATGCTTTATTTTATGGTACTTTAAAATAAAGTGAAATGGAGGTAGTGACAGATCTTTTCGGTAACACTTTATTTTGATGGTTCACTTTAGACATTCTACTAACTCTAAGTAACTTTGCAACTACATGTCAACTACCAGTGTTAATTGACTGTCTGCTTAATATATGCTAACACTTTATTTTAATGGTCCCCCAACAGGCATTCTACTGACTATAAGTAACTTTGCAACTACATGTCAACTAACCCGAACTCTAACACCTTACCTTAAAGGAACACTCCACTTTTTTTGAAAATAGGCTCATTTTCCAACTCCCCTAGAGTTAAACAGTTGAGTTTTACCGTTTTTGAATCCATTCAGCCGATCTCTGGGTCTGGCGGTACCACTTTTAGCATAGCTTAGCATAGTTCATTGAATCTGATTAGACCGTTAGCATCTCGCTCAAAAATGACCAAAGAGTTTCGATATTTTTCCTATTTAAAACTTGACTCTTCTGTAGTTACATCGTGTACTAAGACCGACGGAAAATGAAAAGTTGCGATTTTCTAGGCTGATATGGTTAGGAACTATACTCTCATTCCGGCGTAATAATCAAGGAATAATCAGCCTAGAAAAACGCAACTTTTCATTTTCCGTCGGTCTTAGTACACGATGTAACTACAGAAGAGTCAAGTTTTAAATAGGAAAAATATCGAAAATTTTTGAGAGAGATGCTAACGATCTAATCAGATTCAATGAACTATGCTAAGCTATGCTAAAAGTGGTACCGCCAGACCCGGAGATCGGCTGAATGGATTCGAAAACGGTAAAACTCAACTGTTTAACTCTAGGGGAGTTGGAAAATGAGTCTATTTTCAAAAAAAGTGGAGTGTTCCTTTAAAGCTGCAGTCCGTAACTTTTTTTGGTTAAAAATGATCTAAAATCCATTTTTGAGCAAGTACATAACCAGCCAGTGTTCAAAACTATCTCTTTACCTTAACCCAATTCACAACGGTAAGCTTGTAATAATGTTTTCTAATAAGAGCGGTACTGGTGGGTTTCTGTGAGAAATTTGAGCATGCAGCCGTTCATCTTTGCGTCATTACGTCACGTCTGTTTACATAAAGAAGTAGTCCCAGCTAGTAGGCTACATGGCATGTGCGGATGCTGCAGGCGGCAGATCATTTATAGCCGTTTCTCGCAGCAGCTGCAATAATTAAACTTCAACTTTAATCCAGAAAGGTCCAAATGACAATCATCAGTGACAACTGGAGATTCACCCGTAATCAAAAGCAAAAGACTTCGGACTGCGGAGTGGCTACGGAAATTGAAATCTACAGGTAACGCGCAATGCTGATGTTGTTAACACTGAAAATTTGAGAACAAAGTATAACAATAATAATAATTTGCATGGTTTGACATGATCCGAGCTAAGCGATCGTTAGATTTAATCACTATTGGCAGCGCGATTTATTGTAATGCTTTTTTTCTCAGTTGGTCAGAACAAAAGTGGCAGAAAATTCTTATTTTGGTCATACTTCCAAGATATAGAATCTGTGATTCCGAAGTACAGTATCCACACCGGTGTGCGGTGACTGACAGCAAACATTAGATTCAATAGATTCACAACCCATGTAAAGATAATAATTCCGCAAATAACTGCAATTGCAGGTTTCAAAGAGATGGTGACAAAGAGGCAAAACTTACAGACTGCAGCTTTAACCTAACAGTCTACTGATACTCTAATGAGAATTAGTTGGCATGTAGTTACAAAGTTACTTATAGTCAGTAGAATGTCTAAAGTGAACCATCGAAATAAAGTGCAACGATCTTTTCTTCCATATTGTGATGTTCATCGGAGTGTAATGAATTATTGTAAAACAAACAAATGAATTCAGAGATTTGGGCATTTCATTCAAGAATTCATGCGAGCTTGCAGTCAATTGTAAAGGGGCGGGGTTTAAGAGAACTACTGTAAATGATTGGAGAAATCTGACATATGTCACCAGAGAGAAATCTGTCGTTTCACCTGACATTTAACATTAACATTAACATTATGAAATACATGGATAAATCATTCACCTTAAGATCTATAACATGCATTTACAAAATAGATATTGAATTTTCATCTTATTCTGACTTTAATAATGATCCTTTTTGGAGCTTGGCAGCCCAAGTCATCATTCACTGTCATTGTATGGAAAAGAGCAGCATGAACATTCTTCCAAACATCTCTTTTTGTGCTCCACAATAGTCATATAGGTTTGGAATAACACAAGGAATAGTAAATGAAGAAGGCTTTCAAGATTGTCTCATGGCTCATTGTCTTGACATGCTCTGAGTGAAGATACCTGATCAGAGTTGGATGTTTTTGTGGTCTATTAAGCTAAAAGAGGACTCTTTGTGTTCCTGTAGAGTGGTTCCTGCCCCGCAAGCCCCAGCAATTTCGAGATGTCTGGAAAAGGTAAGACCAGTTCATGCATTCATGCTCGTGCGTGTATGTGTGTGTGTGTGTGTGTGTTGGCTCCGAGTGGGAACAGAAGGGTTTTTGTATAGCGGTCCTCATCTCCCTTCCACCAACCCCCTCTAATGGATGTCTGACCCATAGCTCTCTGTATGTGTGTGTGTGTGTGTGTGTGTGTGTACATTGGCTCAGACTCGCTCAGTTACCTTATAAGACGGAGGATCTGGCCCAGCAGATGCTGATGATGATTCCAAAGGACAGGATTTCTGCCCAGGATGCATTGCTGCACCCATATTTCAACACTCTTCCACCTCCGTTAATGCATCTAAGGGACAGTAAGTGCTGGAGAATTTCACTATATGAGCGGAATGCACGCAATTCCAGCTTCAAAGGCTAATCCGGCCCCGTTTCAGAAAAGATCAAAGTTAAATCCCTTTTAGTTACTGTCAAAACTGGCAACCTTTTTCAACACCGACTCAAGATGAAAAGAGATTTTGCAATCTTAGAAACGTCTTTTTCCTCTTGTCATTTCTCTTTCCGTAACCTTCTCTCTTTCTCCGTCAGCCGTGTCCATCTTTAAGGTGCCGGGCGTGAGGTTAGAGACGGAAGCGAGGGATATCTTCAGCCCCAGCAGACGAACGAAATCACCTCTTGCTCCGCTGGCCAAGTGCTGGTGAAAGACTCGCATTTGTAAATAGTTGGTGTGCTTGTGAAAACCAAAAACACACCAGCATGAGTAAATGTGACACTGTTGCAGCATGACGGTCAGTTTGTATGTAGTTTATTCAGATATAAATCAGATTTATCAAATATATTTCTTAAGGAATATCAGATTCAGTTTCATAAGACTCATGTTTTTACATTTTGAACCAGTAATACCTTTTTATGGTAGATCATGACGATCCAAAGCTGATTTATCACTGTATTTTGAGATCATATTCATTGAGAGAGGATCAGATATGTCTGCTTTCTGCCTCTCGGCAAAGTGATGTCCAGAGTCTGTTTACAGCACACTTTCTTTGTGAATAAGTTTAAATTAAATGCACTTATTAATTTTGATATGTAACTACATTTTTGTATATATTGCATTAAAAAAAGAGAGAGAGTGTGAGAGAGATGGATTGGGAATATGATATGAAAATGCGTGGAAGAATATACCTACTAATATTTCAAAGCTCTATTGTACAGTGTGCAGGTGAAAAAAATTACTTGTATGCATTCATAAAACACCTGGAGAGTGTCACCTGAAATTACCTGTTTTTGTACAGCGCATACTCATATTTCTGTGGCCACCATGTCAAAACATGTTTAGTACTGTTTTTAACTAAGTTTGTATCAGAATTGTTTCGGTATATTTACATTTTACATATTAGCTATGTATGTATAAAATGCAGAGATTCAAACACGTGCTGCTTCTGAGTCAATGTTCTAAGTGAGAGATGTACAGCAGTACTGGTCACCAACAAATAACAGATACAAATAATAGAAACAATCAATGCTGATGTCATACATGGATGAGTATATCCACACACTTCAACATAATCTGCAATACTGTGAAAATTGTGTACATGTTCATAAAATTGTATACAATCCCACTGTGTCTTGACTTCTGAATAAATACTGTAAAAACTACATCAATAAATGCTTGTCTGTTCTTTAGATTAAAGGGGTCATATAATGCCACTTTTACAAGATGTAAAATAAGTCTCTGATGTCCCCAGAGTGTGTATGTGAAGTTTTAGCTCAAAATACCCTACAGATAATTTTTTATAGCATGTTAAATTTGTCACTTTTTTAAGGGTGAGCAAAAGTGATCCGTTTTTGTGTGTGTCCCTTTAAATGCAAATGAGCTGCTGCTCCCAAGAAGAGGGCGGAGTTTCAAGAGGTCACGTTAGCAGCGCCGATTACCTCAAGCAGACTGAAAATGTCAGAAACTGTTCATCCTTTTATGTTCAAACAGGAGTCGGACAATGATGGAGAGACTCAAGAAGAAGTGACAACATGTAGAATGCAACAGGACGTTTCTGAATGGTTAGTTGATAAATTTATGTAGCTGATGTGGAGTTGACTATCTTAAAGTCATTGATTAGCATTTTCTGTCATTAGCATATTTGTTGTAGTCCTTAAAAAGCGATTTCTTTAAAAGAAAATATCTCCCTTTCCTTTGAACTTTGAGCGTCGTAACTTTGCAGATGTTGTTTATGCTCAAAAAGCAACATTACACACTAACTAAAGTTAAAAAAAAGTGAAATCATATTCAACCACAGCTTCAAGTGGGTTAGTGGTAGTGCATTGACATCTCAAATGTTCTTAAAAATCCAGAAGGCTCATGAACCAAGTAGTTTACTTCACCAATTGCCCATAAACAAGACACTTTACCCATGTTCCTCCAGGGGACCACATAAAAATAAATAAGTAAAAATGTATAGAATTGCATAGTATTGTTTCATTCTGCTTTCTAAAGACTGGTTGGAAATTATTTTATTCTATTGACAGACATACTTTTATTTTTCTCTTCAAGTTTATACATGAATAATTGCTCAAATGGTGGGTAGAAAAAAGATAGTGTCTTAAAAAAATTATAATATAAAATTTTAGTCATTTTTTTACAGCATATTTTATATACTCTACAGTGTAAATGGGTATGATATAGTTTGACATTTAGCTCATAAATCTAAACCTATTACAGTTTCCTCGCAATCAACTTGGAGTCTCAGCCAAACATTTGACTATTAGCATGTTTACTTGGCAGATTTTGGTCCGTGTAGCCACCCATTTACACAAGAAGATACCACCTGACCGACATGTACAATGACTGACCACAGTTTGTTTTGTTTTACGGCTGAATCTGAAATCGATGATACAACAAATAATGAATGTTCCAGTTCTTTAGTCAATATGCTAACCATCCATTAAACACACTCGAGATGGAGGGACAACAAAGGGATGGAAAACATGTGATAAGATGATAATACAAAAAACCTTGGTACAAATGAAGAGTGTATTTTTTATTATGCTGTTTCAGGTGTGTTGTGTAACTTATGGAGTTTTGTACGAAGAGAAACTTCCTGTCTGGTTATGAAACCAGTGAATGGGCAACACAATGTTCCAACAAGCTCTCAAGATATTGAATTTCATTTAAACCTGAAGGGCTTTATATACACACAGGAAGATCAAACCTCTCAGTCTTTCTTCCTTTCCTCCAGCCATGTTGAAAGGCAGCACTCCTGCAGTTCCTGCACCAGCCACGAGAGGGCGCACACATTCACAGAACAGGAGCACGGCTATCCACACCGGGGCTAGTTGTCACAAGGGAAACGTATTTTCTCTCGCGCTGATTTTGAAGGTTTGTATGTTGAATATTATAATGAATACAACACTCAAATGAACACAGTAACACCACATTGGATAAATTCAGGCAAATGACCACTATATAATGATCACTATATAATAATATAATTTAATAACTATATAATATAATACACTTTTTGTTGTTGTTGTTTTGTATTTCATAATTTATTATTTAAATTTTGCTTAAAGGATAAGTTCACTTCAGAATTAAAATTTCCTCATTATTTACTCACCCCCATGTCATCCAAGATGTTTATGTCTTTTTTTTTTCAGTTGAAAAGTAATGAAGGTTTTTGAGGAAAACATTCCGGGATTTTTCTCCATATAGTGGACTTCAACAGTTACCAATGGGTTGAAGGTCCAAATTGCAGCTTCAAAGGGCTCTACAGGATCCCAGCCGAAGATGAGATGAGAATTTGTGGTTAAAAAAGTATACAATTTTTATTTATTTTTTTTAGAAAATGGCTGATTGTTTCGCTAGATAAGACCCTTATTCTTCAGCTGGGATCGTGTAGAGCCCTTTGAAGCTGCACTGAAACTGCAATTCGGACCTTCAACCCGTTGAACCCCAGTGAAGTCCACTATATGGAGAAAAATACTGGAATGTCTTCCTCAAAAACCTTAATTTCTTTTCGACTGTAGAAAGAAAGACATAAACATCTTGGATGACATGGGGATGAGTAAATTATCAGGAAATTTTCATTCTAATCCTTTAACACTCCTACAAAAAAAAGGTGCTTTATTGACATCGGTGGTTCCATGAAGATAAAGTGGTTCCATAAAACCTTTCCATTGCACAAAAGGTTCTTTAAATGTTCTAAAATGTTCTATAGAAGAAACATTTTTGGTTTCCTAAAGAACTTTTCAGTGAAAGTTCTTAAAATAACCTTTTTTTTTCTTCACTTTTTTGCTAGGACTTTAAAGTAAATAAACCCACCATAAGAAATATTCACTTGAGTAAAAATGGTAGCAACTAGCCTTGGACTTCTCCACAGACATTTTAGTGTCCTACACCTTCTCCCTAAAGCTCATTTCAGCAAGTCTGTGAAATGTATGTGTTGGTTTCCATCACTGGAGTCAGTGGGTGGAGAGAGTTTTGTCGGAGTGACTCAAGGCCATGAAATGAAAAGCTGAGAGCTCAGATGGTCTCTCTCAGTATGTATTTTCCAAGGCTTAAGTCACTCTGATGTGGTCTTGTTAACGTTACTGCAGCGCCAGCAAGGTTTTATATGGGTTTATGATATTAATTAATGTCAAAGCACAAGGTCATAAGACCGCCGTTAGGTAAAGTAGAAACTATTAAGTGCTTACTGATGTCAGTAAAGCTCTGACAGATATAAAATAGTATAGGCCTGTATAAACACACATACAAGCCAAAAACGTCACACAAAAGTATTCTAACAACACTCACTCATAAAAGTGTGCACAATACAGTGGTGGAGATCCATTACTCACAGCTAAATTAAAGCAATCTGCGATGGTGCACATACTCGTTTATTTTTGCATGTGTGTGCGCAATTTGAGGAGAGTCAGTTCCAGTTTATTCCTACAGAAAAACAGATCAGGATCCCTGAGCACAAAGAACAAAAATGAATCTGCCGTTTGTCTCCAGTGTTCAGTGTTCTCATCCGATATCCTGATGAATGCATGAGGACATTCCATTTTAACCATTCATCTGTCATCATCCACTCCACACACTGAAGGATACTGAATAACTATACAGTTATCTCCAGTCTAAATCCCTGAGCTCTCCTCTGAGCTCCTTAAAACACTCTCTCTTAAAAATGATTTGTTAGAAGTGAAAAGAAAACTTAAGTCATATTTCTCAGTAGATGTGCACAGCCAAAGTCCCTTTATGACAAGTAATTTCACTCGGCAGCCATCTTTGAAACGCCTCTCAGGCATGCAAGTGTAGCTCCTATCTCTTTGAATGGGGAAACATCAAATTCTCCAAAGCTGTACTCCAAGCTTTGGATTAAATTTCATATTTGAAATCACCAATGAAATCTGACAACAGCTGTCTCATAAATTTTGTTTCTAAACTCTCGAATCATGACAAAAAATGTCATTTTTCAGGCTGGATCAAGCTAATGCACATGCACAGTCCTAAGTGCGCATCTCTATAGAAAGCGCACATCTGACTGTTTCTATAGGAACCAGAGCTTCTAACAGCCGCTGCAGTGATGTGATGACTTTACCAATCGCGATTGGTTCTTATTTAGAAGGCGGGACTTATTCCACCATATTGCGCGTTGCACTTTCTCCCATTCATAATAATACGAGTGCACCGTCTTTCTATATATAAAGTCTTTGGCATAGTCCAGTCCTTACTGGAAATCTTATCAGTCCAACATCAGATGGATTAGTTATAATTATTCCTAGGCTGATTTTACTATCAAACTGCCTGGGAACTGTCATAAACTGCTTGGAGACACAAAGGTTGAGGATCCAAACGCAGTATTTATTAAAAGGGTAATCCACAATCAAAGTCCAAAAACAGGCATAAACAAACATATACCAGGACAGGAACTCAGGCAGCCAGGGTAAATCTTGAAAAACAGGCAACATTGTCAAAACCAGGGAACAGATAATCAAAGGAGCGCTCAGAAACGCAGTAGCAACACATACAAGACTTAGCACTGAGTGTCTGAATTGACCAGGCTTATGTAGGGTGAGCTAATGAGACTAATGAGACACAGCTGAATGCAATGAGTGCTGATGAGTCTGGGCAAAGGATTATGGGGAATGTAGTGCATGATTGAGTAGCAGAGGTCTGAGGAGGAGTGCCCTCTGGTGGCTATCCAGGGCACTCCAGCTGGTGATCGTGACAGCAACCACTAAAAAACCTATTTACAACACATTAGGAACCAGCAAGAGAATGCAAGCAACTGCTTAGCAACAAAAAAGAAAACTTTTTTTGGAACAAAAGAACACCATAGCAACTATATAGCAATGCCCTAGTAACCTCCCAATGACACCCTACCAACCACTCAAAGCATCTAGTCAAGTCAAGTCACCTTTATTTATATAGCGCTTTTTACAATGTAGATTGTGTCAAAGCAGCTTTACATTGATAACTGGTACATTATTTGGCTGCACAGCAGCTCTTAAAGAATAGTGTCAATGCAGGCAGATCAAAGCACTGTTGAATATCAAATGTCAAGTCAAATGTCAAGTGTCCCCAACTAAGCAAGCCAAAGGCGACAGCGGCAAGGAACCCAAACTCCATCAGGTGACATCAGGTGGCAGACAAGTGGCAAATAGGTGTTTAAATGGAGAAAAAAACCTTGGGAGAAACCAGGCTTAGTCGGGGGGCCAGTTCTCCTCTGGCCAACAGTGCTTTGTTACAATTCAGGTTGCCATCGTAAGTCCAATAGGATCGCAACATTCAAAGTATTTATTCCAGTTCCATCCAATTGAGGATCGTATTCATCACGCCGGTATGGACGGTTGTTGAGGAACTGTGTCATGGCTGTCGTGTCGATGAGGCCCTCACAGTGGATGATCTAGTAAGATCCTAGTAACCCTCTCAGAACATCTGAAGCTATATGAAACAGAAATTTAGTTTGCCAAGTAAGACATGTTCCTGGATCAACATAATTAGTTGATCCAGGAACAACATTCCTTTCTGAAAATTTAGTCCTAACCCTATCCCTACTCCTAAACCTAAACCTAACCCTACCCATAACTCATCACTAAAATCAGAGGGAAATGATGAATAACACCGATGTAGAAGCACCTTGTTGTAAGCCTAAACTTGACATAAACTGTAATCTTGTCCCTCAAATCTGATTGGATGATTGGAATGTTGTTCCTGGAACACGCTGTACTTGGTGAAATCAGGTTCCCCGTCTGTCAATAGCGTTCATGTAGGTCAAGAGCATGATTCTAGCAATGGCAATGTCAAGGGTTCAATTCCAAGGGAATGCATGGACTAAAAAAGTGCTTGAATGCAAATTGCTTTGAAAAAGTCTGCTATCTACTGTAATTCACTATCATCAAATTTATGTTACTGTGGTGATTGTACATAAAGAGAGGAAAAACGAATGCATACAACAGGCTATATGAAATGACACAGGCGCTAAATCATGAATGCAATGTCAGGATATCACATTAGCCTTTCACATAGAGGATAAACATGAGGAAGGCATGTGGCCTGTTGGGTAACATTTCAAGGTTGCAGTAGCATTTGTTTGGCAGCATGTGTAGCTGAGGAAGGCGACTGTGAAGTGTGAGAGAGTGTTTCGGGTTCTGTGTGTGTGTGGTCTCGGGCTCTCTCAGCTTTTGTAGCTCTCTCTGTTTATTCATGGCTTCTCAAACACATGCAAGAGACAGCTGTTACGCCCAACCTCCATGCAGGCCTCACAAGCCTGGGGCTGGATTTACACACACCAGCCAGATAGGTGTCACTGTATCTGGGGTGGAGTGTGAGGATTTGTGGGAGCTGTCACAACAGAATTTTTCACTGTTAATTGCAGTATGGAAGGTGATAGATCACTGTATTTGTGTTTTTGGAGCGTGGAGTGAATTAAACAAGTACAGCTATGTTTGGAATCTTCCATCAAAACAGTCTTCCTTCTTTCATTAATTAAAATGGCCTTGAATCAATTCAAAAGTCTCTTTTTTCAGTGGGAGGGAGGAACTTTAAGAGACACTATCACTACTTTATTGCCTTGTGCAACTATCTGGAATCTCATGAAACACTGGCTTTTTTCCTATTGGGAATATTTTCCTCTTACCCTCCTCCCCATCCCGCTCTGCTCTTTCTTTCCTGTCTTCCTCTCCTCCCTGCTCCATGTGAGATTGAGTCTTCAAACAATAAATCCCCCTGTCTGCTCATTTAATCTGCATATCACTCTTCCATTGACCATTATCAACAAAATAGCCACCCATACTTAGCATGCAAATTATCTAGTTATTTGGAGAAAGAGAGAGAAAGAGTGAGGCCCAGTGGGGGGTCTGCTGGAGGAGCGTGGGTTTCCTTTAACATAATGGGATTTCAACAGGGGGAAGGGGGCTATTGTCTTTTGGCAGCTCACTGAAACCCTTTAATTTTTTGGTTTTGTTGATAAGGTATACCTGTTAAACTGTCAACTTTTGTCTCCAAAATGCTTTGAGCACGTTACTTTCTAGCAATTGTTCACACTACAAAACCACTTCTGACAACAGTTTAGTTGAGCACACTGACGTGTTTAACAGTCAGAACTCGGAAGAAAGCTTAAAGGAATGTTCCATGTTCAAAACAAGTTAAGCTGTATTTATCAAGGCATTAAAACAGAAATGAACAGATCATATTAATTCTTACATACAAAAACTGTTTTATTTAAGCTGTGAAGGTGTCTTTTAGCAGTAGGATTGTTCTAAGAGAAATAACTTAGTTATTCATCATCATACTAAAGATTTTACATGACATTTAAAGTTTGCATAACAAAAAAGACATTTAAAGTGCATTTCAATTAGGTTCACGTTTATGAACTAATTTTTGTAAAGGAAATTAATTTATTCAGCAACAATGCAAGACTTTAAAATTAGTTTTTTTTTGTGTAATATTTCAAATAAATGCTGTTCTTTTGAACTTTCTATTCAACAGAGAATCCTGAAAAAAAGTATGACAGTTTCCACAAAAATATGTTTTCTGTTTTCAACAGTTTGCCATTGTAAGTTTCGATAATAACACATGTTTCTTGAGCAGCAAATCAGCATATTGAGAATGATTTCTGAAGGATCATGTGACACTGAAGACTGGAGCAATTATGCTGGAAATTCAGATTTCATTTTGAAATATAATAAAATACAAAACATGCATTTTAAATTGAAAACATTTCACAATATGACTGTTTTTTAAACAAATAAATGCAGCCTTGGTGAGCAAGAGACCTCTTTTAATAACAATAAAAAAAATCTTACAGACTCCAAACTGTAAAAATGGTAGTGTAACTTTGCAAGCACAGGGTTAGAAAGCAGTTTTATCACACTAGATTCATATAATGTGTAATGTAATATCCAACTCAATTTTGTCATTTATTTAAATTTCACTCTTTGTTGAAGTGTGTGCATTCAAAAAAGTTTAAATAATAGCCCTATGAACTATATAGCCCAACACTGGGCTATACAGCATCTGATGTCTTCTGTCTTTCCACGTGTTACATCAGCTTTGCTAAGCAAAGCAACGTTGTCCCATCCTCCAGTTCTCCTTTACTCTGACCCATCAAGCATTCGGCTGTGTAGTTTGATATAGTATAGTTTACATTACATGGAAGTAGGGCAGCACATGAGGGACCAGACCAGCCACGGCTGCCACGAGGTACATCAAATGCACTGGAGGTATTAGGCAGGATTTTCCTGCTATATTAAGAGCACAGACACAGGGCTCAGAGGAATGACACAAGAGAGGCCCAAACGTCACATTTAGTGTCTCAGTTCATGCAAACATTACCTCAACAAAATGAGAGAATATGAAAAGTAAGGGATTTTGACAGAATGATCAAGCGAGGAAAAGGAAAAATGCTCATTAAGGAGACTGGTTTTTGTAAGCTGAACTTTATCCCAGATGGAATATCAAAATATATTTTAGAAAGAAAGAAAAAGAAAAAGCTGATATGAAAATATGTTCTTATTGTCGAAAAGTAGTAACAGTTGGCAAACTGGATGGGAAAGACTGGAAGAAGTTCAGCAAGAAATACCAACACAAGATGCCAACATTTGTTCGTTTTAGACTAAGCGTCTGCTAAATGTATAAATGTAACACATTAATGGCATACAATTTAATATGACATAACTAATATATAAATATAATAAGCCATCCAAAAAAAAAAAAACATAATTGATCAAACAAATCTCCAACAAGTAAAATGAATCCAGACTCTGAATGAGGCTCATAAATTAACCAGGGCTCAGAGCAAAAATGCCACATAAATATAGACAAAAATTAAAAATGTAGGGGCAAATAACTGTTCTATTATGAGTCATTTTATATATATATTATATTATTATTATTTTGGCCATGAAAATCAACTCCAAGGGAAATGTGTGTGTATCCTATATATGTATGTATTATCCTTTAATAATAAAAAACTCTTGACACTGCTCTGAATCCATTAGATTGTGTCTAAGCACTAAGTAATCTGTGGTCAGTTTCGGGCCAACTGGAGCGCTACTCTTTCCTGCATTCCTTCTTGCACTCACCCCTCCTGATCCAGATTTTTAACACAACCACCCATTTAGAATGAACCTTCCCTGCGTTCGGTCAGCAGAGAGCCGTTGATGAGGTGTATCAGCAGCAGGAGTGTGTAAATGTACTTTTCCTCCATTTGAGAGATTCCCATTTGAGACCAGACCAAGTCAAATGTATACCAACCCATTAGTGGTGCTGTACACAGACACAATGTTGCATGTGGTGTTTTTCCTAAGCGGAGCTGCCTGGGTATCTGTGTTTGACTTTCCTGGTCTGTTCTCACTCAAGACTCATCCACCGCAAGCAAGGAAATTAATGAAAGGACTTAACAATGACTGAAAAGTACCCCAGAAACAGCTGCACATTATGAAACACCTATTAACATTCTTCTGTTAAGTGAGTGAGTATCTGAGAGAGAGAGAGAGAGATGGATAAACGGACACAAACTGAAGTATTATTCTATGAACATTTTCCCCCATGTTAGTTTAGTCACAGGATTCAAAAATAATGCTGTACAGCAATGAAAGCTGGGATTATTGAGGATCAGGTGAGTTAATAAGTTAATAAGCAGCTTAATTCAGATAACATTCTTACTATGGAAATCATGTGATAATTTGATCTTTAAGTGACTTTGAGACTTTTCCATGACTTCTTTTCTAAGCAATCTGACTTTACCCAATTATCAGATGCTTAAAAAACAGACCAAAAAATGCCACACACATAAAAAAAAAATATTCCATTAAATTCTCCCTAAAAAAAAATACTGTGGCCGTGTTATGTGTGTTCAGGATGGCTGTATAATTTACAGCTTATGTAAGCTTATATTTCATGACCTGATATAATGTTACTATACCATTCTTGAACTACCAAAATCTGCTTTTTCCTTTAAATTGTACTTCCTAGGTTGTCTATGAAAGCCTGTAGACTGATTTTTATGTGAAGCACATTTTTGCTGGAAAATCGCGTCACTCGCGTTGGAGCGTGAGCAATAAGTTGCAGGCCGCAGTTCACTTAACGGCCACCGGTGTCGCTAATAACAAGAGTTTCTGAATTCTACATATAGCCCCTTAAAGGGTTAGTTTAACCAAAAATGAAAATAATGTCATTTATTACTCACCCTCATGTCATTCTACACCAGTAAGACCTTCGTTCATCTTCGAAACACAAATTAAGATATTTTTGATGAAATTCGATGGCTCAGTGAGGTCAGCAATGTCACCGAACCTCTCAAGATCCAGAAAGGTACTCAAAACATATTTAAAACAGTTCATGTGAGTACAGTGGTTCTACCTTAATATTATAAAGCGACAAGAATACTTTTTGTGCGCCAAAAAAACAAAATAACGACTTTTCAACAATATCTAGTGATGGGTGATTTCAAAACACTGCTTCATGAAGCTTTGGGAATCTTTTGTTTTGAATCAGTTGTTCGGAGCGCCAAAGTCACGTGATTTCAGCAGTTTGGCAGTTTGATACGCGATCCGAATCACTGATTCGAAACAAAAGATTCCTAAAGCTTCGAAGCTTCATGAAGCAGTGTTTTGAAATCGGCCATCACTAGATATTGTTGAAAAGTTGTTATTTTGTTTTTTTGGCACACAAAAAGTATTCTCATCACTTAGTATCATAAACTTTTGTTGACCACAGAGCTTATTTTTTTGGGAAAATCCTATTGGGTTTTTGTCGAGGGAACCAGCGTGATGCTAACTGCCGATTGGCCTATAAAAGTGATGTCATAGTTCCACCACTCTATAACAGAAAATGTTACACAAAACACCCTAATGTACATTACACAATTATTTATACAAAATGTAATCATGTTTGATGTGTCATGCTGGGACTTCTGGGAATTATGTTTTACTGTTTTTTACCGTAAGTTATATGGTAATTAATTTATAGTTTTTACTTGCAAAAAAACATAAACCGGACAATATTTTACAGTAAAATTACATATAATGCAATGTAAAACTAGTTACAATCTGTGGTAAGATAATTTACAGTAAACTAATTGAGAGATTCTTATTGGGTTTTAGCTTCTGTAAAAATTACAAGCATTTTCTACAGAATTTAATTACAATGATGAAAAGATTCAAGCCCCCATATCAAGCGACCACAATGTGGGGCTTGGGTGGGGCTCTTTCCATTTGGGTCACTAAACAACCATCTAGCAACAATCGTGGTGGCACATTTTGCATAGACAAGCACTCTCATGATTTCTTCAGAAAATGTAAATATAGTTGAATTTTAGTTCTCACATTTATCTAATGCGTAAAACAGACATAGAAGACAATTTTAGCCCCCGATGGAAATACAATGAACACTCAAGCTAACATGATCTGGAGACAGACTAGGTTATTGTTAGGCCCGTTTCACACTAAACACATAAGCAGCATGTAAGTGGCGCGTGAGCAGCATGTGTCTATTGTGCCTTTACACTGGCAGCATTTCTAGTGTTCACTCTGTGTACATGTCTACTATGAAACAGCAGTTAATCTACACAGCAGGATGAGATTTCAGATTCAAGTTAGATTTGCCATTTGTTAAAGATATTTTTATTTCACCATTCATTAAATTTAATTAGTTGTTATTTTAGGCTAAAAAGATGTGTAATGCGTGAAGCATTGTGTCTCACCTCTCTCACACAGCTAAAGAAAACCAAATGCTTCTTTGGCACCATGAAAGCCACAATACAGTGTTAGGAACGACAAATTGTTGTCAGTCTGTGTGTGAGAGAGAGGAAAGAATAGAGAATGAAAGGAGATAAACTTTGCAGTAATTAGGTGTCAGATTTAGCTGCATAATCTGAGTGGAATATTAGTAGCCTGGTGTAAGATCAAAAACTCTTAGCTTCACTTCAGTGTATTCTTAAAGGCTACAAATGTTGTATTTTTTTAAAAGATCTGCAGCATTTTCTCCACTCTATTTAAACAGAAACTGCTCTTCTCTCACATAATCAGTTTTCTTTGAGGGACTTTCTTTCAGATTTGAGTCCATTGCTGAGTTCAAACTGCTCCTAGCAAGATACATGAATTAGTTTTAAGTGATATTGAAGGTCTGATCAAATACTGTGTATTTGCCTAATTAATTCATGAGAAAGCAAAGAGATAAGGAATGCCGACAGATGGATAAAATATTCAGGTGAATGTGAAAGGGAGAGACAAATGTTTGAATAATAGACATTAACTCCAAACATCTTTCTGCCAGAAATGTGGATAAGCAAAAAGAACAGACATAAGAATGATTGATCATGTTTATTTACACTCTGATAAAGGATTGATAGCTATCAGATTCACCAGACACACAAATGCTATTCAAATAGGTGCACCAAAAAAAGAGGAAAAACTATTTGAAACATGTCTGAAAAATGCTTTGAATGATACTGTCTCAAAAGCATCTGTTATATGCCTTGCTTTTGGCTTAGACAGTTATAGGGGTTCAAAATAGTATGCTTTTGTCCTGGTTTCATCATCATATGTGTTTCTGGCTGTATAAATTTCCAAAACTCATGTACCATTGAGATTTATCAACAACTCTGAGCTATAAACATCACTATAAATATGGCCATTGCAGCAGGAGCATGTCATTGCTTTGGCCTATGGCTTTCAACCCTTCCTTGGCCAGCGTTTTCTCATAACAGATTTCTCATTTATCATAAATACACATGCACAGGCTTTCTGCCCATTTTCAGGTTACAAATCACCAAACTTAACTTTTCACAAGTTGAATGTCCTCTTATATTTGTTTGAGATTAATAATTCAGTCCGGCTCCCACTTCATCACCAAATGGCTTTATGATGTATGTGGCAGAAATCACATTTAGTTGAGGAGTCACTGCTATAAATCTATTAGTTTTACAACACAAACATCTATGAATCCCAGGTCGCTAAAAATGACTGTCCCTCCCATTCAAATTTTGAAGACATTTTAAATCACCTGAGCAAACCGAAGCCTAAAATATGTCCCCAAGATTCAAAGAAAGAGATATACCTACATATTCATATATTTAAAATAAATTAATTTAGGTGAGGAAGACACTGCAACTTTTTCTCCCACTTTTTTCTGAAATATTCTTTCCGATCCAATAAGGAACGTTTCGTTAAGAAAAACACATCTTCCTATTGGTCGAAAGGTGAGAGGTTTCAAGGCGCCCCGCGGAGAGGCGCTAAGGACAGTGAATGAAGGGCTGCTTGAAACCGTTTTATCATTACTGTGGAACAATGTGGAGTCAGCGTATCAACTTTACACAGATAGAGCTGCAGATTCAACAGGAGTGGCGGAGAAAGTTTCTTACATTGTTTTGAGGGAGAGGAGGGCCGAAAGTAAAAGGAGGCAGATGTTTGGGAATTGTGATGATGAAATATGTGGAGGAGTCTAGAAAAAGTGGACATGAATACCTGAACGCTAGACTCTGAACTGGAGGATAGTTTGTGATTCGCCTTGTACGAGTGATCGGTCACGTCTGGAGCTACAGATCGGGATTTGAGGAATATCACATTGTAGTACAAGCCGAAGTTTCGCAGAGCACGTAAACTCCAGTAAGTTTACATTTGTTTGTGTTCGGTTTCCATGCGATAATAGATGTTTAAGTCTGTTTATAGAGCTTTATCTCTGTAGATAGATTTAATCTTACGACTTAGTCTTAGTCAGTGAAACATTCCTTTGTTTAAAAGTTTTCCCAAAACTAGTTTTCACATTTTTTCTTTAAGTTTGTTACTACAATACATTTTATGTTTTGTATTATTTTATTGCTACTTAGTAATCCAAAAGTGACTTTTTAAATTGTAAATAGTAATTGTTCATTAAAGACTATTACTTATTCCAGTAGTGGCTAGTGTTTATCTAATTATTCACTAGTACTTAATCACTGCATACTAGTAGGCTAGTTATTAATTTACTACTAGTCACAAACCCCATACTGACATTGTAACTTTACCATTGTTACTGAAAACAAATTGCAGATTTTGCTACTGTATATTCTAGGGGGTGGTCTTTAATATAACTAGTAACACTAGTTACAACGCACTAACTCCGTAATTAGTTGTTTAATAAATAATGACATGTCAGAATGACTACTTTTATAGTTACAATAAAACATTTTACTAGTAAGATGGTTATGTTACTAGAAACGCTAGTATTAAGAAAACTGAGACTAGATACTAGTAACTCTTTGAATAGTTATAAGCATTAAAGATTAAGTAATGAATAGTTAATAGTAAAATTAAAACGGGTATTAGCAACAAATATAATGCATTGTAGTCAGAAGTGAATAGTTGCCCTCAGAATTCCATCCAAGATTTGCTTCCAGTAACCATGTAGAGTAGTTTCTGCTTGTTTGGATAATGACCAACTGAATAGATTATTTACAAAAGTATGCGTATTCAGTGATTTGTTGAAATTGTTAAAGATTTTAGTCACTATTGGATTTCTTAATAGTTAAAATAAGTACTAGAAACATAAAAATAAGTACTAGTTAGTTGTGAGGAATAAATGTTTTTCCATATTTCTGTGTTTTCCAGACAACAATGATGGCGGTATGGGAAGACGGTCCATGTATTCGCAAATCATGCTACATGTTCATCACAACACTTCTGTTTGGACTGTGTTCAGCCCAGTATAACGGAGAGAAGGGTATATCCGTCCCAGAGCACGGGTTCTGCCAGCCCATATCGATCCCCCTGTGCACAGACATTCAGTATAACCAAACTATCATGCCAAACCTCCTGGGACACACCAACCAGGAGGACGCAGGACTGGAGGTGCACCAGTTCTACCCCCTGGTCAAAGTTCAGTGCTCTCAAGATTTGAAGTTTTTCCTCTGCTCCATGTATGCGCCAGTGTGTACAGTTCTAGAACAGGCAATCCCACCCTGTCGTTCCTTGTGTGAGCGTGCGAGACAAGGGTGCGAGGCCCTCATGAACAAGTTTGGCTTCCAGTGGCCCGAACGACTCCGCTGTGAGAACTTTCCCGTGCATGGAGCCGGAGAGATCTGCGTGGGACAGAACAAATCAGACCCCGACATCCCGACGACAGACCCCGCGCCATATATACCAGACCCCTTCACTCCACGTGCGCATCTGCCACGCCAAAGTCAGGCTTTCGTTTGCCCTCTTCAACTAACAGTCCCTTCCTACCTCAATTACCAGTTTTTGGGGGCGAAAAACTGTGGCGCCCCTTGCGAGCACAAACAGCCACATGGGCTGATGTACTTTAAGGAGGAAGAGGTCCGATTTGGTCGGCTCTGGGTGGGAATCTGGTCTATCCTGTGCTGTGTGAGTACCCTGTTCACGGTCCTCACTTACCTTGTGGATATGCGCCGGTTCCGTTACCCGGAACGCCCCATCATCTTCCTCTCCGGGTGTTACTTTATGGTGGCGGTGGCTTATGCAGCCGGGTTTTTGCTGGAGGATAAGGTGGTTTGCATTGACAAGTTCAGGGATGATGCTTATAGGACTGTGGCACAAGGAACTAAAAAGGAGGGCTGCACCATTCTCTTCATGATCCTGTATTTCTTTGGCATGGCCAGCTCCATCTGGTGGGTGATCCTGTCTCTCACCTGGTTCCTTTCTGCTGGAATGAAATGGGGCCATGAAGCTATCGAAGCTAACTCTCAATATTTCCACCTGGCAGCATGGGCCGTCCCCGCTGTGAAGACCATCACTATCCTCGCCTTGGGACAAGTGGATGGTGACCTGCTGACCGGCGTGTGTTACGTGGGCATCTACAACGTTGACGCCCTACGTGGATTCGTCCTCGCCCCCCTCTTTGTTTACCTCTTCATCGGAACGTCTTTCCTTCTAGCTGGATTTGTCTCGTTGTTCCGCATTCGTACCATTATGAAGCACGACGGCACCAAGACAGAAAAACTAGAGAAGCTGATGGTACGGATTGGCGTTTTCAGTGTTCTCTACACCGTTCCGGCTACCATCGTCATTGCATGTTACTTCTACGAACAGGCGTTCCGCGAGCAGTGGGAAAAAACCTGGCACATGCAGACGTGTAAGCGCTTTGCTGTGCCGTGCCCGGCCAACAACTTTGCGCCCATGACGCCTGATTTCACTGTGTTTATGATCAAGTACCTCATGACTATGATCGTAGGAATCACGTCAGGATTCTGGATCTGGTCTGGAAAAACTCTACAGTCGTGGCGAAGGTTTTACAAAAGGCTGGGCAACAATCAAGGGGAGACAACAGTGTGAACTGAACTTTGTGGACTGCATGTGAGAAATACAGGTCAATATTGAAAGGAAACGTGAACTGTGATCAAGTCACACTACGTTGAACCATGCTGATGGTAAAAGACACTGCTGTGTGAGCTCAGCATGATTCTTTTCTCATTTAAAGCAACGTATAAAGTGCACAGACTTTACCAACACTTTTGAAAGCACAACTCCAAAGAACATGCATTTCTCCAATGGACTAAATTTCAAAATGTTTTTAAAGCCTTGGAAACCCGACTAATGATTTTATGGAAAATATGGCATAACTCTTATCTGACTTGTTATCAGGAGCTTACGCCTTGATTTCTTCACCCCACGGCGGCCAAAAATGTCTGCAATTTAGTCTTGTGTCTTGCAGTACTGACCAGTTCCTGTTGTTGAATGAATGTCTCTTTTGTTTTGTTTTTTTATTGGTCATTTTCTCATAGATTACATATTTTAGTTTCTGGTTGCACATGGCCATTTATTTAGATTTTAGAACTAGTTAAATTTAATGTTCTTTGGTCATGAGTTGATTATTCATCCATGTTGCCATATCAAGTCAGGTCTCATGAAGTAATTTAATATTCTGGCATTTTAAAGGCCTTAGTGATGTGAAAGTGACTGACAGGATTAAAAATGTTTAGCTAAGAGGTATGTACAGGAGGAAATGTCACCATATTTCATTATTTGTAAATATCACATTTCTGTCAAAAGATGTATGATGTATTTAAGCAGATTAATTTTGTTTAAGGCCTTTTTCAATTTCACTTAATAAAGTGATTAGATTTTTAAAAGCTGCTTTGATTGGCTTGATTTCGTTTGCACAAATGGTGACTTGTGTCATTGCTCTGACGACACTTTGATATTTCCCCCCAAAACAGTTGTTAGCAAGTAGTTGAAACTGATAGTAGCATAATTTACTTAAATAACAGACCTCAAGTGAGTAGCACTCCATGTGTCTTAATGGTTTCAGTGTGTAGCTTGAATCTAAAATGGGAGAGAAGAGGAAAGCAAGGAAAATTACAGAAAATGGCTGAACAAAAGAATCAAGGGGATCTATGATGGTGAAAGAGTAAACATTTCTCTTAAGAAAGAAAAAAACAAAAGTGGCCTACAAAAACAGGATATAATCACGGATGGTGTGAAGTTTGCCACCTTGCTTCTAGGACAACAGGAAGCCCTGAGATGTACCAAAACATAAGATCTCTTCCCTTCTTCTCTAGATGAAACTGGACACCGCTTCATTCTTTAGGGTGAGGGAAACGCCCCATCCCACATCCCCTTCTGTTTTTTTTTTTCCAGGGGGTTGGGGGATGTTTTTCAGTAAGGGCATTTGGAAGGTGATGGGGGTGGGTGGGTTACAGTATCTGTGAGAATACAGTAGATACTGCACTAATGATTTTGAGGAAGGATCCAGAATTCTTGTCGGTATTTTAGCCACTATGTTAAAACTGAACTAGGGGTAATCAATCAGCCTTACTTGTCCAATTCCAATTAGACCAATCTACCATTTTTGTGTAACAGACTTTAAAAAGTTAGGAGTAGTCTTGATGAAAAAATTTAGAAAACTAGTCTAAGCAGTTTAAGCAACCAGGTACTGGAATACCAAAGATTATGATTACATGGCAAAGAGATAATGTTTAAACTTTACACCAACATTAGATCATGCAGTTGTTTTTCCAGTATAATATGATTATTTGTGTGGATACATGCACCGTAGTGTCTGACTGGGTGTGTTGGCACTCGGGGAGTGTGAAGTGTGTAAAATTCACAGCGTGTGCAGCCAAGAAACGTCCATCACTTGGATTTTTGGATTGACAGTTGGGTTAATGGAATTTTTTTACAACAGCGTAAACTGTCACCATCTGATTTGCTGCCAACACATAAACAGACACGTTTAAAAGGTGAGATATGGGGCATTCTCAGGAAACATTGCCATTCGTGTGTCCCTATACTTGTATAATTAACAGATAATGAACTTATGCCTTCACATGCTATCGGAAATGTCTTCCCACTTCTGAAGTCGTGATTATGAGCTCTTTGTGATTACGTGCTTTGTTGAAGAAAAAAAAAAAAAGGAATCGTGGAGGACACCGGGTTTATTTATGCCTATTTCCTGGGGAAATCTTATTAACGCCAAAATATATTAACCATATAAACATTCACCAAGTCTAGATAGTCAGCTTGCAGACGATTCTGGAATTTCGGTCAAATACATTCTATTTTTTTGTGTGTATAAAACATACAATATGCTTCAAATGGTTATTCATTTACTTTAGCGACAAGACAAGGCGGTGTAGCTGTTGTGGAAACAACTAACAAATAATACCAGTTGTCACAGCAGCAATCGTTCTCTCCTCCGCCATGTTTAAAGTTTATGACAAGCCCAACTCGGAAACCGGGGTATTAAAATTATTCAAAAGTTCCCCAGTAAATACGACTTGAGAGGGCATTCATGTCCGATTTCCCACTAGGAAACTCGTATTTACGATAATTCCGATAGCACATGAAGCCAGCATAAGTCACACCATTTAGTACATTTAATACCAAATTTGTACTTTTACTTTGTCCTGGCTCTTTTTGTTCACCCATGTTTTGCTGTGACATCCCCCTTTAAAAATACTGATCTTTGTGACATCATTTAGGGAAATGACCATGTAGTTCAAACAGGGAAATTTCTCATATGGTCTTTATCAGTATTTCATTATGTGTACAAATTGCCTTGTCAAGCTCAATAGTTCAGCTCTTTTATTGGAAAAATAGTGTTCTTGGCACAAGAAAACTAACTGTAAATAATGTGTTTGACAATATTTGCTAGCTAAGACTGTTATTAGACTTTTTTTTTTTTTTTTGCACTGATCTGATTTGCAACATTCAACCCCAAAAACATTAAAAAGGGTTGATATCAAACATATTTTGAGAGATGAAGGTCATGGGTTATTTAAATTATAATGTGTGATTTCATACAAGGCGCATCAAAACTCAGTGAGCATTATAATTTATCTATTAAAATTATAAATTAGAAACTTAGTGTTATAAGGTTGAAATAACACAGCACTTTAGGGTTGGGCTTAGGGCTAGTAATGATAAACCATATATGTAACCATATATTTAAGACATGGAATAAACCTGAAAAATTGTCCATTAAGCAGGAAGTGAACATTTTCTAAATGCTTGTTTTTGATTTTACTGTGAATGATTCATCAGTGCATATGCTTACTTTTTTGACCTCATCATTTTATTTCAAAATACAGTAGGTTTTCCAGTGAAATGGCAGAATCTCTCTTGTGACATATACCTGTACTAGACTTCTCCAATCCTTCAGTCCTCGGAAACCTAAAAAAAATGATGTATAGAGCCAAGTCGTTTTACTCGGATACACATCCCAATACAGAAAAAAAGATCTGTCTCTACTTCTGTTTCAAGGCAACTTTCAAAAAGTAATATTTGTTGACCACTAATGATCTAAATATTTGGAAGAATGAATCTCCTTATAGTATGTTTATCACTGCTTAGGGCAGCAATACTTTGAGCCCCAAGGTGGAAAAAAGTGATTTATTGAAATTTCAACAGTAACAGCAAAGCCACAAATGCCACTGTCTCCTGAGAATTACCCATATATTTGTGCAAAAGTCATTCTTAGGACAAAATTCAGATGTACTTGTCATTACAACAGGTTGTCTGTGAACGACCATTTTGCAATACAACACAAGAAGCATGTCTGTTTTAGGCTAAAGAATATTTATTGTACAGAAATAACAAGAAGCTAAACCAAGCTCTGTTTCACACCAATTAAAGTCGGCACGAAACGGAAATTGTGATAGTCTTTTCTTCCCTATTGTGACGTATATCCGAGTGAAACGACTTCTCAAACAAGAAAAAAATGTAGGGCAGGACTTGATTTTGTTTACTGGGAAATGATTGGATCATTGTTTGCTATCTCATGTGAGTGACGGTAAACACGTGCACGGATAAATAATTTATAATAAATACTGCAATATTCCATACAAATATAAGAATTGTCCATTTTGATTTCATGGTGATTTTAACACAAGAGCCCAAAGTTTTTCTGAATACGGCCACACCTTGACAATTTATGGTCCCCCAGAGTCAAGCCTATTAGGTTAACAGGTATATTTATCAATGATGAGCATTTTGGGCATATTTTTTGAAGAAATCTGTTACCTACTGTGGGTCCCAGGTGCCTTGAACCTTCTGAAAGAAACATGTTTTCCCAGGTAACTGCACACCCATAATAGGAACAGTCTTTCAGTCCCTTGAGATACAATTACCTGAATTTGTATCGATACTCAGCTCACAAACAAAGCTTTAACCTATGTTTTTCAAGGTGTTAACAATGTTTACCTGTGTAAAGAGCTGTCTCAGCAGATCACCCTGATTGTTGAGGTATCTTATGTCTATTCTGTGCTCTCTCCTTGATAGAAATATGAAAAGGAAGTTGACGGCAGGGTTGCCCAGGGAAACATTCCTTCTTGATACATAATATTTCCCCTAGTTCAGTTTCCCACAGTACAGATCAGGGAGTATTCGTGCCAAAAATATTGGATTGGGTTGCTACACTTTCTCCTACTCTTTTTCACTCTGTGTATCAGGTCTGTTATCTGCATCTGTATTTTTATCATTTTATTTTCTTCCTTGAGGACCAATTACAGTGTTTGTCAAGGCTGCTGCACCAAACCGTCAGAACAGAGCAGTCAGATTATTTTTTCCTTACGTCTACATCTCGCATACAATGCAACTACTCAGTGCTGCTCTCTGCAGGTCAGGTGGAGTATTGCAATAATAGTGCGCATGCGCCAAACCCGTCCATCTTTTATGAACGAGTTGAATCCAGGTTCAATCACGTCGTTTGCGTTCGTTCAAAGTTTTTTCCCCCTAAATCAAAACGCAGACGATGATTTAACGATTTCTATGTAAAACACATGATTATATGTGCATAAAATAAAGCAATAAGCCCCAAGAAGCCGTGGTTTACAGTGAATTTATAACAGCTAATTAGCCAATTACTGTAAACCACAGCTTCACAGGGCTTATTGCTATTATAAAACGGTTAACACACAATACAAATATTAACGCCAAAAAATATGTATCATTGCAACTTTCATGAAGTAAAATCATTAAAAGGCTTCCTTCCGCTGGAAAAAAAAAAAAGTCCCTGACTGTGAACAGCAACAGAAGTTACATTATTACGCCACTAGATGGCGGCAAAGATTGTCTTTATGAGCGAATCACTCAGTCTCAAAGACTTTTATATTGAAACTTGTTGTGAACACGGAACAAACGCAAATGACAAATGCTTTGACTAGCGCTGTCTGTCAGCAGGGCACGGAAAACCCATTAAATGTTAAAAGGACAAGATCGCAGCGGATATTCAAACGGATTTTTATTATGAACATAGGACTCACCTGGAGGAAAATGCTAAATTTGAATGCAGGTAATAACACTATATCTCTCTCACAATACTCTTCTACATAATGCAGCTTCAATGAACAAAATCAACAGAGAACAAACGTACATATACATTCAGTGGTGCAGCTATACTTATGTAATGCGGTCAGCTGTATGTTTTCGGGAATTTTACAACGGATTCGAACGCGGCTTAACCAATCAGAATCAAGGGCCGGAACTATCCATTTAATAATAAGCTTTTTTACACAAGTTGTGTTGTATGTGAGCTGTTCGCACTCTGTACAGGTTCATAGATATAAAGTCACCATGAAATAAATGGTGGATTTATGGAATATTGCAGTATTTATTATTAATTATTTGTCCGTGCACATCCTTATTTTATAAATTAATGTGTCCTCGTAAATTTTAATCAAAATAACTTATGTTATAAAATAACGTGTTTACCATCGCGAGGGCGGGACAACCTGTCACTCACATGAGATCACAACGATCCAATCAATGCCCATTGGACAAAATCAAATCCCGCCTTATTTATTTATTTTTTATTATTTTCTTGTTCGAGAAGCCATTTCACTCGGATATACATTACAACTGGGAAGAAAAGACAACTTTTAGGGTCAGTTTACACTACACAGTTTTAAACTTAAAACGGAAAACTTATGCATTTGTCTGTTCATTTACATGACAGAGGCATTTTGGGGGCCTGAAAACACAAACTTTCAAAATGGGTTTTCAAAGTGCAAGTTTTTGAAAACATTACCGTAATTGTCTCCGTGTAAACTACAAAAACGCACATTTGTAAAAACGCCAACATCATGTGCATTCAGTCTATAGGCTCGTAGTGTTTCTTTACAAAGTGGCCTCGATAACTACTGGCATGCATAATACAGCGTTTTTAGTCGTTTTCGCAGATCATTTTGACAACGCTGTTGGCTGTACACAGAAAGCGCAAACGAAAAACTTTTCCGTTTTTAGTACATCGTTGTCGTTTAAACATACCCTTATGCCCAATTTAAAATCCTAGAACGCCCAACAGCGAGATTTTTTTTTATAGCATAAATAACCCTAATTTCATTTTAAAGTCTATATTGTAAAGTGAGCATTATCTTGTGACAGGTTCTCAATACACAATGAAATGCACACAAACTGTTAAAATCAGACTGAAACGATCAGGGGCCTTGTAGGTTCTACCCCAAAGCACAATGAGCAACACAATGTTTGCTAGACCTTCACACATTTTACTCTTATTATTAGTTCCTCTTAATATCCCTGCTACTATAACTGGTTGGACCAAGTTTCTGAACTCCAAATAGGCATTATGTAAATGTGCACAAAAGCTGAATTTGCAGAGATACAAAACAAGCCGTTTTTGCGGTTTAGCTGAAATGTAGCCTAGCTTATATGAAGTTTATGGACTAGGGAGGAGCTCTAAAAGTTACAGTATGTTTTCATAGTACAACTCCTACTTAAATAGATCAAGAAAATGCAGATTCCTCATGATACGATCCTTTCTACAAAATGCAACAGCGACAAATGCTTGCTAAACTTTAATGAAAATGTGTTCTCATAGGTGATCTGCACCCTTCCCCCCTGAATAAACACACACACCAACCCTCCTTCATTTTTTTGCGAGGTCTCATCTGGTAGTGTTTAGGCTTTCGGAGGTGCTGTATCCCAGGCACAGAAATTGGATCATCCCGTTGGGGTTCGGCTATAGCAGAGGCCCCCACAGCAACACTTTGTGCCTAACAACCAGCATACACATTATTCATGTTAATTATACGCATTACGTTTGAACACTGTAGTAGGACGCAATGCCTTGGTGTGATACTTTTTATACACCGACACATAAACCACAAACACAGCGGCCTCCTCAAGTCCTCAAGGTAACAATGAATGAATCTGAAGTTCTTTGATCTGATGGTGAAAGTTTGAAAAACACTTAATCTCAAAGGGGAAACAACTTTGTTTTTAAAAAGACCCCTAAGGCATTTGTATGGCTCATGTAGCATCAAATGGACACCATTTCTGAGTTTTCCCTTTCTTTCCAAGAACCTCATTCCATCCCTCTCTCTTTTGTATCTCATCTCTCTCTTACTCTCATCACTTTATCCACCCTTTGCTGTTTTTCCAACACCATGTTTCACTCCCAGACCCCCCGTTTCAACACACACACAAAACACACTCTCTTTTCCTCCTGCCTTAATATCTGGCCCTTCCTGGAATCAGACACTTAAAATAAACAATCTCTCTGTACAGCACAGTAAGGCCCTCTCTCCCTCCACACTGACATTCAGTGCTCCTTAATGCTGTAACTAGAAACACACTGAATCATAGGGAATATTGTTACTTTTGCATAAAAATCTCATCTTTTTAGAGCTGCAGTCTAAGGAACATTTCAAACATGATGTAGAATTAACATTAATGATCACACACTATTAAGTAGTTCCAGTTTTTTATCTGTCCAGGTCCGGATCTGATACGTGACAGCGTCAGCGGTGGATCAATCCCATAACACTCAGATCCTCAAAGTAATTGCTTTAGATGACATTGTGTTAGAGGTTCTCAAATTATTCCTCCTTTGATCAAATTGTAATTTCTAAGTACCACATAGTCACAGCATTCACAAACGTAAAGATTAAGAGCAACGTCATATTTTGATGAATATCAATATCCCTGTTTCTTTTCTTTGTTTTTTTTTTTTTAGTATTTTAAAGTTGTGTACCAAGATAAGTTGGGAGACAGAAAGCTTAGCTTTACATTATAATCCCCCCCCCCCCTTTTTTTTTTTTACCAACAAAAAGTACCAAAATGTACATTCAAAACAAAATATGTCCCTTTTCCTAAGGGAAGTGTTAATAAATTTTATATTTTATGTTGTGTATAAATGTAAATGCATTTACATTTATACACCGGTGGTCAAAAGTTTTTTTTTTTTTAAAGAAGTCTTTTCTGCTTTGAATTTATGATCAAAAAATTGAATTTATCTGATCAAAAAAAAAAAAAAAAAAAAAGTTATTACTCCATCTTCACTCACATGATCCTTCAGAAATCATTGAAGATATTTATTCATTTAAAAAATATTATATATATATATATAATTTTTTAAATGAATAATATTGTTATATACTGTATTTCCCAACTGATATTTATTTATTTAAAATAACAAGTGGCCCGGCAAGACTTGAAAAGTGTTGCTGCCATCTAGTGTTCATAAATGGAACATTCCCAAGATCATTTCTTATAAGATTTGAAACATGTGAACACAAACTGTTTTATGACACATTTTATTTAAAAAAAAAAAAAAAAAAAACCAAGACAAAACAAAAGTCATAATTCTTCTATATCCACAAAACCATCTGGACCAAATTCCCTCCCCTCTCGCATAGAATTAAAAATATAAAAGTGTAGGAAAATAAACATGATTACAGTGACACTGTTGCTGTATTTATTGTGTGTATGTGAATGATGCCCCTGAGTACTAATCAAACAACATGGTTACCCATTATTTCTAGGCGTTAAAATCCATTTTTGAGGCTAAAAGGGAGCCAAATATCCAAGACCAGGCAGAATAGGTGACAACACAGATTTAAACGGGCAGCACAGATTTTTATACATTAGACAAAACCATGCAAAACAAAACCCTACTTGTCATTTACAACAATACAGTGACCTCCCTCTTGCAATTTACCGTACAACTGTACACAGCTGTTGCAAGACACATGCAAGAAAAGGGAAGAAACATTTTACACTTTTCTAACATCTGACAACAATTGCACAAATAAACCATCGCTGAACATCTCAGAATGTAAAATACTCAAAGTTTTTCTTATGGCATTATGGCAGGTGTGTTCACTAGCATAAAATGAGTCCGTTTTGGAGATTTTGGTTCAAAAACAATGAAAACAAACAAGAATTTAATGAAAGCAAACGAACCTGACAGAACTCTTAACGATAGCCAAATTCATGAACAGAAGTGAGCAACAGGAACACCAAAGCTGCCATCAAACATTTGTCTTGATTTGTTGATTGGATTTAACAGCATAATCTAAAGGGTTTTAGCATTACTGTAAGGATAAATTTCAATCAGCTCAGGGCATAACACAACATGTTACATGTGTCAATGCAGAACGTGACCAGAATCCTTTAAAAGAGGCGCAAGAAGGCAGGGATTGGTTAGCGCAAACACAGACAGAGGATAGTGAAAGAGGGGAAGAACATTTTCCACCCCAACTCCTTCAAACACAGCAGTCCTAACAGATTATCTATTTGATCCAGATGGTTTTTCTGCTTCCCTTTGAGGTGACAGCAAAAGGAAACAGATGAAATACATGTCATACATACAAAATTATGATAAAAATAAAGAGCATGAAAAATAAATGTCTAGTCATTCCGACAGCCACCGGTCTGTTCCTGATACACCTCAATCACATCCTCATCTTCCATTCCCAGCTGAAAAACAGACAAAGAGACAAACATGGTGAGCAGGAGCATGACTGATTCGACTCTTTCTGCTCTTGTGCAAGTTTTCAGCAGCTGTGGTTGTGGCCAGCTGGTCAATAACTGCTGTAATCTTGTAGCAACCTTAAGAATTTAAAAAAAATGTTGTGTGTTTTCATTCAGTCACAGAACAGAAATGAGCTACTTTTAAAGTGACCCTATTATGCTTTCTCAGATATTACCTTTCATGCAGTATGTAATATAGCTGTTTGTGAATGTAAAAGGTCTGCAAAGTTTCAAAGATCAAAGTGCACAATAAACGGAGTTATTTTCTCAAAAAAGAAAGAACCAATTCTGAACTGCTGAAACGAGTTCCAGGTAATTCCAGTCTTACTTCCTGCACAAACACACATAGGTTGTAAAAAAAATTGCATAATGCCAGACTAAGGTCTTCATTGGCTGCCTCTACTTTGACCCTCAAACACTGTAGTTGTAGCTGAGGCCTAGAAGAGTTTGGTTTGTGTTGTCGACATGTCGAGAAGATGCTGTTTTCTGTGCTGTGAAAGCAAATCCACTTTGTATGCACTTCCAAAGGATGAGGACTCGAATTGATACACTAAAACCAACGTCATTGTTAATGTTCGTATCACCGTATACAAGTGCTGAGGAATCTCTGGAGCTGAAATTCAGATATGGTAATGGGTGTTTTGTTTCAGACATATGCTGTAAGCTGTAGCCCAATCACAACAGACTGGGCCATCTGACCAATCAGAGAGCAGAGTAGGCTCTTGGAAAGGAGGGGTTTAGAGAGACCAAATCCTTTATTGAAGAGTTTAAGACACTGTGAGAAAAGAGGTGATGCTGCAATGTATATTATGAGGAAAATTAAAGTGCTTTTTGACCTTGGATGCATGTAAACCTGTTGTAGAAGACCTGCAAAACAAC
This sequence comes from Mylopharyngodon piceus, assembly GCA_039654765.1. NCBI lineage: Eukaryota > Metazoa > Chordata > Actinopteri > Cypriniformes > Xenocyprididae > Mylopharyngodon > Mylopharyngodon piceus. The sequence continues at coordinate 26,650,202 of CM077460.1, read as the reverse complement.
ATCATGAACCTTTAAAATAGCATAATAGGGGCACTTTAAATAAAATCTAAAAATCAGTTAATAAGAATTGCGTGTGACGCATGCGTTCGGACGTAAACACGAAAACGCTGCACTGTGTTCACTACGTAAACAGCGTAGGAGACTGACAGGGGAGAGATGAAATTGTTGAATAAAGACTTTTGTTTTTGCACACAAAAAGTATTCTCATTGCTTCATAACATTAAGTTTGAACCACTGTAGTCCTGTGGACTATTTTAATGATGTCTTTACTACTTTTGAATGTGGTAATTATGTTGCTTTCTATGGGGGATAAAAAAAACCCTCACAGATTTCATCAAAAGTATCTTAATTTGTGTTCCGAAGATGAACGAAGGTCTTACAGGTTTAGAACAACATGAGGGTGAGTAATAATTGACAGCAATTTCATTTTTTGGGTGAACTAACCCTTTAACTTGTTGGTTTTACTCATAGAAGTGTGTACCGTACCTCTTTGGGGGTCTGGTTGTCTGCAATTCTCTGTCCCTCAAAAAGAAACCTTAGAGAGTTCATGGGTACACCCTGCAAAAATGTGAAACAAACCATGTCAAAACAGAAAATTACACCTGCAAGAGGCTGAACAAAATGAATAATATTTTTCTAATGTCAAAATTTATACCAGCAAAAACAACCACTAGCCATGTATATATTTCATGTCTACTGCAGTGCAGCTCTGATATAGACAGTATCGTTAAAAAGCTGAGGTCAGTGAGATATTTTTAAAGAAATTAATACTTTTATTCAGCAAGGATGCAATAAATTGATCAAAAGTAAAAGTAAAGACTTTTACAATGTTACAAAAGATTTCCATTTCAAATAAATGTTGTTCTTTTGAACTTTCTATTCATCAAAGAATCTTGAGAAAATGTATCACAGCTTCCACAAAAACATTAAGCAGCATGACTGTTTTCAACACTGATAATAATAAGATTTTTTTTTGAGCACCATATTAGAAGGATCATGTGACACTGAAGACTGGCTGCTAAAAATTCAGCTTTACCATCACAGGAATTACATTTAAAAAATGTAATAATATTTCACAATATTGCTGTTTTTACTGTATTTTTGATCAAATAAATGTAGCCTTTGTTAGCAAAAGAGACTTCTTTTAAAACTCCAAACTTGAACGGTACTGCAGGTAAATATTTATAAAATTTGAGCAAAATGTGTGCTAGTGATCACTCACCTGTCTCTGACTGTAGGATTCCTTCAGCTTCTTTAAATGTGTCGTCATCTTCACTTTGAAGTGAATTTCACTGTTGTCCTGCAAAATGAAATGAAATAAAATCATAAAATTAGCTAACTTTGCAGATGAGTGATAATAAAATGTAATCATAGAACAGCTGTATTGGCAGCCCTTGTCAGCTTGGACAGTACTGGGCTTAGATGACTTAATATTACCAAATTGTGATCTGATAACCTGAATTGCCTGGTGAACTAAAAAAAGCACCTCTATTTACCTGACCGATCACTTTCAGTTTAATATATTCTCCATCCTTCTTCTCGCCTCCATCACTTGAGGGCTTGGTCTCCTATTTAAGCAAAATGAGAGTAATTAGATTTTGCATGACATGTTTTGTATCATATGAATCAAATACTTATTCAGTAAAACATTCATTGGATGTTATTCCTAGATAGATCTAATTTTAATTTGTTAAATTAGTGCAGAACAACATTGTCAGTCTGATGCAGTTTGTTCAGTACTTCACTGACAACTGCAGCAAAAAAACTGTAATAAGCTGTGCTTTAACAGTAAACATACAACCAGCCCTACTACAGTAAAACATTATGGACTGATAATGTACCACACAAAACAAAAAGCAACATGTCCAAATGTTACACAACTTTTCCTAATTAACATATCTAAAATGAATTAATAAGCTCAAAATGTTCAGCATGGTCCCTCAGCTCAAGCCTTCATGAACTTTGCTTTCAGGGCCCAGAGCAGCTAACTAGCACCCAGGCTAAGTGAAAGATTTGAGAAAGAAATTAGTCTCTTTTTCAAGTTTACAAACACAGTAAACGGGACTAATGTACGAAATTTCAGAACCAAAGACAATATACAGGTTAAAACACTACAACTGTTTATACAGCAAGACTTTCCCATCCATACAGTCAGTTAGCTAGCTATGGAAACAGACAGGCTAAAAGATGGGCCCTCTTATTTTCATTTTCTACAAGTCCGTCTTTCTCTTCTACTCTCACAAACAAGCTCGATTCTATAACACAGGTTTGAACTCACCGTATCTGACATGATATTCCGCAATGTGCAGCCCTTCTTTGGAGCAAGATTGCTTGATTTAAATAATGAAGCAAAATGTGCAGTAATGTGAGGTTTTGCTACCAACAGACTCACAACACAGCGCCGTGTACGTCATTGGAAAGGGGCGGGACTTCCTGTGGTTTGTTGACCCAACCAGTGTTGTTTTTCTCATCATGCTCTTTCTGATTGGTTCCATTCGCGCTCGTCGGAATATTATTGGATACTTCGGTGAAACGTGTGGAGGCATGTACTGTGCCAAAGCAGGGAGATCTTATCCATTTTTACATTTTTACAAAAAGATTCAAAATATTTATAAAAGATTAAAATAATACATAAACAATGGTAATCCACGGGACAACCATTTTTTGATGCTAGACTGTGAATATTCAACATCAACCAAAAATAATGAATAGACAATATAAGCACACGGAGCTGAAAATATAAAACTGTACAGTAAGGAGTTAGTGTTTTAACTCCATAATATGTACACGTGGTCTTGTGAATTACAATGAAAAGAACATGAGAACAGAGATTCCTGCAGTTCAGACGGTAAAGCACATGCGCACATTTGGATGGTAGTACTGCGCATGCCCACACTGTCCCCATGTGCACCTCGTGGTGGAGAGTGACTCCTTGTAGCGGAAGGCTCTCAATGTGGAGAGCGCAGCGTTAAACTTTATTTAGAGCAAGAAAAAATATTTCACAATGTTAGTGTTATTTGAAACCGCCGCTGGCTATGCCATTTTCAAGGTAAGCCTATTTATTATGTTGAGAAAATTGATATCGTGACTTTTATTTGCAGTAGTAGTCATAGGTTTTGAGGTTACTGTTAGCTAGCCGGCGTAGTTAGCAGTGATATCAGACCAAAGAGTTTCGGAAAGTCTGAAGTTAAATATTCTAACTATTTTCGTGGATGAATGAGCTATCTTTCTTTGTAACCCTATACATAACCAATTTGTAAAGCGAGGTCAGTAAGTTACGGTTCATCGTGTCATGTGGCCTGCACAGCCACGTTGTGTCTTCAGGATTGCTAATGAGAGCTCTTCACTGTCTGTTCGTCGCTTTAAGACGGTTTTCAAACCGTCTAAGTAGTGCAAAACGTTATAAGTCGCCGAAGAATGCTGCTGTACATGAATAAACGACTTTTTAAGGAACTATTTAGAGTTAAATGCGGCATGTCACTACTGGGGCAAGTGTCCACATGGTCTCCCATGTCGAGCACGTTAGGGTTTGAGTGATTTTTAGGCAAATCAATCGTGACAGATAGATGGTGTTAGTATATTTTAATCATCAGTTGTGAGAAAAAAAACACTCTTCTGTTTTGCAGGTCCTGGATGAACAGAAACTCCAGCAGGTTGACAGCCTGTGGAAGGAGTTTGAGACACCAGAAAAAGCTAACAAAGTGTGAGTACTTTTTGTGAATATAATCTCCCCACGTTGTTTTGTCTCAGAAATGCCTGTGATTTATAAAGTATTTATTTATGGCAGAACTACAAATCTTACCCATTCCCACTTTAATGGGAAACCTGGAAATATCAGGGAACTTTAAAATGGTAAAAAGGACTGGAAAAGTCTTTGGAATTAATAAAATCATCAGTCAAAGAAATATTTGTAGTGAATATTTTTGTTGCATTTAGATTAAGATATTTTATTGGACATTGTTTGTTTTAAATGTATTCAACATCCTTATTTATTAACCACAAATTGGGAATCTCACTGCATTTCCTTGGTTGAAAGATGTGGGAACCCTAAACTTTTTAATCTCTATAATCTATCACTGTATCCCAGTCTTCAAATGTTTCATTCAGTTGCAACCTTTGTGTGTTTTTTCAGTGTAAAACTGAAGCACTTTGAGAAGTTCCAGGATACAACAGAAGCTCTTGCAGGTAACTATGCTGAACTGAAACATTGACACCTGTAGTCCTCAATCTTTGTTTGAAAAGCAGTTTAAATGTCCTTCAGCTGTGTGTCTATGATGTATCTGTATATCTGAATCAAGCATGAGGTCACCAAACAGTTATTCGTCACTACCACTGAGACCACAGATTTTCTTTTATTTATCTGAATCTAAATATAAGATTGAAAATGAAAGGCAACATGAATATAAGAAAAACTCATTCAAAACTCTTCTTTTTCTCATGTCAATATCAGCGGCCACGGCGATGGTGGAGGGGAAATTGGGCAAAAGTCTGAAAAAAGTTCTCAAGAAAGTTGTGGCCAAAGAGGCACATGAGCAGCTGGCAATCACCGATGCTAAACTAGGAGGAGTCATTAAGGTAAATCGTGGGTTTTCTGAAATTTGGGGGCGAATGTCAGTACATTTCAGTGCAGTTTTAAAATCACTTTAAATCAGCTCAGCTATATTAAATCTGATATTTGCACTATGAAACACTACAAGCTGTGATGATGATGACCATTGTGTCATATTGCTGAAAAATCATGAGGCTTTTTTGTCACTACCTCATCTGAGCTTGTTTATACCTGGAAAAATCACTTGGATTTTTTTTTTTTTTAATACTGGTAATGCAGAGATTGTAGGTTTGGTTCCAGGAAGGTCAATATTGTTCTCTGCTGTTGGTGCGCTTTCAGCTTCTTTAGAAAGAAATAGCTGCTTTAATTGAGACTCTTTGTCGCCCCCTACAGGATAAGCTGAACCTGAGCTGTGTGCACAGCCCTGCTGTCGCTGAGCTCATGAGGGGCATCAGAAACCAGATGGAGGGGCTTATCACAGGTCTTCCTGCCAGAGAGATCAGTGCCATGTCTCTTGGTTTGGCCCACAGGTTAGTTTACAGTTGAAAATCAATGATAAATCTCAAAATTGAAACCATTCTTTGTTCACGTCAATGATTATTTCTTGCTGACCGACTCCTGTGAGGATATTAATCAGCATTCGTCACTACCACTGAGACATTTTGAGCAGATATTCACATCAGTCTCAACATACATGCTTTTGTACAGCAGTTGACTGGCTTTCATTTGATCTTTCCTCACAGTCTTTCACGTTACAAGCTGAAGTTCAGCCCAGACAAGGTGGACACCATGATTGTTCAAGCCATTTGTAAGGAATACTTTCATTTATGTATTTATACCTGCGTGAGCCCATATATAGATGGGAAGTTTCTTAAACAGCTGTACCCCTGGTTCACTCCCTTACCCTGCCATATTCTGCCGTCTGTCTGCAGCTCTGCTGGATGATCTGGATAAGGAGCTCAATAACTACATCATGCGCTGCAGGGAATGGTACGGCTGGCACTTCCCAGAGATTGGCAAGATCGTCACAGATAACCTGGCGTACTGCAAGACTGTCCGCAAGATTGGTTAGTACATACTCATAAGCATTTTATGAGGATGTCTAAATTAGAACTTCGATGCTTTTGCCTTTTGTTGGAAAGAAACTTTATTTCAGTTTTTTTAATGAACAGTGATATACACTGAGGTCTTAAAGTCTTAGGCTCTGTTTACACCTAGTATTAAGATGCGTTTTGGTTGGTCGGATCACAAGTAGACGAGGGAGAGACATGCTTGTTTACACCTGGTGTTTTAATCCATCTCTTGTCTACTTTCGACCACTTCTGTCTTGATTTCTTCGAGGGGAGGAGGGTCTATGGGTGGGTAAATGTATGGGCTTTTTCAGATCTTTCGATCTAATGGACAAAATAAGCTTGCACAATTTACATATGAACGTGACCGGAGATGCCAGAAAAACATGGAGAGTATCAGCTTTTGTTTCTGCTCTGACAGCTGCGCTGAACACTGTGAATGCGTGTTAGAAATCAGGAATGGTGAGAGAACATTGTTTGCTACGTTTTTTCATCTTCAAACCAAACTTTGGTCTTCAGCCGACAAAATTTAAATGTCCCATAATGTTTACGCGTTAGGCGAGTAGGTGGTCTTTTGTGGCTGTTCGAACGCATTTGACCACATGAGCGTTTACACTATGAAAGCAATCCGGACGGATGCGTTTTCGGACAAGGTCAATACATTTTACACCCCATTTACACCTGTATTTAGCGTCGTCTACTTGTGATCCGATCGACCAAACGCATCTTAATACCAGGTGTAATCAGGGCCATAGATAAATGGAAAACAAACCTAGAAATAAACAGGTTATATAAACGTAAAAGAATAAACTTGTATTAAAATTGTTGTAGAATTTTTACTTAAATATATTAAAATAATTATTTAAAATTAAGATTTCAAATGTCAAATTTCAAAAGTTGGCATGAAACAGAAGTTGTTTCCTTCCTGTTTTTGAGGTATAGCCAAGTAAAATGGCTTCTCGATCAAGAAAACATAGGGTGGGATTTTGTCCATTGGGAACTGATTGGATGGTTGTGATTTGTTATTGGTTGATCCCATGTGAGTGACAGGTTGCCCCGCCCTCGCACCAGTAAACGCATCCTCAGAGAAGAGAAGATATGTCGCTGCAAGAGCGAGGGGAAGTTATTTACAATAAAGATTGAGTGCAAGTGAATTAAAAAATGATGTGCCCGGATAAATCCTTTATAATAAATACTGCAGTATTCCATGAAAAAAAAAAAAACAAGAATTGTCCATTTTGATTTCATGGTGACTTTAACTGTTTTTCATTTTTCCACTGTGTAGGTGATCGCACAAATGTGGCAACAACAGACTTGTCTGATACTCTGCCAGAGGAGATTGAGGCAGAGGTTAAACTAGCTGCAGAGATCTCCATGGGAACGGAGGTGTCCGAGGAGGACATCGCCAACATCATGCACCTGTGTGACCAGGTTTGTTGAACATAAAAACCAAGTTTAGTTTAAATAGTTTGGCACCTTGTTGCTTTTAATTGGTTTAGAGGATTAGTTCCATTGTTAACTGGAAAGGAATTCTCATCCTTTAACGAAACTGGTCACCAAACTGGAACTGGTCAAGTGTACTGATGAATTTTCACCCTCCACCTCTAGGTGATAGAAATATCAGAGTATCGCACACAGCTGTATGATTATCTGAAGAATCGTATGATGGCAATTGCACCCAACCTGACTGTCATGGTGGGAGAATTAGTGGGAGCCCGTCTCATATCCCATGCAGGTGAGCACTAATTGGTCTGTAACATGATGCAGCCAGTCACATGAAAAGATGAAATGCTGAACAAAACATTTGACTGTTACTATGGTTGAACTATTTAGTTTTTCATATTTAGTTTTTTGATAATCGATTAATCTGCGGATTATTCTTCGATTAACTGGATGAAAAGTTTAAAAATTATTAAAATAATGTTAAAGTTAAATTACACTTTTTTTGAAGTGCACTTCGGCAATAATCTCCTGAGTGTCTTCTTTAAAAAGAGACCAACCTTAGTCTGTATTCCAAAGCATTCATGAATTATAATCATTTAAGTTCAGATCTATGCTTAAAAAAGGGGGGGTGACAGTTAAGAGGTTAAACTTGTGATTAAACCTCTACAGTGTCTAATATTGCATGTTGTTGTTTTTCTTAAACTTGATTTGTGTTTGACTCATCAGGATCCCTGCTGAACTTGGCCAAGCACCCTGCGTCCACCGTACAGATTCTAGGGGCAGAGAAAGCTCTGTTCCGTGCTCTGAAAACCCGTCGGGATACCCCCAAATACGGTCTCATCTACCACGCCTCTCTGGTGGGGCAGACCACAGCCAAGAATAAGGGTAAAATCTCCAGAATGCTGGCCGCTAAAACGTCCCTTGCCATCCGTTACGACGCCCTGGGTGAAGACACCAATTCAGAAATGGGAGTGGAAAACAGAGCCAAGCTGGAAGCCCGATTACGCTACCTGGAGGAGAAAGGGGTTAGTTGATATGGGATACATATTTTATCTTTGATCATTTGTCACAAGCAGTGATGAAGAAGACTTCATGTCACAGTCCTGAAAATACCATGTGGGTCATTAAGTCACTATCTCTTCTGAGCTTGGATTTGTTTGTTCTTTATATATAGTTATTGTATACAGCACTCTGCTAAAGCAAAGCAACGCTTTCAGTGTGAGTGTTTGCATTTGCAGTCAGAATGATAAATCCTTGATAAATAGTTGTCTATTTTCTGACCTAGATCAGACGCATCAGCGGGTCAGGCAAGGCTCTGGCAAGGGCTGATAAATATCAACACAAGAGGTGAGTTTTTCTTCATCCACATTGCTTTGGGTCAGTAAGATTTTTTTTGTTGTTGTTTGTTTTTTGTTTTTTGAAAGAAACTGAGCATTCATTCAACAAGAATGCACTAAGTTGATAGTTGCTTTAAAGACTTGCATTGTTACAAAAAAGTCTATATTAAAATAAATGCTGTTTTTTTTTTTTCCCTTCATTTCATTTCCCTTGATTTACGTCTCTTCTTTTTACTTCCTGCCAGTGATGTAAAGGTATACGACCCATCTGGTGACTCAACACTCCCCTCTGTCTCGAGAAAGAGGAAGATTGAAGAGGTAGAGGAGGGTGATGAGGAGGAGAAGCCTGCAGAGGCTAAAGCCAAGAAAGTAAAGCGGGACGCCCCTGCAGAAGGTAAACATCCATACAGCAGAACACTGAGCTGACTGGTGCTGTAGACACTTGTTAAATGCAAATGAACATTAAATGAATATTAATCACAGGAGAAGCAGAGACACCAAAGAAGAAGAAGAAAAAGGAGAAGAAAGCGGAGGAGGAGACAGCGGCCGGCCCAGCAGAGGAGGTGAGAGGGGTGGAATGATAAATTCTTCTCTGGTTGACGGTGCATTTAATTCTCTGAGTCATTAATATTCCCACATGGGATCTTTTTTTTTTATATATATATTATTCAAATTCAGCTTATCTAGGGACTGAATTTTACTTATATGATGTGTTAAGTAGATCTTGCAGTTTCTATATTTTGCTGCTTTTACTTTATAGACGACAAAAAAGAAAAAGGAAAAGAAACGAGCAGCTGAGGAGGAGCCGAAGGAAGAGATTGAGGAAACAGCAGTCAGTCCAGTAGAAGAGGTACGAGCCGAGATGCAAAATACATTCATGTTTTATTTTGTTTTACAAGTCCTAAAACGGCACTTTTTTTTTTTTTTTCCCTTTTACAGACAACAGAAAAGAAGAAGAAAAAGAAGAAAAAGGTTAAAGAAGAGGATGAATAGATGAATGTGACTTTTTTTCCATGAACTTTGTTGTATATAAAATTACTTTTATAATCTTTTTGGCCATCATATGATGGTCACATCCCCTTTTTTGGGCCTGGCCCAACTCACATTCAACAGTTCAAATAAACTGTCGTCGTATTTTTTTTTTTTTTTTTAATTATAGGACATTTTCTGTCCATATTGCTTGAATGAGAGAAGTCCATAAGATTTATATGATATAATGCTCCTGTGTGTGGAGTAGTAGTGGATCATACAGTTTAGTTTGTTTTTTATAAGTATATGGTTTTAGTTTAAAGTGAGAATAGGGTCACATTATAAAAGAAATCTCTGTGAGCAGTCAGTTTTGTGATGTAAAACTGAGTCATTTGTATCTCAGGATTATTAAATACTGTGTTTCTAGCAAATGGACTCATTTTTTGTTGTTGGTTTGAAATTTAAATGGTACAATGTTTTATGCTTTTTTCACTGAAAGCGTATTATACTGATTTGTAATTCAGAAAGATAATGGCCATTGAATTTTAGCCAAAGGGCTGCTCGCTCAAATCTGTAATGCTTCATTTGACCTATTTTAATTAAAAATGTTTAGATTCAAATCCAATGCATTTCATTCCAGATCATCTCCTTCCCAAAGAGGAAATAAGATGTTGCTTACAAATTTAGTGGAGATGAAACTCCGGACAATGAGGACATTTAGCCAAATTTTAGGACGGAGTATTTCATGTTTTATTTTGTGTGTGTGTGTGTGTGTTTTACATTCCACTGTGGTTCCTCCTCTTTCCTTGTTCCAGTAAGATCAGGCAAAGTCAAGAAACTTGGCCAAAATACAGCATAAATTTAGCCAGCCATCAGCATGTACTAGGTCTAATGAGCAGGAGATAGAGCAGCTATTTTGATTATCTGTCTAACATGAGAGGAAGTGACAGAATCTGGATATCACTGCACCTCTGAGCCAAGATACAGTAAATCACAGTTCTTAAGGAGAAAGCAGCTCATTTTTAGTATTCGTAGGTAAAAAGCTCAAGAAATTCATTATTACAAGTGGCGCTCAAGTGTGAAATGCAAAACCTCTTCTTTTCAAAGAAACCTCTTATTGGGTCTTAATCTAGAGCAGTGGTTCTCAACCTTCTTGATCTGAGAATTTTTTTTTTTTTTTTGGAAAGTGCTGATATTGTATCAGTCTGTAAAACTCTTTTGACTCTAATTGGACATGTGTTCCCCATAGATCCCAGAATTTCCTTAATTAATTACAGCATTCAGTATTATCATAAAAGCCAGATCCATTCTTCTTCCGCTCAACGTTACTTGCTGCAATCACGTCCTTAAATGGTGAGAACGAGTTGCGGTACATGGCAGAGATTCTAGCGCAGCAAACGTTTGCCCTCGTTCTCCGGCTCCGTAACCCTTGCCTTAGTAGCGCAGTTCTCTCTGGTCCGTTTTGGCTATTAACATGAGAAAGAGGTTTTATCAGGAACTTAGAAAGATTTATAGAGTTTAATCCTTGACCATTTCTTATGGATGGGAGCCCATGTTTTGCAAAGATCTGGAGCTCTGGATATGAATTTTCCTCACCACAAAAATACAACACACATTTATCCAAGTTTATGGTGGTTGACATGTTTTAACCGTGACTTCCCAGAGAGGGCATTTTTTTTGTAAAAATAACTTATGCATGTAGCAAAAGATAATACAAGTAAAATACAAGATCTAGATCTCAAGTGTTGAGAATGATGGAGTTTCTTATACATTTCATGGTAATGTATGTGATTGTTAAATCAGGCTTTGTTAAAGATAATGGCCTGTTTAACTCTTGAACATACTACACATAAAACCCTACCTATAATAATCTGGCAATTTAATAACAAAGAATGAGTAGTTTGTTATAAGTTTCCACATTATTATTATTATTATATTCCACATATTTATATATAATTCATGAGGTGCATCATGGGATGCTTTTAACCCTCTGATGCACAGTGTTGGGGAAAGTTAGTTTTAAAAGTAATGCGTTACAGTAATGCTACCAATTTAGCAATTTTGTCGCTAGATTTAGCAACTTCCCAGCCCCTTTTGAGACTTTTTTTTCAAAAGCCTAGTGACAAATCTAGCAACTTCTTGGACAAACCTTATCTAGATTCCATAACTTACCCACTGATCTATATTAATATAGATCAGTGGACTCGCCAGTATGACATCATCTAGCGACATTTAGCGACAAGTTTTAGCTACTTTCAACTGAAAGCAATTGGCAACACTGGTTACTCCTTAAAAAAGTAACTAATTCCGTTAATTAGTTACTTTTTTTAGAAAGTAATGTTACGTTACTTTTGTGTTACTTTTTCTTACCTGGGCTGGGTTTGCTTGTTTGTTTTTAATAACAAAAAAAGTTCAATTTTTGGCACCAAAAGTGAAATGAATAAGCCTCAGGCTAAAGGAAATACAAAGTCAGTCAATAAATGGAAAAACAAAGTAACTTGCGTTACTTACTTAACAGTACAGTAAAGTAACTAGTAAAGTAAAGTGTTACTTTACTAGTTACTTGAAAAAAGTAATCTGATTACATAACTTGAAATGCGTTACCCACAAAACTGTTGATGCATGTTGTTTACTGTAGTGGGAAATCATTTTTAACCATTCAGGTTCTGAAGTTACATGCAAACCACCATAGATGATGACCTTTGACCTTTACCCATAACTCTGCATGTCTGTCTTCTTTATGTCATTGTGTTTTTTATTTATAACAACATAAATTCAACATGACTGATGAAAGTGGTTAAGTACCTATTTTCTGCTATCTTCTATTGCAACAAACTCCTCATAATTTATTATTTTGATGAAAGACGAAAAGATTGAGAATAATTTTATTTAAAAAAAAAAATAAAAAAAAATGAAACATGAAGATGTTTTTCTCCTTTGGGACTGAATTATCCATGTATGGGTTAAACAGTATTGAAGAAGTTCCCAAATGAATTTCAAGCATTTAAGCATTAGCTTAGACCAAAATGTTTTTAAGATAACGAGAAACATAAATTCAGTCAAGTGTGTGCAAACATTTGACTGGAAGTCAAATTTCTCTCATAAGAATTTAGACCGTGTCACTAATTTTCTTGTTCATCAAGAAAAGAGGGTAAAGCAGTGAACTTAAGGTTCATCTATGTCAAAGTTAATGATAATAGGCCCTGTTTTAAGCCAGGATTAGGCCTTAGTTCAATTAGGACATTTAAGTAGCTTTTATAAACGTGCCTTAAAAAAATGCGCCTTACTGGTGTGCATCTTGAGACAAAACAATGGCTCTGACATATTTTATTAAATGTCAAGTTGCTTTCAGTTAAAACAGGCTTAAACCTTGTCTGTGAAACCGGGGGATTGAGCCTGTTCTCAATAGCTGTCAAACACATCAGCAACCCACCTGAGGGTACACGAGTAGACAGGATGACGTAATGATGACTAAACCTGCTGAACGTATAGAGGCATATACATGCATGCTTTATAGAATGTTATAGTTGCACAATACCAAATACGGCAGTGCATCCTCGTTCCTAAACGTAAGTGCTCGGTAAATGTTTTGTTTTCCAAGCAAATACCATAAGAACTCTGTTACTTTTGGAGTGGAAAATATTTTGAATGTGGTTTTACTGACTATAATAATTTTAAACGATCTGCTGAGCTACCCATGATTAAGAGGACATGGGGGTTGTCTACTCATGTGTGGTTACCAAATGTTCCCTACAACAATCCTCCCTTCCCACTAATCAAGACATTCATTTTATTACTATCAAGTGCAAAACATGCATATTAAACCCAAACACTCAGGATACGGACAGCCAGAAGAGATAAAGTGAACTGTTAACTTTTAGTTATGCTTTGAATGGGTAAGAGCAAATAGGAATATTCTGAGTTAAAAGGATCTAACTTTTCTTCCATAGAATCAATATAAGTTGTTAAAAATATTATGGGATATTATCCTATGATCTAAATTATTTACTTTTTCTCTTAAAATTTTGAATAATGTTAACTTTTCAAAATATGAGTTTTACAAATTCTGTGTTCTTGTGAAATATTTATGTTATTTCTGTATTCCTATTATTAATACTTCTCATTTTGCTTTTTATATTTTTTTAATTATAAAAATTGCCAACAAATAGTGAAAAAATACTTTACATAATTAAAGACAGCTTAATTGAGGAATTCTTGAATTCCTGATAATGACTTTAAATAATAATAATAACTAATAACTTTAAAACATCATATATAATATATATATATATATATATATGATGTGGCATGATGTCTATTACCACAGATAATAATTTATTTTTATACAAAGTTTATACAAACGAATACAGATTAGTTAACACTTATGCACTAATTTTTAATAGTTATGCACTATGTACTAGTTATGTATTAGTTATGTACTAATTTGTACAGTTATGCACTTACTATGGAAGACTGGGACAGTATATATGTGGGATAATATATAAACAATTATATACTAGTGATTTTTTAAAATAAAAGGTAAAAAATGTGGAAATGTCTAGTATATGTGTGGTCAAGACAACTGATAAAAGAGATCCTACTTAAAAAAAAAAAAAAAAAAAAATGGTGCTCAGATCTATTTTCCATTCACAAAAATGGAATTGTCCAACAATTGTCAGATGTTTTCTCAGTCCATTAGTCTGCTTTCACCTTAGGTGGGCAAGATGCCTCCTGATTGATCTGTGCTCCTGTTAGTCGCTCTCCTATGTTCCCACAGTAGAGAAGAGAACGCATGGGCCATTTCTGTTAAAGAGGATACAAGCCTGTCACTTTGATACCTTCAGCATGTATATAGAGTGACAAAAAATTCTAAATAAATCCTTAAAAAACCTGGAAGAATGTTACAATATGATACTGTGAAATAATCTCTAGATAGATAGACAGACAGTCAGATAGATAGATAGATAGATAGTGAATGTAGTAAATAGTCTTTCACCTTCACAGGATGCAGGTACTCTGCTCTCTGCAGGATTGGATGGTCCTCCAACATCCCACCCTGGTCCAGGGTTTCGGTCAAGTGGGCGATATAGTTGGTGGCCAGGACCAGAACATCCAGTTTGGAGAGTTTTGTGTCGGGAGGGACGGAGGGTAAAGCAGCCTGCAGGCTGTGGAAGGCTTGTCTGAGGTTACGAACACGACTCCTCTCTCTCGCGGCATTCTCAGGAGAGTTTTGGCTCTTACATGCCCTGGATGGAGTTGTCGGCCCAGACTTTGCCTAAGACAACCAAAAGGAATGAGGGAAAACTTTTTGTCATGTTTTGTGAGTCTTTAGAGGAGGGTCCCACTATATATTAGGTGTCTTAAACTTCTATGTACTTATATCCAAAAAGATCAAATCAATTGTTAGGTACAATGTATTTATGTGTTCATATTGTATTGCAAAATGCTCTTGAGATGCATATATATATATATATATATATATATATATATCTTCAACTACTATGTATTAACATTTAAATTAATAATTGGTTACAATGCACTTATTGTGTACATACATGTATTTTATATATATACACACACACACACACACACACACACACATATATATAATGAGTATGTATATATATATATATATATGTGTGTGTGTGTGTGTGTGTGTGTGTATGTATGTACACAATAAGTGCATTGTATCTAATTATCAATTTAAATGTTAGTACATAGTAGTTGAAGATAATATAAAGTGGGTCTGAAATCAGTACAGTATATACAGTATACAGTAGGGTCTAAAACAAACCACTAATGAAAATGCTTCTGTTTGGACTTTTTCATTTTAATACAAACTTTTTCATTACAGATTATATTGTTAGCAAAAACAACAACAACAACAAAAACTAGTATAATATGCATTTTCTTAGTATTTTTTGTTTTAAAATTAATATTTATTTATTTATCAATTTTATTTATAATTTATAATATTGTTGTTTATATTTAATAATACTGTTGTTTATATTTATTTATTTATTTATATTTATCAATTTCTATTTCAAAAGATTTTCTGCATTAAACTATTTTTGGGCTCATTTTGAAAACAGTCACAGTATGTGAAAAGTCATGATAGTCATGATAGTAATGTGCACGTTAATACACAATAAAAACCCAACTGATGATTTCTCATTACTCTTTATAATTAAATTATTTTAAATCCTTTTGAGCGCAAACCATCCGCTATTCTTTCACTCACCCACTTCTTTGGCTCTCGATGTGTTGCCTGTTTTACGCATGGTTGTGTCCATCTCTGCGTCCGCACACTCTTTCCTCCCATCTCTCCCCACTCTTGTGCCACATCCTCTCGTACTGCTCGCTCTGCCATGGGAACCACCGGCAAGGCCACCAAACCAGTGTCTAAATGACAGCACTTCAGTGTTTCCCTCGAGCTGTGTGAAGGGGCTCGGCCCTCTCTTCCACCCAAAGGCCCAATGTCCACTCCGCTCGGCTCCATCCCCTCCCTCTGCCTTATCTGGTGAGGTAATGTGGGGATCTTCAAGCGGTACGTTATCTCTCACCCAGCCTCCCACGGGTGCTCACTGCCAAGGGAGCAGACTCAGGAGAGTTGCATGGTGTCCCCAGGCAGGTCGGCAGCAGCGGAGGGTCTTGAGAAAAACAGAGCCTTTTTGCAGCTGCAGACCCACAGCAGACGCAACCTTGACCCCTGGGCCTGCTGGGGCGACATGACCTAAAACAATGAAAAGTTACTGTGTCTGCTGTCAACGTGATGGGTGTTGATCAGACTGCATGGGACAAGTATGTCAAGGATATCTGAATAAAGAGACGTGATGTTACATTAAAATATTGCTGTTATCCCAGACCAGTAATGTAGAAGGACATGGCTATTTAAAAAGACAAAGTTTGAAATACTTATCACATCTGCTGTCAAACTGCAACTGGCTGACAAGATATCACGTAATTGAAAAGAATGCAGGGAAATGGAACAAAGTTCCTTTGTTCTTGCACAATTTCTTGAACTATGGATTTAGAGTTTGTAGTCACAGAAGTAAAAAAAAGACTAGTTCCACCTAGTCTATGTTAATGTTCGAAATAGTGTTTCCCAAAAGTTCATAGCTTAAGATATAAACACATATTTATATATACATATTTAAATTGTGATATTATTTTCATCTTTAGGGGAAATAATAGAATGAAATAAGAAAAAAATGTCATCATTTGATACATATCTGATACATACATCATATATATATATCTGATAAAACTTAAAAAACTTGGCAAGGAGCATCATATTTCAACTATATATATATATATACATACATACATATACCTAGTAAGGGCATTAGGGAAATCATAAAAATATATATATACAGTGCTCAGCGTAAATGAGTACACCCCCTTTGAAAAGTAACATTTTAAACAATATCTCAATGAACACAAAAACAATTTCCAAAATGTTGACAAGACTAAGTTTTATATAACATCTGTTTAACTTATAACATGAAAGTAAGGTTAATAATATAACTTAGAGAACAAAATTTTCAGTTTTACTCAAATTAGGGTGATGCAAAAATGAGTACACCCCACTGAAAGTCTCAGGAGCAAAGCTAAATTTTAGACTACAAATGTCTAATTTAACAAGAATTTAACCACAGGTGAGTCTAATTTTTCATTACACAGGTGTCCAGCAGACAGTTGACTATAAAAGGGTGTTAAAACCCCTTCCCATTTCATGCTGTCAGCAATGGCACCACATGGAAGAGAAATGTCACAAGACCTGAGAAAGAAAATCATTTCTTTACACCAGAAAGGTGAAGGCTACAAGAAGATCAGCAAAGCTTTACTTATCAGTCAGAATACTGTAGCAAAAGTGGTACAAAAATTTAAAAAAGATGGAACTGCAACCATCTCACAGAGACGTCCAGGTCATCCACAGAAGTTAACACCTCGACAGGAGCGTCTTCTGATGAGAAGGGTTGAAGAAAATCGGCATGCAAGTTCACTGCAGTTATCTAAAGAAGTAGAAAGCCAAACTGGGGTGACTATTTACCGCGACACAATACGGTGTACACTGCAGAGGAATGGCATGCATGGGTGCCGTCCACAAAAGAAGCCTCTCCTAAAGCCCAGGCACAAAAAAGCCCGCCTAGAGTTTGCCAGGGCCCATGCTGAAAAGATGAAGACTACTGGGACTCTATACTCTGGAGTGATGAGACCAAGATAAATGTTTTTGGAACTGATGGCTTCAAAACTGCATGGCATCGCAAAGGTGAGGAATACAAAGAAAAATGCATGGTGCCTACAGTGAAACATGGTGGTGGCAGTGTCCTTATGTGGGGCTGCATGAGTGCTGCTGGTGTCGGGGAGCTGCATTTCACTGATGGCATCATGAATTCACAGATGTACTGCTCTATACTGAAAGAGAAGATGCTACCATCACTCCGTGCGCTTGGTCGTTGTGCACTTTTTCAACATGACAATGATCCTAAACACACATCTAAGGCCACTGTTGGATTTCTGAAGAAGAACAGGGTGAAAGTGATTCAGTGGCTCCTGATCTGAACCCAATCGAACACCTATGGGGAATTCTGAGGAGACAAGTTGAGCATCACTCTCCATCCAGCATCCAGTCTCTAAAAGAGGTCATTCTTGAAGAATAGAAAAAGAGAGATGTTGCCAACTTGTTCATTCCATACCTAGAAGACTTGGTGCTGTCATTAAAAATCAGAGGTACTACTAGATGTAGTAGTTTTTGTTGTGGGGTGTACTCATTTTTGCATCACCCTAATTTGAGTAAAACTGAAAAATGTGTAATCTGTTATATTATTAACCTTACTTTCATGTTATAAGTTAAACAGATGTTATATTAAACTTAGTTTTGTCAACATTTTGGAAATTGTTTTTGTGTTCATTGAGATTGTTTAAAATTTTACTTTTCAAAGGGGGTGTACTCATTTATGCTGAGCACTGTATATATATATATATATATATATATATATATATATGATAAAAATTAGTAAAAAAATTTGTTTTTTGCCCCTGTGAAAGTGTTTTGCCCATATAATTTGGTTTAGGACAAATTTGATGACAAATCAAATTTAAATTTTGTTTTTTGATGGCAGACATAGAATTAGAGTGTGAGACATTGAGATCTCTTCTGTAACTCTAGACGTGAGATTATTGGTGTTTTTTAGGAAAAAGATCTGAGAAGCAGGAGAGAAAACGTTTTATTGTGCTGCATCTCATTGCTTTGTATGTGAAACAACTGAGATGATAAAAAGATCTACTGAAAATGGGATCTACTTTAAATGGGTTTGCATTGTAAAAAACATACTGAAAATGTCTTTTTACAGTCTTTTCCTCACTGGAAATCCAGAGAAACTTCAGTAAATTTGGAGCTCAACTCAGACATAAACAGTTGCGAGCACATTTATCGGTCATCGATTGCTCTGCGAACGACTGTCATGTCTTCCACACGCACGCATTGGGAACCACATGGTGGCAAAGTGTCTCCCCACAGAGTGAGGTCCGCCAGTAATCAGATGTGTTTTTAAGTTATTGCTGTCTAATAAGATAAAATGTCGCAGTTACAGGCCCGGTTCTTCACCGAAAACAAAAAGTGAGTATATTTGGTGTGCATAATACTAATAGCTGAAACGTTTAGCTTTAGCTAGATAAGAGATATCCCGCTGAATTTTGCTTAGTAGTGTTTACAGTGTTCATATGATGAAAATGGTAGAAGTAGGCTGTGTTTGTATCAGATGTAATATGCTCTTCTCTGTAGGTATCTAATAGATGATGTTCCATTCTCCATCCCTGCTGCCTCTGAGGTGGCGGATCTCAGTGGTGTCATCAACAAGCTGCTGGAAGCTAAGAATGGTGAACTTGTTTACCAGTCATTCATTTTGACGTGTTTTTACCTTGTTATGGTGCAGAATACTTGCCCACTGTAAATATCACTTTACAAAAATTGTGTGGAATCTAATAATAACTTTAATACTATGCTTGGTTATATTGTTCTTGTATTTTTTTATTTATTTAAATTCATATAAATTGTCTCTTTTTACAGCTGGACACAAACATGTTGAGTTTGATTTCCTGGTTCAAGGACAGTTTCTCCGCACTTCACTGGCCAATCACATGGAGACAGAGAACATCTCAACGGTATGGCAGACATTTAATGTAGTCTCCCCTACACACATCTACAGACCGCCTACAGTCTGTTTACTCTGATACGTATTGCACACGAAACTTGCAAGCTCCAATTAGATTACTTGACAGTAGCGTTCCATTTCATTCAGGCAGTGGCTGCATCCAAAATCATACACTTCCCTACTATAGAGTAGGCAAAAAACAGTATGTGAAAAGAGTCCAAATTCGTAGTATACATAAAACAGAAGACAAAAAATACCCAAATGACATACTTCCAACGAGATTCTGAAGTGCGCATAGAATAGACACTTTACTATCCCATGATGCCACGGTAGAGAATTTGTGAATGGCAGTGGGCAATGGTAGGTAAGTGTCAACATGAAAAAATATGTCTGGATTACCTTCATACTACACACATATAGAACATACTTTTTTTTTTTTTTTTAATGGTCACAAAGTAATTACTTATTCAAAACAAGTACCTACTCAGAGAGTATGTGATAAAAATGAAAATTCTGGTTTACTCAACCTCATGCCGTTCAAACACATTCTGTTTGTCTTTGGAAATCAAATGAAGATTTTTTTTTTTTTTTTTTTTTTAATATTATCTCATCATTTTTATCTATGAAACCAAAATTTTCATGCTTTAAAAAGTACAAAAATACATCACAAAATAATCTAAATCCAATCCTTTTTCATGCTGTGTTTAAAGGCACAATATGTAGTTTTTCGCTGCTAGAGGTCACCTATTCAATACAAAGACGTAGCTTGATGACGCCGAGATTGAGCACGGAATCATGGGAATTGTCGTCTTCACCTCACAGTCGGTGGAAAAGAATCCGACAGGACTCGGGCAGAAATCATGTTCATGGATGAGATTATTAACATTACTGTAGTATGAAGCAGAGCAGGGCGAGTGCTGTGCGAGGCCGCTGGAGCGATTGCTAATGAGAGACGAGCGCGACACACGGCTCGAGAGCAGAGGAACTTTTATTATGCTGCAGTCGCCGCTTCCGCTTCTTCCAGTCAAGCGTATGTGGGGTAACGCAGCGCTGTTTATCATATTAGATACATTTGAGTGTGTTGAAAATTATGTTATAACGTTACTTTGTGTGTTCGCTCGGTGGCTGCTGTGAGAGACACGTGTTGCGCACTGCAGTAAGCTAGATCGATATTAGAATATCATATTAATATAATCAAGAAAATGAGATTGAAATAATAAGACTAAATGTGTTGAGCTATATAACAATGATTAGTTTTCTGTCTATAAATGTATCCAAACAGTAGTTCCCTTGTCTAATAAAACACATAATATATTAAAGCGTCTTTGGTGTTTCCATGGTTTCTACAAAATAAAACCGCAAATTGAGGGTAACGCGGGTATGATGGGCGCCGCACGGACACAGTCTGCATCCTGGTAAAAATTGCTTATTTCTCTGGATTTAAACATTCTTGGAAACATCTGGGATAATGTGTAAAGTCAACACAATATATAACTATTCTAGTGGTTTTTGGATATTTTAATCCAAAAATCTTACATATTGTACCTTTAACAGTTAAACTGCTATGAAAGTGAAACACCTAATCTGTTCAACATGCAAAAACATGTTTGTTATATGATTACATGCTCATCTGTGTTGTATGTATGTATGTATGTATGTATGTGTGTGTTTACAGGAAGAAGTGGTGGAAATAGAATATGTAGAGAAGTTCACAGCCCCACAGCCAGAGGAGTGTATCATGCATGATGACTGGATCAGCTCGGTGGAGGCAGATTCTGAATGGTACGCTTCTTGCAGAACACTCTAAACAGAAGTCAAAAATCGATTTGCTTGAACAGTTTTGTGGCTGATCTATTAAAGTCATTTCTCTGCTTTGTGCCCAGGATCCTCACAGGCTCTTATGATAAGACTGCACGGATTTGGTCAATGGAAGGGAAGGCTGTGATGACTGTGGCTGGACACACTGATGTTGTGAAGGATGTAGCCTGGGTGAAGAGAGGTTAGAAACGTATAAGTGAATTTATTTGATAGATTACCAGTATGAGATGCCTAATATGTACTTATGTGTGAATCTGAAAGTATTTATGAAAAGTTTAAGAGAACTAATGATGCATGAGGTTTCTGAATTGGTTCGCTTGATGGTTCTGTGGCTTTTAGATGGTCTGAGCTCTTTGCTCCTGACGGCATCTCTTGATCAAACAATCATGTTGTGGGAGTGGAATTCCGAACGGAACAAAGTGAAGGCCCGACACTGTTGCCGTGGACATGCAGGAAGTGTAGACACAGTTGCTGTTGACCCCTCTAGGACAAAGGTTTGTGTGTGTTTGCTAGTCTTTCTGTCTGTTTGTCTTCACTATATGATGTACTAGAAGTTTTAGATTTTTAAGATTTTTTTTTAAAATAAATACTTTCATTCACCATGGATACATTAAATTAATCAAAAGAGTCATTGAAGACATTTCATAATGTTACAAAAGATTTCAGTTTCAAATAAATTGGTTTCTACAAAAATATTATGCAGCACAACTGTTTTTAACACTGATAATAATAAAGAAATGTTTCTTGAGCACCAAATCAGCATATTAGAATGATTTCGGAAGGATCATGTGACATTAAAGACTGGAGTAATGATGCTGAAAATTCAGCTTTGCATCACAATAATAAATTACTTTTTAAAACAGTTATTGTAAATTTTAATGATATTTCATAGTATTACTGTTTTTACTGTATCTGATCAAATAAACACAGCCTACATGGGATAAAAACATTAAAACATTCTTACCAACCCAAAAAATTTTAACAGTAATGTGTGTGTGTAATATATATATATATATATATATATATATATATATATATATATATATATATATATATATATATATATATATATATATATTTTTTTTATTCATAATAATAATAATAATAATAATAGTAGTTGTACTGCTCCGATTCTTTAGAATACCATACCTCAAGATATACGTAATAGTTCTAGTCTTTCAATTTTTAAATCGCGTCTTAAAACTAATTTTTTTAGATTAGCTTATTCTGATTGATTGACATAGCTTTTGTGTATTATTGTTATTATTATTTATTGTTCATGTATTTTATTATTTGTAAGGTGTCCTTGAGTGTCTTGAAAGGTGCTTATAAATAAAAATAATGAATGATTAATAATAATAATAATATATTTGCACCAAAAATAACATTATTAATTTGATTTGCTAGTCATTTGTCTCATGTTTTTTTCCTCTTCAGTTTTGCAGTGGCTCATGGGACAAAATGCTTAAGATATGGTCAGCAGGTATGTTTTTTTTTTTTTGTTTTTTTTTTTTTTTTGTTTTTGTTTTTTAGAAACTCTTCTGTGAAAACTAATTCAGAAGGACAAGGAAAAACATCCACCACCAAAAAAGGAAAACAATGAAAGGGTCTCTAGCAATACATTTATAAAAACTGGCTTCTATTGTTGTTCTCAGTGCCAACAGAGGAAGAGGATGAAATGGAGGAACCCAACAGGCCACGCAAAAAACAGAAAACGGAGCAAATGGGGCTCACACGGGTGAGGATCTATGCATGTTCTTGACTCAAAGACTCTTGCTATCAGGTTTGCAGTTTCATAAATTCTTCTTGTTCTGCTCTAGACTCCCCTCATGACTCTTTCTGGCCATAATGAGGCAGTGTCCTCAGTGCTCTGGATGGATGCAGAAGAACTGTGCAGTGCATCATGGGATCATACCATCCGTCTATGGGATGCAGAGACTGGCGGGCAGAAGAGTACGCTAGTGAGTGGCACCAGTTCTTCAGAAAAGAGTAGTAATAGATAAAGTTGGGAGTCAAGAATTTGGCACCACTAGTATCATCAAGTATAAAATAACAACTGTTTTCAGACACGTTTCCAAACACTCCCCCTTCTGCCATTGGTTGAACAAATGAAATGATCTTAAAAGGTTAGTTCACCCAAAAATGAAAATTCTGTCATTAATTACTCACCCTCATGTCGTTCCACACCCGTAAGATTTTCGTTCATCTTGGGAGCACAAATGAAGATCTTTGATGAAATCATGTTTGGTTGAGCTTCTGTTTATGTTCACTGATCAATGTTTATATGTGAGTAAAAGCCTAAATTAAATCTCTTCATCATATAAAGTGATCTAGTCTCTTCAGAAAATTTAGACTGAACCGCTCGATTCATATGGATTAGTTTTCCGTTATTTCTTTATGAACTTTTTGAAGCGTCAAAGTTCCAGTTTCATCTATGCAGGAGTCAGAAAGCTCTCAGATTTCATCAAAAAGATCTTCATTTGTGTTTTGAAGATGAATGAAAGCCTTACGGGTTTGTAATGACATGAGGGTGAGTAATTAATGACAGAATTTTCATTTTTGGGAGAACTAACCAAGTCAGGAGAAAGTATTTTAAGAAATGAAAAATAAACACATAAGGGCTGCTGGATTCTCAGACTGATGTTCTTGCATTGCAGACGGGCAGTAAGGTTTTCAACTGTATCTCATACTCTCCACTGTGTCGCCGTCTGGCCTCGGGCGGCACCGACAGACATGTGCGTCTATGGGACCCAAGATCTAAAGGTGACTCAGAGATTCCACATAATGATGCCCTCTCAAACTAACAGATATTTTCATTGCTCATCTCACTTTTTTTCTTCCAGATGGCTCTCTAGTTCTCTTGTCACTGACGTCCCATAATGGTTGGGTGACAGCGGTCAGGTGGTCTCCATCTCATGAGCATCAGCTGGTGTCAGGATCTCTAGATAATGTGGTCAAACTGTGGGATACCAGGAGGTGTGTGACTCACAGATACATTATACCCCAACACCATCCTGTTCCTGCATGTCTGTTCCTAACAGTCTTGGTTTCTTCTTTAAAGCTGTAAAGCTCCTCTGTATGATCTTGCTGCCCATGAAGACAAAGTACTGTGTGCTGACTGGACAGAGAATGGGGTATGACAAACCATTGAAATATTTGTCTGTATTTTACTAGCACTGTTAAATATCCCAAGAAATCAAATTGGGAGGTTTGTGGCTTTTAAAGTCACCATGAAATCAAAATTGACAATTCTTCTTTTATATGGAATATTATAAATGATTTATCCGTGCACATCATTATTTTTTTTATTCATGTGGCCTCGTAATCTTTAATCAGAATAACTTCCCCTCCCTCTTGCAACGACTTCTCTGATGACGTTTTTTGGAGCAAGGGCGGGGCAACCTCACATGAGATCACCGCAATAGCAAACCACAACCATCCAATCGATTCCCAGACAAAATCAAGTCCCGCCCTACATTTTACTCAGATACACGTCACAATAGGAAAGAAAAACACTGTATTTATCTATGCTTTTTGTCACTGTTTACACATATTTGCGTTTATAATCAATAAAATAAAACCTGGGGGGAAAAAAACAATAGGAAAGAAAAGACTATCGTAACTTCCGTTTCATTCCGACTTTAAGGCCTGTTCCCACCAAGATGAATAATTGGTGTGAAGATTTGATGACCATTTGTGATAAACATTTTAATGTGTCTGTTCAGACTGACATGAACATTCCATCTGCATCAACTCGGTGGATTTTTTTTATGGACGGGTGTTCTAATCTTTTTCCATCGTACTGCGAAGAAAACTGGCTAACCATTAAGATTCAGGCTTTAGGTCACATGCCGAGAGCTGCTGCTGTTACATAAAACTATGAATTGGGGGGTGCGCATGAACAGAGGATTTTGCTAAGCGTCTAAATTAATAACAGATGAAGAATCTGGAATGGCTCTCTTGTCTCTGTACTCTTGTATATGGGTTTTCCATAAATGCCAACGCTAATACTAAAATCCGAATGACTGTTTGAAAACAGAAAGTTGTGCAGTGCTGCTTTGTGTACCGTTGTAACCGCTATATTTCTGCTTTTCTGTAAACGCCACCTACTGTCAGAAAGGTGAATTTGTATATTCATTCAGCCTGTTTGCCATTTTTTTTTTTTTTAAAAGGGTGGTTGATTTATGATTTCACTTTTTTTTTTTTTTTTTTTTAACTTTAGTTAGTGTGTAATGTTGCTGTTAGAGCATAAACAACATCTGCAAAGTTACGACGCTCAAAGTTCAATGCAATGGCACATGCTAGTCGATGAGTTGAATCAACTCCACAACAACTACATAAATTTATTCACTAACCATTCAGAAATGTCCAGATGGATTCTAAAAGTTGTAACTTCTTCCTGAGTCTCTCCGTGTTGACTCCGGTTTGAACAATGTAAGGCTGAACACCGTTACTGACAATCGTCATTTTGGCTGCGTGAGATTCTCCAGCTTTGTTGTTGTTGAGCAACTGAAGCGCGAGCTGTTAAAGCTCCGCCCTCTTCTGGAAATGGGGCCGGGAGCAGCAGCTCATTTACATTTAAAGGGACGCACACAAAAACGGCATGTTTTTGCTCACACCCAAATAGGGGCAAATTTAACAAGCTATTAACTCTTATACTAGCATAGTCGCAAATGATTTGTCGGTTTGTGTGAATTAACATATTTTTTTTCTTGGTCCAATTACCAATTGTTTATGAATGAGATCCCAGTAATGTATTCATTTTGAAAATGTTTTCATTGCTTTTATCAATTGTAGAAGTTGTGGTGGGCAGTGGTTCTTACCCAGGGGGCCGGGGTCCACTAGGGGGCCTCGTCAAACTTCCAGAAGGCCCCAATAAGTCTTAAAACTGTTTAAATTTAAAAATTATATTAGCAATCTTAATTAAAATGCTAAAATCTCTAAAAATAAAGATCTACATTAAACTGACATATTTGAGTTTATTTGTTTTTGTTACAACAGAAGTACCAGAGGTACATATCAGCTTACATATCAGATAGGAGGGCCTTCGGACAAAGTGGAGGCCTTGAAGAACCACTGGTCTAGGTTGTTTTTTATGGCTTTAAGGATATGAGCCTATTCCTGCTTCAATAGGAAAAATATCAACATGGGAAAGAACTGCATTTCATAGGGTCTTTAACAGTTTAACTTGGAGACCTTTTAAACTTGGAGGATATTTCTGTGGGTGTTTCACATTTTCTCTTTTCTCTGTCTGCTTTTCTCTCTAGTTGATTTTGAGTGGAGGAGCAGATAACAAACTCTACACATACAGATACTCCGCCTGCGTCTCGGATGCAGGGGCATAGAACAATCTTCTGTTGCCAAGACCACAGCATATCCGTCATTTTACTTAAGGATCACCATGGGAACATAAGCGGCGTCTCCTTTGCTTTATAACTTAAAAAAATATTATTCTGGAAACCAGCTACAAACAGAAAAGACCTTACAGCCTTACAAGAGACAAACACATCTGTGTAAATCATGTGTAAAACCATTCTTGCCTTCGATTCAATGGGGCGATTTATGTATGAATATTTTTAAGAATGTTTTTCACAAATTTGTTCTTCTGTTTCACGAATAAGGCCTATTGTTTCATTCAGTTCTTGAGTAAATTATCCTGTTCAGTTCAATGCAACAATTTACATAAGAATGGATTTACCAATGATTTACACATTAATAAGTGCTGCTCATGTTTTATGTGTAAGGCATAGTCTTATGTTTTTGTTTGCTTTGAAATTGTTTAATCCTATGATGCTCAATACAGTGTCTGAAACCAGTCATGTGTCTGTTTTTACTCTGTTGCCTTTCATATAGAACATATTGAATGATAAATTTGTGAAATTGTTGGTTAGTTGTGTGAATTGTGAAGTGTTCTGAAGTTTAAATATTTTTAAATTAGAATTTGTTTTGAATGCGAGTTCTTCCACACATTACGTCCTGTCATTAAATATTATACTCTTTCAGACAGTGTTGATCTTTGGACTGTATCGTAGTGAAATAAATTCTAAATTACAGTTAAAACGCCGACGCTGTTTTATTTCACTGCAGTTATGATGATATTTAAGTTGTAGTTATTTGATAGTTTGCGCTTTTACACGTTACACGCCGGCAGGTGGCGGTAGGTGTTCGGGGTTGGTTTACGTTTCTCGATCTTTTTTCCCGTAGAGGAAGAGCGGGCTGGACATGGCCGGTGAAGCAGTGACGTCTTAATGAATCCTCTTGCAGTTTTATTATTATTCACAATAAGGAGTGTTTTATAGTGCTAACACCATGGGAAAGAAAGATAAGAGTGATCGAGGTAAGATAGACGGAGACGCCAGTCTTTATAAATGCATGAATTTAATCAACACAGTTTGATGAACCAATACAAGATGTCCTTTTATTGATGTCTACCATGTTTAACTACTGTAGCAGAGAACATTACAGTGGCATGATGGTTAAAAGATTACCATGAGCTAATTTTTGTTCAAAAGTAATATATAAACACAAATATTTAAATACATGACATTCAAGTGTCAAAAGAAATGACATTTTATTGTACCATAAATGCTGTACACTTGAACTGTATTTCAAAGACAATAGAATTATGAAATTACGTATAAAGATGTACTTAAGTGGGTCAAAAACACTCTTAAGTTAACTAATTGCATTTAATATAAAACTATAATACATTTTTATATACTTATAGATACCATGCAATTAAGTAAATTCTTTTATTTACGTAATAAATACTGTTTTTAAAAATATGATAAAGTGTACTTTTTTCACAAAGTTTACAGTGTAGATATTGTTTCTAAATACTATTAACTTAAACTATTACTAAAGACACCTGAACCAGAAAGGTCTTCATGTTCTTTTGGAAATCACAGACAAGATTTGAACTAAAATCAGATCTTTAATGGCAGGATTGATCATCACTGGTCTAAATTGCTGAAGTGGTTGTTTGTTCACTTTAGATAAGAAGTCCAAGAAACGTTATTATGACGAGGAAGAGGAGGATGAAGAGTTGATAGGCAGTGAGTCTCAGGAGGCCGTTCCAACAGCTGCAGGGAAGCAGGTGGATGAATCCAGCATTAAACTGGATGAATATGGAGCCAAAGACTACAGACTTCAGATGCTTCTCAAGGACGACCATTCTTCACGACCCCTATGGGTGGTAAGACTAACTCTTCATCCCAGTGTGCATACTATCCACCCTATCCGCCCTAAATAGTATTGAATTTTACTAATGTCGCATACTATTTAGGATGGATAGTATGCACATTAAGATGCAGGCTAAAGATTCTTGATCAATTAGCCATTTACAACAGAAGCCCTAAACCATTATCTATGTGTCTGACTCTTGTAGGCTCCTGATGGTCACATCTTCCTAGAGGCTTTCTCTCCTGTATATAAATACGCTCAGGACTTCCTGGTGGCCATAGCAGAGCCGGTGTGCAGACCCACACACGTGCACGAGTACAAGCTGACGGCCTATTCTCTATACGCCGCCGTGAGCGTCGGCCTGCAGACCTCTGACATCATTGAGTACCTGCAGAAACTCAGCAAGACCTCTGTGCCTGATGGCATAGTGCAGTTTATTAAGGTGTGTGTGAGCTGCCAGTCAAGTCTGCCTGAATTTTAACAATTTCTGTATATCAAAGCCACTCATTTTCTTTCTCTCTCTCTCCTTTCTTCTGCAGTTGTGCACAGTAAGCTATGGTAAAGTCAAACTGGTCCTGAAACACAACAGGTTAGTTTGTTTTTTACACATTGTTGTTCATTATTTAATTCTCACCAAAGTAAGGCCCTGTTTCCATCTGGCATTAAGATGTGTTTTGGTCGATTGGATCACAAGTGGACGAGGGAGACACACACCCGTTTACACCTGGTGTCTCTTTTGTCCACTTTCAACTACTTCTGTGCTAATTTCTTCAAGGGGATGGTAAATGTATGGGTTTTTTCAGATCTTTCGATCTAATGTACAAAATAAGCTTGTGCAATTTACATATGAACGTGACCGTAGACGCCAGAAAAACATACAGAGAGTATCAGCTTTTGTTTCTGCTCTGACAGCCATAAGACCACGCCGAACACTGTGAGTGCGTGTTAGAAATCAGAAATGGTGAGAGAACAATTGTGCTTGGCACATTTTTCGTATTCAAACCAAACTTGGATCTTCAGTCGACAAAGTTTAAATCTTATCTGGCTAGCGCGCTTTCCATAATGTTTATGCGTTAGGTCAGTCTTTAGTGACTGTTTGAACACATTCAACCGCATGAGCGTTTCCACTACGAAAGCAATCCAGTCGAATGCATTTTCAACTGCCTCTGGAAGTGGTCAAAAGTGGAGAAGCTCAAAACGTTTTACACCCCATTTACACCTCCACTTGTGATCCGATCGACCAAAACGCATCTTAATACCAGGTGGAAACAGAACGTTTTCACAAACAAATCATGATTCATCAATAACTTTTGTTCGTACGCAGATTTCATGCACACATTCGTGCGTACGCGTGGTTAGTGAATGAGTAACCAATGTGTGTGTGTTGAGAACAGGTACTTTGTGGAGAGTGCGTTCCCTGATGTCATTCAGAGGCTGTTACAAGACTCTGTGATTCGGGACTGTCGTCTTCGTTCTGCCGAAGGTGAGGAGACTGAGCTCATCACTGAGATCATCTCTAGCAAACCAGCAGTGAGTATGAATGCATACACAAACTCAGTTTTGCATACAGCACAAAAACATGTTGTTTGGGTGTAAACATAATGACATAAAGACACTTACAGTGCAGCAAAAGGCTCATTTCTGGTACCAAAACCCGTTGTGTCGTCCGGTCCAGATCTCAAAGTCTCAGCAGGACAGTGGTGGTCCATCCACATCCCAGCCTGCAGAGGGGCAGAGCTCAGGAACTCAGGTGCCAGAGGACATCTTCAGTTACTACGAACAGATGGATAAAGAGGAGGAGGAGGAGGAAGAGACGCAAACAGTGTCATTTGAGATCCGTCAGGTGTGTGTCTGTGCTTGAATGAGATGTTACTTCATTGTGAATTTAGGGTTCATTTACCTTGAAAGATCCTCCAAAGACTTTAGATTTACAAAGACTGTGCACTCACATTACTATGAATGGTAGAAAGTGCAACGCGCAATATGGCGAAATAAGTCCCGCCTTCTCAGTAAAAGAGCCAATCGCCAATGCAGTTTTTTGACATGATTTGAGCATTTAGAAACTACATTTATGAGGCAGTTGTTGTCAGATTTCATTGGTGATTTCAAATGTGAACAACTTAGGAGAATTTGATGTTTCCCCATTCAAAGAGTAGATATAGCTGTTTGAGAGGCATTTCAAAGATGGCCGCTGAGTGAAATGACTTGCCTTAAAGGGACAGTTCACCCAAAAATGGAAATTCTGTCATCATTTACTTGCCTTCATGTTGTTCCAAACCTGTATGAATTTCTTTCTTCTGCTGAACACAAAAGAAGATATTTTGAAGAATGTCAGTAGCCAAACAGTAGATGGTGAATAGTGACCAGCATCAAGTTTTTTAAAAAAGACGCAAAAGTATCTCAGAATGGTCTGATGCTACACGTGTCATATATTCCAAGTGTTCTGGGGGCAAATGATAGGGTTTGTCCATCCCGTCCCATCCCGTCTCGTATTCCACCACGAGAAATCTGGTCACCCTAACTATCCCTTTAAATCAGGGGTGTCCAAACTCAGTCCTGGAGGGCCACTGCCCTGCGGAGTCCAACTTGTGTTAGCTGTCCAATCTTTAGATTCAAGAGCATTCATTTAAGATTTCATGCACAATAATCTAATTCCTTCTTCCTGTTTCTGCTGTACCTTGTTAGGAAATGATTGAGGAGCTTCAGAAGCGCTGCATTCAGTTGGAGTATCCCCTCCTGGCGGAATACGACTTCCGTAACGACACGGTGAACCCTGACATTAACATGGACCTGAAGCCCACCGCTGTACTGAGACCATATCAGGAAAAGAGTCTGAGGAAGATGTTTGGGAACGGTAGAGCTCGATCTGGAGTCATCGTCCTGCCTTGCGGTAAACTATCTCTGAACATCTGTACAGTGTTCGAATCATTTCTTCCCAGAAGCAATTGATGCCTAATCCTGTATTATAGCAGAGCTTGAATGGGTGCTCTGCATCCACAGCTAACTAAACAGACTAGCCCCCAGTTTCACAGACAGGGCTTAAGCTAGTCCTAGACTAAAATGCATGTTTGAACTGTGTTAACTGAAAGTAACTTGCACTGACATATCTTAAAATATGTCACCGCCATTTTGGCTCAAGATATACACCAGTAATGTTTTTTTCTAAGGCACGTTTTAAAAAGCTTCTTAAATGTCCTAATTGAACTAAGGCTTAATCCTGGCTTAATCTAAGACCTGTCTCAATTCAATTCAGTACAATTCAATTCAATTCAATGATATTATTTGGCCAAAATAACGAAATAAATATGAAATTAGCAGTTTCAGACTATTTGCCATTAATTTCCTTTTTTCAGCAATTATGATATAGACTTTATGGAAATTCAGGAGTTTTGCCTGGATGGATATTTGTAATAATTATTAATGGAATATTCATTTTCCAGGGCAGTTTTACTTCAATAAAGTATTTCTTTGTCATTGTTTGGGTTCCAGAAAGGCACAATTTCTTTATTTTGTTCCATGAAAAGATTATGTTTTAACTTTAAAACCTTGTCCTTTAAAGGTAAAGTGAGTAACTTCTGTTCTACAAAAATTGTGACTGTTCAGTGAAAAATTTTTTTTTACTGATTTTTACAATCAGTAAAAATGTTTGTACATTAAAAACTTATGTTATACATTATAAACATTATAAATATATTATACATTATAAACATAGATATTTTGTTTATTTTCAACTAGGGTTGTCACAGGACCAACATTTCAGTAGTCTGTACCAATAAAATGTTATGATTCTCTGTACCAATTTCGGTACCAGAGCAAAAACTGTTGAATTAAGTACTTTTAAAACATTTTGTCCACTTTTTGTCTTGTCCGTTGGTTATCACTGTCAATCATTGCAGTTTCTGATTCAATCGTGCATTTAAATGCAGTTGTCAATCCAGAAACTTTGCATCATGCAGCATGAAAAACTAAACTTATATTCAGATTATGAATGGGTAATAAACAGAACGCAAGAGAAGAGCCTCCCTTTATAATCACTAAGTCTGTCAATCTCTAAAGCGCAAGCTCACAATAAATCTCTTATTTACATTGTGTTTACACTTTGTTGGTTATAATGAAAGGTTTCGTGAGCATGCAGCTTGCGTTGAACAAACAAAACCTTGTGCACCTCAGCGGTGTTAAGTGGATTCTGACTAACTTACTGACTAGCACCTTTGATGGGCCATTGCGTTCATGCGCTCAACAGCTATGATTGTGATTGGCTACAATGCCCAACGCTTGTAAAAACACGCTGTAATTAGAAAACTTTGACGCTCAGAGAGTGCTCAAACAAACACGAATGAGAGTGTTTGAAAGCAGCGACTATCAGCGGGTACCGAATATACCCGGTACTGTAGAAATGCTGGTACTGTCAACTTTTTCTTAGTACTGACTGGTACCGGTAGTACTGGTACGTTTGACAACCCTATTTTCAACATTTTTGTTTTCTTATGCTATCAAGACAAGTCATTCTTGAAATTTTGACAAAATCTCATCTATGTTAGCAAGTTACATTATCAGCTTTTAATAACTGACAACCAGAAATTGCACCATAATGCCACCGAAAACCATGTTTTAAGTTTGCAATCCATGTACGTGATTTACCAGATCAGTTACCAGAGTTACCAGGGGTTAGAAGCTATCTGAATGGTATTATTGAGTTAAAATGAATTGAATCTACATTGAAGTCTTTCGTTATTCTATGTTCTTTCCCACAGGTGCTGGTAAGTCACTGGTGGGCGTCACTGCTGCCTGCACAGTGCGTAAGCGCTGCCTGGTGTTGGGAAACTCCTCTGTGTCAGTGGAACAGTGGAAGGCTCAGTTTAAGATGTGGTCCACCATTGATGACTCCCAGATCTGCCGTTTCACTTCAGATGCAAAGGACAAACCCATCGGCTGCTCAGTGGCCATCAGCACCTACTCTATGCTGGGCCACACCACCAAACGCTCATGGGAGGCTGAGAGGGTCATGGAGTGGATGAAAAGTCAGGAGTGGGGGCTCATTATACTGGATGAAGTGCACACAATCCCAGGTAGGTTGTGTCTGTGAGTGCAACTTGACAAAATGTCAAGCAAGAAATCACGTTCCATGCTAATATTTTTGGTCGCTTTGATTTTGTTATCCTCACTTCACACTAGTTAGCTCCACCCACAGTGAAATTTCAAGACAGAAGACAATCCGTAATTCAGGCATCACTGCTATTGGTTAGATTTTGAATGGAGAATATTTGAACGATTTAAGTCTTAAAGGGATAGTTCACCCAAAAACTCTGTCATCATTTACTCACCCTCAAGTTCTTCCAAACCTGTATGAATTTCTTTCTTCTGCTCAACACAAAAGAAGATATTTTGAAGAATATGGACACGAATGCATGTACATAGAGCACATCAAATAACGGAAGCACAAATTATGGTTAAGAACAAACCTCATTGGTTCATGTATATTTGAACTGCTACTATATTTGATGTGCTCCATGTATGTGAATAAAAGCCAAAATTGAACTATTTTGTGCTTGTCTTGCAGCAAAGATGTTCCGTCGTGTTCTGACGATAGTCCAGGCTCATTGTAAACTGGGTCTCACTGCCACACTTGTGAGAGAGGACGATAAGATTGTCGATCTTAACTTCCTGATTGGGCCGAAGCTCTATGAGGCGAACTGGATGGAACTACAGAACAATGGTTACATTGCTAAAGTCCAGTGTGCTGAGGTGAGCTGGCGAAAAATATAAATATCTTACTTATAAATATCTTATCTATAAATATACAGGGAATAAATCGAACATTTTTCCATATATTACAAAAAAGACAACAAACAATCTTTTCATGTGCATATTTCGTAATGTGAACTGTTAGATTGATGTCTGGACCGTGTCGGGGGGTCAACAGGGTGAATGGACTTGTGAAACATTGTGTTTGGAGGCTTTGGAGCCTGGTGCACAAAGAAAATACAATACTGTTATTCAGTATTTCCTTGAATTTTTGATCTTACCAAAAAATGCCCAGCACACACTTTAGCCACATGAGCAGAAAACCACATGCACCCATGCATTGTTTACTGTTCACTGTGCGCTGAAAACAGTCTTAACAAAGAATTTCTATAAATAGTAAAACTTCCAATGCAAAACAGCCTATTTATCACGTTTTTTAATTTAACATTTTATACTAACATTTTAGCATGCTTTAACTAAAAGAATAAATATTGGCAGTCAAGTATAGTGAAATATATCAATTAGATATATAGCCTAAAAATATACAAAGTTCTTACAGACTTGGAAAAGTATTTTCATGGAAGTATCTATATTTAATGTAAATGTTTCTAGTCGCGCTTTTTTATTTTAGTGAAGTATTTCTTTGCAGTTGTATGCTATGTGAATAAGAGTGTCTGGTTAATCTAAAAAATCTCTACCCTCTTATAGATCTTAACAGCAGTGTTTAGAAACTTGATTAAAATATTTATTTTATTTTGTTTGTCTTTTTGTATATTAAAAGATATATAGATAATGTTTACATTAATATATAATAAACAATATATATATATATATATGGTATATCAAAAATACAGCAAAAACAGTAATATTGCGAAATATTATTACAAATTAAAAGAACTGTTTTCTATTTTAATATATTTTAAATTGTAATTTATTCCTGTGATGGCGAAGCAGAATTTTCAGCATTATTACTCCAGTCTTCAGTGTCACATGATCCTTCAGAAATCATTCTAATATGATAATTTGCTGCGACAAGAAACATTTCTTATTATTATCAATGTTGAAAACAGTTGTGCTGCTTAATTTTTATTTGCACTTATTACATTTATTTATTAAATAGAAACCTTATAAATGTATTCACTGTCACTTTTGATCAATTCAATGCATCCTTGATGGATAGAAGTATTAATGTCTCTCTTTTTTTATTCTTACTATAAATGTTTGAATGGTATAATTGTTTCCACAAAAATGTTTAGCAGCAAAAACTGTTTTCAACATTGATAATAATTTTTAAATTTATTAAAATAGAAACAATTATTTTAAATTGTAATAATATTTCACAATATTACTGTTTTTACTGTATTTTTGATTAAATAAACGCAGCCTTGGTGATCATAAGAGACTTCTTTCAAAAACATAAAACAATTGTAATGTTTCCAAACTTTTAACAGGTATTGTATACATTTAAAATGTTTAATTAAATAGAAACTTCATAGATTAGTGACAGTGAGAGTTTGTTGGATAAATCTTGTAAGTAGCTTATCCACTTTATTTTATTGGTGAATAATCCTATGGATGTTGTATAGAAAATGTAAAAAGCTGTGTGTATTGTTCTCAAGTTTTT
Organism: Mylopharyngodon piceus; assembly: GCA_039654765.1. Taxonomy (NCBI): domain Eukaryota; kingdom Metazoa; phylum Chordata; class Actinopteri; order Cypriniformes; family Xenocyprididae; genus Mylopharyngodon; species Mylopharyngodon piceus. The sequence continues at coordinate 26,614,308 of CM077460.1, read as the reverse complement.
GAATGGGGTTTTCCTGTGTGTGCTTTAAACCTACATTTCCTTTGAGTGTTCACAGTCCCTTTGTCTCTAGGTATGGTGTCCCATGTCTCCTGAGTTTTATCGTGAATATGTGGCCATAAAGACGAAGAAGAGAATTCTGCTCTACACCATGAATCCCAACAAGTTCCGTGCATGTCAGTTCCTGATCCGCTACCATGAGCGGAGAAACGACAAGATCATCGTATTTGCCGACAACGTCTTCGCTCTGAAAGAATACGCCATCCGTCTGAACAAGTAATGACTCATTCTTGCACATTTAAAGGGATAGTTCACCCAAAAATGAAAATTCTGTCATTAATTACACACCCTCATGTCTTTCCAAACCTGTAAGACCTTCGTTCATCTTCGGAACGCAAATGATATTTTTGATGAAATCTGAGAGATTTCTGTCCCTCCATTTCAGTCCCTCCAAAAGCATTGATCAGCAAACATATACAGAAGCTCAAAAGAGGCTGATTGATGCGTGAGATCAAACCTCTTCCGGAAGCTCAAATGTGCTGCGTAACACATGAGAATGAACCTCATTGGTTCTTGCACATCAAGCAAACATGCTTGAGCTTCCATTTACCATAACTAATATTTGAGTTGATGAATGTTTATACGTGAATAAAAGCCTAACTTAAATCTGTTCATAATATAAAGTGATTGAGTCTCTTCAGAAAATTTGGACTAAACCACTCAATTCATATGGATTCGTTTTATAATCTCTTTATGAACTTTTTGAAGTGTCAAAGGTTCAGTTGCGTAGCTGTCTATGTAGGGAAAGAAAGCTGTCAGATTTCATCAAAAATATCTTAAATTGTGTTCCGAAGATGAAAGGTCACGAAATTGGTCTAATATTACTAGAGTAATATCAACAAAGTCATTAACTTAAAAAGCCTGATAAGGAGCAGCTTTTACAAAAGAGCTCCTCGTACCGCATGAACCTAAATGATCCAAGAAATGTCTTAACCAGATTTCGAAAGGATTTTAAATGCGTGTTGTGGCCATGATGCAAACCTGAAAAAAAGAGTAAGACCAATCCTGTGTGTTTGTGTCTGGGTGTTTTAGAAAGCAGCAAATTCTATTGGACTGTCCCTAGCGCAACCTGTAATCAGCTTTACTTTACTGTTAATCACCTTTAACCTTGCCAAATGTGCTTTTCCTTGCGAAGTGTGCAAAGTGTGTTCTTTCAAAGAAATTAAAAGGCTAACACACTAAATCTCTTACTCTATCGAGAGGTTGTACAGGGACGCTGCAGGGAGGGAGCCTGAGGGTTTGTGAGGGGAAATTTGCAACGATTTTGTTTGTTTTTAATATAAAATTTTATAGTTTTATATAGTATATAAATGTGTGTATATACAGTGTGATTCTGCTAGAAATATGCTTTGAATTTGCTTTTTGCATTACACAGGTCACTAATCAAATTTGTAAGCATGTGAACTCCTTTGTACATTCTTAAAAATAAAGATTCCAAAAGGGGGTTTTCGAAGCGATGCCATAGAAGAACCATTTTTGGTTCCCCAAAGAACCTTTCAGTGAATAGTTCTTAAAATAATAATTTTTTCTTAGTGTGAAGAACATTTAATAAATCTGAAGAACCATTTTCCACTATAAAGCAGTAGAACCTTTTGCGCAATGGAAAGGTTCCCTGAATATTAAAGGTTCTTCATTAAATCATCAATGTCAGCAAAGAACCTTTATTTTTTTTTAAGACTCTGTGAAGGGTCAAAGTGTCCTTAAAAGCAAAAAAGATGGTATGCATGATTTTTGTATATATGTGTATATGCACACATACGGTTCATTCTCTCTTACACTCTCTCTTTTCAGACCGTATATTTATGGACCCACATCTCAAGGAGAACGTATGCAGATTCTTCAAAACTTTAAACACAATCCTAAAATCAATACCATCTTCATCTCCAAGGTAAACTGCTTTTCTCTGTCCACTTCCCTGTGAAACTGTGGAATAGTATTTTTCTTTTAAAGTAGTGGTTCATTATGATTTCACTTTTTTAACTTTACAACTTTACATCTCTATCGCTTTGTTGCTGGAGTAATCCTGTGTTTGCGTCGGTCTTATATTTACTACTACATGGCATGTGTTAATTGGTGGGCGGGGCTAAAGAAGCAGTGATGTAGAAGTAGGCATTGAGTAGGCAGCCTTGTATTGCACTATGATGTAATAATGTGACAAAATACGAAACGAGTCGTTTTCTGAGCTTGGTTTTTAATAAAATCTGTTTTTGGACTAACATGGAAGTTTTGAGCTCTGAAACTTAGAGGATATTTTTAATAGTAAAATGACCTCTTATATGTCAAAAGATGAAGGGAAAAAAAATTTGATTTCTCAATTCATGACCCCTTTAATTTTTGAGGTGTGATTCTTAGCCTCCTTTACACGAGTAGAAAAAAGTCTGCAATCGATGAAAATCAATAATGCTATTCATTTAAATAGCATCTAATGAAATATCAATAGCCCTTTTACACAGTCAGAAGTTGCCATGTTGCTGTAAATGAGTTCAGCAGAGGTGACCGGCACACTAATGTGACCCTTTAATTCCTTTCAGAACTTGACGCTCCACCCATTTTACAAGACAAACACCTTTCTGCAGTTTAGGTGCTTTAGAAACGCTAATAACATTCTTGTGTCTAAGATCATTTGTCATGACCTGACAAATCTCTCAGTAACTGGACTTTTTTTAATCATAATCTACTTTATTTGCTAAATCAGCCAACTAAACAACTCTCACTGCTTATGTCCAAAACATCATGAATCTAAATGTCTTTAAACTTTTATTTCATTGCTGAATATTGTCAAGATTAAACCTTTGTGTCCACAAGTCATGGTGAAGTAAAGCTTGGGGTAACTTTCATTTGAAAGTGAACTAATCCTTTAATGCAAATGATTGGAAATGATTTAGTGGGAAAAGTGATGCACGTGTGCTGATATGATTGTCCTCAAAAGTCAGGCTATTCAAATAAGATAAGCGTATCTGCATAGGAAAGGGCTGTAGGCAGGGTGTAAAAAGATGTTACGTAAGAGTCAATGCATACACTTTTATGGATGTCCTAAAATGCCTACAAATAACCAAAAGCACTATTGTAAAGAACACCATATTTATTTTGTTTTTTGATTTCTATTTTGAATATGCATCTTTGTATCCCCATTAGATGCCTTTGGCTTATCCTGCAATAAAATATAAGCTTGTTTAATTATGATACAGCATTCCGTCTAGCGTGTTTACATTGAAAAACAATGGAAAAGTAGTGCAGTGGAATGGAAAAACGTGTTCTTTGTGAATGGCCCCTTATTCTGTCTTCTCTTGTTCTCTTCTTCTGTCAGGTAGGAGATACTTCATTTGACCTGCCAGAGGCAAACGTGCTCATTCAGATCTCCTCTCATGGCGGTTCTCGTCGACAGGAAGCTCAGAGACTGGGCAGAGTGCTGCGAGCCAAGAAAGGTAGCATGCCACACTTCGATCATCATTATGGGATATCTGGATAGACCATTTTTAGACTGTCAAGTTAGATGTTGTATATTATAATACATGTTTTCTGAGATCTTTTAGAATTTAGGAATGAAGGAGTTTTTAAATAAATTATTCCTTTAACCATTTAACCAATCGTACCACAAAATTTCAAACTAAAGCTGTATATAAAACTACTTTTTTTGAACAGGTATGGTTGCAGAGGAATACAACGCTTACTTCTACTCGCTCGTCTCCCAGGACACACAGGAAATGGCTTATTCCACCAAGAGACAGCGCTTCCTGGTGGATCAGGGATACAGTTTCAAGGTTTCAAGGCTATACGTGAACTGCAAACACCTCAATTTGATTATTCTGATTGGAGATGGTAGCCAAACTGGATGTTAAACTGGATGTTAAATTGGGTCTTGGTCTGTCACACTCACGTATCATCCTTTTTTATCTTTTTTTTTAGGTGATCACAAAGTTGGCTGGGATGGAGGAGGAAGACTTGATGTTTTCCTCTCGTGATGAACAGCAGCAGCTCTTGCAGAAGGTTCTGGCAGCATCAGATTTGGATGCAGAAGAGGAAGTGGTGATGGGAGATATGGGAGGGAAGCCGCAGGTATCTCCACTCAATTTTTTTCCTTTCTGCTGCCTCATTTGTTTGCTCAGTTTGTGTCACTGTTTTGAGCCATGAACAGCTTGTATTCTTGGCTCTGCTGATTTTGATCATTAACCTCAAAAATGGCAACAGTCTTGCTTCTGTGGAGCATAAATGGAGATATTTCACATTATATTCATGCTGCTTTTTCAATGCAATGGAAGTGAATGGTGATTGAGACTGTCAAGCTCCAAGAATTTCCTCAAATTTTTTTATCTAATATTCATTTTTTATTTTATTTCGGCTTTTATTTTATTTCTGTTAACAAAAATAGTTTCAATAGTTTACCTACTTAGTTTAATAGTTGATAGTTTTTGTGTGTCACAAGTTTGACTACGAAAGTTCAAATGCAAATTGAGAACTACAATATATATTTTCCTGGCATTAGTCCTGCTCATTTGCAGGGTCCGCTTCATCGGAATTACCCTCACATGCACATTGGATTTGGCACAGGTTTTACACCGGTTGCCCTTCCTGACGCAACCCAGCACTGAGAGTGCTGGGAAACACTCACACACTCCTACAGGCAATTTGGCATATCCATTCCACCTAACCTGCATGTCTTTGCACTGTGTGGTGAAAACAGAGGAAACCCATGCTGACACGGGAAGAACATGCAAACTCAGAACAGAAAGAACTCCTGGCTCAGCTGGGGCTCAAACCGGCGATCTTCTTGCTGTGGGGCGACAGTGCCACCCAATGAGCCACCGTGCGGTCGAATTAAGAACTACAAAGAGGGCAAAAATTTTCAATGCCTAGCCATTTAAAGGATTAGTTCACTTTCAAATGAAAATTACCCCAAGCTTTACTCACCCTCAAGCCATCCTAGGTGTATATGACTTTCTTCTTTCTGATGAACACAATCGGAGATATTTTAATAAATATCCTGATGCATCTAAGCTTTATAATGGCAGTGCACGGGACCAACGAGTATCCATCCAAAGCAAAACGTACTCCACACGGCTCCGGGGGAGTGATAAAGGCCTTCCGCCAGACCGCCTTCCGTATTCAACTTAGGAAGAAAGCGTAACTGACATCGTGTCAGTTAAGCTTTTTTGTTAGTTGAATACGGAAAGGCGTAGGACGTAGAGTAAGCGTTTTGAACTGTGAGAGGCGTTACACTTTCTTTGCAAGTTGAATACGGAAGGCAGTCTGGCGGAAACTAGATATTTTACTTTATATCTTGTTAAATATGGACATTTTTCATACATCGAACTTGGGTCGCCTGAAGCGCAATGGCACTACATGTCGGCGTGGCTACCCACAAGGCTATCGGCACCGATGCTTTGATGTAATTTTATGCGATTTTTGGACAGCCTCAGTCACCATTCACTGTCGTATATTTTGTATAGAAAACAACTTTCTTCCAAATTGCTCCTTTTTGTCCTATGGAAGAGAGAAATTTAGAAGCTTTTGAATGACTTAAGAGTGAGCAAATTAAATGTTTAAGTCAACTGAGAACAGATCAACCATTTTTCGCTCTTTGTCCGTATAGCCTGCTTCTGGTTTATAGCATTGACGTACATTCAAGCATCATAAGGATTGTTTTAATCTGTAAATGCGTTAAGATGATTTATGTTAACCTGCTTAACATGTACAAGTGAAGATTATTTTAATTATTGACCTGTTTTCTGTAGTTTTCTCGCCGTATGGGAACTATGAGCTCCATGTCTGGTGCAGACGATACAGTCTACATGGAATACCAGATGTCCCGCAGTAGCAAGGGTTCGGCCAGCAAGAATATCCATCCTCTGTTTAAACGCTTCCGCAAGTGAACATATTCACAGAAAGACTGATGCATTGACAGCATCTGGAGGCACCAGGACCAAATAATGGACTTCCAGCTGCAGGACTGCCAACATATTCATAAAAAAACACTTTATGGCTGTTTGTCTCAGACAAAGCCATTTAAAGACTGAGAAAGAAGAAAAACTGCTGTAGTTTCAGAAAGTATCTAATATCTATAGTATTACAAACAGGATGTTTGTAATTAATACAATGATTTGTTTGAATTTTGTTATGAGAAATTGAATTGCAAAGAAAGATTTTTGTACAGTATGTAAAAGCCAAAACAGAACCTGTTGTTGAAATGCACTGGTAAACTTTTATCAATAAAACATACTTTGGTAGCACTAATAAGATTTTATGCATTTACATTAGTGCATTAGGTAACTTCAATGAACAATATTTACAGCATGTATTAATCTTAGTTCATTTTATTTATTAATATAGTTTTTTTTTTATTATTCATAAAGCATTAATTAACATTAATGTATACAATGAGACAGGAAAAATTGATGGTGGTGTACATATTTCTTTAAATCAATGGTCTGGAATCAGTTACTCCACATATTTTGCAGGTTTTTGTCCATATATAAACACATTTTCTTATGCATCAGTTACATTTACTCCATTACAACAGCCAATGAAAAATACTGAGGCAGAATTTTTTTTTAGAATAAGAATAAAAAATAAATGTCATAATTTTCCTACTTTCATTGCCATTCCATGAAAGTGGTCAGGAAAAGGGGCTTTCAAGTTCCAGAAATCATACCATATCTGCCTCAAAGCATCATACAGTCCATACAAGTCATGTACTGTATTCCAAGTCTTACGAAGCCAAATGAGGCTTAAGGATCAGAGTGAAAATGATGATGTTTATTCACTTTAAATTAATTTAAATTCCAGCTTGACAGCCATGGTCTCCATTTGGACATTCTGCCTTGCATTATACTCCTTTATACTCCTATATTCCGTGGAAGCAATGCATTCATGCTTTGAAAAATGAGAGTGAGTAAATGATGGCAGAATATTAAAACTATCCCTTTCAGACAGATTATTATAATGAAAAATCCATTTGAATGTCCGCTGCGATCTTGTCCTTTTAATATTTAATGGGTTTTCCTGTGCCCTGCTGACACTGACAGCTAGTCAAAGCATTTGTCATTTGCCTCTTGTTTCGTGTTCACAAGTTTCAATATAAAAGTCTTTGCGACTGAGTGACTCGCTCATAAAGACAATCTTTGCCGCCATCTAATGGCGTAATAAATGTAATTTCTGTTGCTGTTCATGGTCAGGGACTATTTTTTGTTCCAGCGGAAGGAAAGCTTTTAATAATTTTACTTCATGAAAGTTGCATTGATACATATTTTTTGGCTTTAATATTTGTATTGTGTGGTAACCATTTTATAAAAACAATAAGCCCCATGAAGCCATGGTTTACAGTGAATTTATAACAGCTAAGGGGGTTTTAGGCGCTCCGTGTCATGCCTAACTAGCTGTTATAAATTCACTGTAAACCACGGCTTCTTGGGACTTATTGCTTTAATTTAAAATGCTAATAAAATTGTTTACTTTTAAATACTTAGGCCTAAGTACAAATAAACATATTTTTTTTTATAATAGTTCACCCAAAAATCCTTCCTTCTGTGGGACACAAAAGAAGATATTTTGAATAATGCTGGTAAAGTATATTTGGTTACCATTGACTTCCATTGTATGAACACAAAAACAACAACACTAAAACATTCCTCAAAAAAGGATATTTTTTATATTCCACAGAAGAAAGAAATCATATGTTTTTGGAATGGCACGAGGAAGTAAACGAGAATGTTTTTAGTTTTGGGTAAACTATTCCTTTGACATCGATCAAGGTTAATAAATGTAGGCTGCCGTTCATTGTTGGCTCAAATATGTTAACTAATGTTTATGTACAGCCATTTTGTACAGTGTTACTCCCACCCGTGTCGATGGAGTGGAATTTGTTGTTTATCTCACTGGACATCTAGTGAATGCCTTGTTATTTCACAATGAGCTGTGTTGATCTCCGTGTGTAATCTCCTTCCCACTGCGTTGTTGAAGGTAATCCACTCAAATCAGGACTTGTGTCCCCATGTAACTTTATGTGATTTGCTGAATCATATAATCCTCTTGTCTCCCACACCAGGAGGACTCTGGAAACCCCATTCATCTTAATACCTGAGTTTGTAATCTCATTATGGATGGATATTAAACGAACAAGCCTTATATTCTTCAGTGTGCAAAGCAGTGAAAGACAGGGCTGGGCTTTGCGTTTGTGTATTTATATGTTTTAAAGCGACTTACAGCCCATACGTTTTATCAGTATGCGTGTTCTTTGGAAATTAAACCTATTATTTTGGTGTATTTGCCACCATTTGAGCTACGGGAACAAACAAATGATCATTTTTAAATGAATGTTCTTGCCATGCGAATCTGAGGTGATTCATCATATAGCCTATGAAATATTGCACATATGAACAAATGCCATCCTGCCAGGAGATGTTTCAGGTTCAGTTCCTGTGGTTTGCTCTCAAAACAGTTATTTGTCAAAAATCTGCCTCAACACATTCATTTAGAAACTAATGCACAGACGCAGTGGAATATTTCTTGGATGCCATTTTTATAAGCATATTAACTGAGAGACTACATGAATTATTTTGTACATAATTTGTCATCGCAGCATTATTTAAGGTAACTGCAAACAATGCAAAAACGTTGAGCACTTAAATATACATTTTCTCTGATATATTACACAGAAATTATTTCAAATAATTTCTTTATGTTGAATAAAACGGATAAGGTCCATGATTTTTCAGTTATCCACATATATTTATTATATATGTATAATATGTAAATAAATATTATAAGGTGAAATCAGGTAAATTAAGTGTTTTTGAGATCTACCATCATACAGGCCTATTTATACACATATTACAACTTTTACTTTAATGCAAGAAAATGTATACAATAATATAAAACATTTTATTGTTGCTTTTTGCTCCTTTGAAAGAAATGTAATGAAATCACATGTTTTTGCATTATTTTTAGTTACTCATTGAATAGCTTCCTTGGTTTGTTACATATACCATATATGTTCATATATATCTCAGCAGGAGTCTCTTTTCACAATGGTTTTCTCTTGTTTGACTTTCATAGAAGTCTTTATTTTAGTCAATTCTTTTATTTGTGAGAAGTTGTCAAATTGTGAGGAATTATGCCGGGTGAACCAGTCTTGCGCTTCTGATGGTTTGCTCTTGGTTTGGACTGTCAGCTATGAAGTGATTTCTTTGCTTTCTGAATTCCTAAGACATGTTTTAATCACAATTAAAATATTGTCACTGTCGTGCGGAAACCTCATATTCAAATTACTTTTGGTCACTCACCCATCTGGTTTTGCAAATATTTAACCAACGAAAAAGAGCTTGCGACTAAACTTTGCAACTCCATTGGATCCTCAAACTGTTGGTAAAACCTCACAACTCTCTAACCCAGAGGTGGTCTTATTCATAGATATGTATGCATGTCTGTCCAAAATTCGCTTGTCAAAAACCTTGCAACTCCATTCGAGCTTGATTTTGGTAAAATGTTAATAATATAATTAAAATTATATTATATATATACATATATAAATTTACTTTGTCACACCACAAGATTATTGATGCTAACTGCTTAATGTGACTAAAATGGTAATAGAAATTCACAAGATCTAAAAGTGCTTTTATGTTTTTTCATATATATGAAAACACATAAAAGCACATTTAGATCTTGTGAATTTCTATTACCATTTTAGTCACATATGTGACCCTGGACCACAAAACCAGTCATAAGTAGCAGTAGCCAACAATACATTGTATGGGTCAAAATTATTGATTTTTCTTTTATGCCAAAAATCATTAGGATATTAAGTAAAGATTATGTTCCATGAAGATATTTTGTAAATTTCCAACCGTAAATATATCAGAAATGTATTTTTGTGAGTATGCATTGCTAAGGACTTCATTTGGACAACTTTAAAGGTGATTTTCTCAATATTTAGATTTTTTTGCACCCTCAGATTCCAGATTTTCAAATAGTTGTATCTCAGCCAAATATCGTCCTATCCTAACAAACCATACATCACAATGGAAAGCTTATTTATCAGCTTTCAGATGATGTATAAATCTCAATCTCAAAAAATTGACCCCTATGTCTGGTTTTGTGGTCCAGGGTCACATACATACGTACACATATATATACACATACAGTATCTCACAAAAGTGAGTACACCCCTCACATTTCAGCAACCATTTTATTATATGTTCTCAAGGGACAATACTATAGAAATGAAAATTGGATATATTTTAGAGTAGTCAATGTGCAGCTTGTATAGCAGTATAGATTTACTGTCCTCTGAAAATAACACAACATACAGCCATTATTGTCTAAACAACTGGCAACAAAAGTGAGTACACCCAGAGCTGCACAGGTCGTTGCTGGGATCCTCTTCCACTCCTCCATAATGACATCACGGAGCTGCTGGATGTTAGACACATGGCGCTTCTCCACCTTCCACTTGAGGATGCCCCACAGGTGCTCAATAGGGTTCAGGTCTGGAGACATACTTGGCCACTCCATCACCTTCACCTTCAGCTTCCTCAGCAAGGCAGCTGTCATCCTGGCGGTGTGTTTGGGGTCATTATCATGCCGTTCAGGGAGGGCATCATGTTCTGCTTCAGAATGTCACAGTACATGTTGGAATCCATGTTTCCCTCAATGAAGCGCAGCTCCCCGGTACCAGCAGCAATCATGCAGCCCCAGACCATGATGCTACCACCACCATGCTTGACTGTAGGCAAGACACAATTTTCTTGGTGCTCCTCACCAGGGCGTCGCCACACATGCTGGACACCATCTGAGCCAAACAAGTTTATCTTAGTCTCATCAGACCACAGGACATGGTTCCAGTAATTCATGCTCTTGGACAGGTTGTCTTCAGCAAACTGTTTGCGGGCTTTCTTGTGAGCCAGCTTCAGAAGAGGCTTCCTTCTGGGAAGACGGCCATGCAAACCGACTTGTTGCAGTGTGCGGCGTATGGTCTGAGCACTGACAAGCTGACCTTTCCACCTCTAAAGCAACGCTGGCAGCACTCATGCGTCTGTTTTTTGAAGCCAGCTTCTGCACCTGACGCGCAGCACGAGGACTCAACTTCTTTGGCCTCTTCCGAGTGGAACCCGTCTTGGAAAACCTCTGTATGACCCTGGCCACTGTGCTGTAACTCATTTTCATGGTGTTACCGATCTTCTTATAGCCTAGGCCATCTTTGTGGAGAGCAACAATTCTAATTCTCAAATCCTCAGCGTTCTTTGCCATGAGGTGCCATGTTGAACATCCAGCGGTCAGTATGAGAGAATTGTACTCAAAGCACCAAATTTTAACTGCTCTAATACAAGATCCACACATTTGTATGGTCCTGTCAAGCAGACAAAAACATGAACATGATGAATAGGACATGTGGCTTTGCATGGTTAAACAACATACAGCTGTTATCACTTAGGGTGTACTCACTTTTGTTGCTAGCTATTTTGACAAAGGCTGTATGTTAAGTTATTTTCAGAGGACAGTAAATCTATACTGCTAAACCACCTGCACATTGACTACTCTAAAATAAATCCAAGTTTCATTTCTATAGTATTGTCCCTTGAGAAGATATACTAAAATGGTTGCTGAAATGTGAGGGGTGTACTCACTTTTGTGAGATACTGTATATATACACACACACATATATATATAATGTAACACTGCCACTTCAGTGTCATTGTGGGGATCCTGACATCCATGCTGTGTACACTTCCCTTGGTTCTGCTGGTCCTGCTTGTCATGTTTTTCAGCTTGAGCACATGATGATGGAGTTCAGTTGCTTTTGTTTGTTGCCATTTGCCATGCGCTCTTCTGTTTGCCTCACGTTTGGCTCTGCCCACTTGTTACCTTTGTTATTAATCTTACCTACCCTCCAATCTCCTTCCCTGTATAGTCTCCGTGTCCTGTGGCAGACTGCTGTTGAACCGCTTGTTGAAATGCTGAGTCCTGAGTCCATTCCGCTCAGTGCACGCGTCCCAATAATTGCTACATGATAAAACAATGAATGGAAATTAAAGGATTATGACTATTAATATGATTATGGTTAAGTGTGGTCAGAAGCCTCATGCACCTATGGTTGCCAAACACTGGTATAAGAACACAGAAGGAAAATAATCTTTCAGAGAACAATTGTGTTGGCATAATTGAGTCTGCTGAGAAGGTGGGTATTTGTGGCTTTTCCCTTTTAAGTAACTATCCGCTTGGCTCAGAGTCATCGGTTTTCACCCAGGAACCATGTGATTTTCCAAGAAAAGATAAGCAGAGGGCTTTCCTTCTGCGTGTTTGCATGTGTAGGTGCAATAGTCTAATATGAAGGATAAAAAGATTTAAATAAAGGCAGGCATTGGAACACAATAGGTATTTTCTGAAAGAGGAAACAAATGAATCGGTGGTTCTGATTTAATTCTTATTAAGATGAGAATCCTGCATAAACACTTTATTCACTTGAGCTTGATTCTCTCTTTTCTTTCAAAGAGAAGCAAACAGAGGGTCTAAATAGAAGAGACCTCAAACATACAGCAGGACTCCGCAAGTCTTTTCACACAGTCTTAAATTGTGAATTTTAATGTACGCTGGGAACACTTAATAAGAAATGGGGTGTTTAGATGCTTGCAATAAAATGAACAATACATGGTTCTGTAACAGGTCTTACAAGAAAAGGTGGATCAGTGTGAAGATGGGTATGAGAAGGAACATTATATTCTTTGTTATTCTGATGTATTCCTCAGTACGACTCAAAGCAGTTCCAAGGCGATGAAGCCCCTTTTATTCAAGGACTCCAAAAACAAGCCTGTGGGAAAGTGGCCAATAGTGTTCTGCCCAGAGCTGAGGAACGATGAGATTTGCATTTGTGTAAAATTGAGGTTCTTACCTCAGGTGGCCCCAAACAGCACACTTGTTGTTTCACAATGCCTGGACTGACATGCATTCAAAAGCCAAAAAACACTTTTCTATTAATACCAGCAGCAGAATGATACTTGGCCGAGGGATTATGATTGTACAATGTCCAAACAACAAAAACACACTTGGGAAGGGATATGAAATATAAAAGCTTATTTTACACCATATAGCACACGTACATCTCTTCTTTCTTTCTTTCTTTTTTTAATGCCATGCCAGCTTCTATGGCTATATTCATGGCAAGAGAGAGGTTTAGTTGAAAAAAAACAAAAAAAAAAACTAAATAAGATGTTTAAGATTCATTTTTCCTAAAAACCTTAAAACTAAATTTGGATTTACTCGGTTAAAAACCTCTTCAAAAGAATCAACAGAATAAAAAATTTTCTTAAAAGGGTAGAAGTGTTACAGTCCAGTAAAATATGTTTAATGGACAGTGGATTCAGGCAAGATGGACACTTTGGTTAGTTTTCTCCTGAAAGTAAAAATTTATGTGTACATCTCCAAGATGTCTTTTAAAGACTGCTTCATCTGTTGAGTACAAACATCTGATAAACATCTTTTTACATACATTCTAATTCATAAACATCTTACGGACATTTTGTAAATGTCTATATAACATCAGACATATCTTTTGTTAACATTTCTTTTGATGATTTTTCTTCTCAAATACATGTATATTAAATATATTAACATAAACACGGAAGCCTGCACTGCGTATACATCAACTGCATATGACAACAGTTCAAATTGTTAAATAAAGAAAGTCGTTATTTTTGTTTTGTTTTTGCACACAAAAAGTATTCTCGTCGCTTCATAACATTAAGGTTGAACCACTGTAATCACGTGGACTATTTTAACAATGTCTTTAGTACCTTTCTGGGCCTTGAAAGTGGTAATTAAATTGCTGTCTATGGAGGGGTCAGAAAGCTCTCAGAAGACATGAATAAGTTTCCAATGACTAATGGAAAAACGTTTTTTTTAAAGAACAGAGTATATTGTGAGTGCCACGTCTACATTGTACATGTCTGCAGTGTCCAAAAGACCATCTCTATTTAGATACTAATCTGCACAAGTACACTTTGTTCTACGAATTTAGGTATAACACTAGACATTTTCCATCACATGTTGTATAGCAATATGATAAAAAGATGTTTTTCTGTACTTTTGCCCCCAAAGGTGTCAAAACCACCACAGTCTACTATCTTATTTTACAGCTGTGGCCCCAAGGGTCTCAGTGACTTTGTTCATAGTAGAGGAACTTGCCCTTGCTTATCTGATCAAATTAGGGTATAAAAAGTGTAACACAGTTTCTAGTTTTTCAATCTCTCTCTCAGACTCAATTCTGGCACTCTTTGCTTACTACAAGAGAGCTCTGGTCCACTTTATTTTTCTTTAGGCAAGAATATTTTACTCAGAGATATTAAAACTGATTTTTGGCTGTTATGTTTATGTTTCTTTATTAAAATCTGAATTCTGATCTAAATTATTTTTACTCATTTATTGTTTAACCACCTGCTATTAAAAAATAAAATTTATTTTATCAGCATTCCTTCATTCAATAATATAATAACAAATTCCAGCTTGCAACATCAAGCAGCATGATGAACTATTTTTGCACAGCTAAAATATGACTGACACAAAAAGCTTTGCACATTCGAGTTTAAAATGGCCACGCTCGGTCTTGTGTTAAAAATAAGATGGAAAGATAATAAAAGATGAATCATTTCCATGGGTCTAGTCTATTTCACCTATCAGGTGTTCTCTGATAGAATTTGCTAGGTGGTGAATGGCGCTGTCACAAAAAACAGGGTCCAAAAAATGCGAATTATACTAATTAAATAGTCCATTTGATATTTACTATCTTATATTATACAATCTTAATATATGCTGAAATCCACTAAAATCACATCTCTATGTTTCCTGTTAGGACGACAAAAAGTTTTAAGTTACATTTTGACCACGCTCCGATATGCCAAATCGAATCAAATATAGCAGGCTTTACTTCACAGTGCATTCAAGTCATGTTGGAAAAATCGTATTTATGAGTTGAATGCATGAACCCCACTACAAACAAAGTCGTAAATACGAGTGGGAAGCTCGGGATTTTCTTATACTTCGTTTTTTTTTTTTTTGCACAGCATACTTCACTTGACTCGTATACGTACACAGGCGTTCGACGCATGCGCAGTTCTGAGCAATCTCTCGCCACTAGTTACAACCCATGTAGACATCTTTGTAATCTTTCATGCTAGAGTTGTACAAATGAGGGTACTTTCTAAGCTCTTTGCACAATCTGTTGTCTATATAGGCCTCCACTGTAGCTGTAGCTTGCATGCCTTCCGGTCTGTTCTGTTTATGCAGGTTTTCTTCGACTACCTTGTGAATCGATGCCTCCAGGGCACGGGTTCCACCTTGTGGACAAACTTAATTACTGCCAAAAAAATTAAATGTGCAAGTGCGACCTGCGTGTACAAAGTAACAAAAATCTGGCGGTGCGAGTACAGTACGCACGTACTCTTCTGATGATGAAATTTGTGTCACGCACACTGTGTGCTGACCCTCGCGTATGCTAATAAGTAAAGTTTACTTTGGGCTTAAGAAACGTGGAAGAATACCACAATAGGGTGAATTCAGGTTGATTGGGACACTTTTTCCCAGTCATCTCAATGGCAAAAAATGTCCCAATCATCCTGAATTTACCCTCCTAGCTATAGGTAGCAGTGACATTGTCAGCCTTTTTTATTTACAACAAATTAAGCCAACTGCATGCACTAAATAATATAGCATTGTAATATAAAACAATATATAACGATAAATTTCACATAAATTAATCAAAAACATAAAAAAGCAAGACACACCTGAAGCACATTCTTTGTTCTTCATTAAAAGTAGAGTTTAAAGGGATAGTTCACCCAAAAATGAAAATTATCCCATAATTTACTCACCCTCAAGCCATCCTAGGTGTATATGACCATCTTCTTTCAGACAAACACAATCAGAGATATATTTAAAAATATCCTTAGTCCTCCAAGGTTTATAATAGTTGTGAATGGGGGGGGGGGGACTCTAGTGAGTTAATAAAGGCCTTCTGAAGCGAAGCAATGCGTTTTTGTACGAAAAATATCCATATTTAAAACTTTATACGTTAAAATAACTAGCTTCCGGTGGACCGTATGCAGAATGCGCAAGTTGACTTGCGCCAAATGAGTAACCCTCTGACGCGATGAATGACACAGGATGTAGGAGTATCATAAGCTTAGATGCCTCTCGCGGTTCAAACAAATAGGGCTGTGCAACAAATTTAAGCTCCACTTATATCGAAATCCTCCGAAATTTCTCTTTAAAAATGATCGTTTTAGACTTATAATCCGTGACCGGTGATTTGTGTTGCTCTATCCTCTGCGCCTCCGCGTTCGTCATTACGTTGAGCGTCAGGTCAAAGGATACTACTCTTTCGCGGCAAATCGCACATTCTGCGTACGGTCGTCCGCCGGAAGCTTAGTTAATAAAGTTTTAAATAAGGATATTTTTCTTACAAAAACGTATCTCTTCGCTTCACACGGCCTTTATTAACCCCCTGGAGTCGTATGAATTACTTTTCTTTAATGGATGGATGCATTATTTTTGACTTCAAAATGCGGCCCTCCATTCACAACCGTTATAAACCTTGGAGGACTACGAATATTTTGAAATATATATCTCTGATTGTGTTCGTCAACTTCGTCTGAAAGAAGATATACACCTTGGATGGCTTGAGGGTGAGTAAATCATGGGATAATTTTCATTTTTGGGTGAACTATCCCTTTAAAAACCTAACTTACTGTATTTTTGTGTAGTAGAAAGTAAACTACACCGCCATCTTGCTCCGACGAAAGTAAATTGAACGCACCTGACGTCGTAAACAGGACTTCCCAACCGAACTTCCCAGGAGGACTTGAACGCACCATCGTGACACTTCAGTTTTAATGGTGAAAGAGTGCGAGGTAAGTAGCTGAACAGCACTTTTCTGACATATTAATTACGACTTCACATTCTTAAAAACAGTCTTAAAAACTCTTCATTTGTTATAATTGTGTGACTAATATAATTTCTGACTAATTTCACTCAGGGTTTAAACGAGGCTACAGAGTCTGGCTGCTAATGCGGTCAGCTGAAGACCTTCCAGCCACAATCGATTTATGTAATCCCCAATTTATTTTGCAACAATAGAAAATCCTTCACTTCAGCTTTTCATCGCACACGTCAACTGCCTCGTGGGGGATGTGTGAGGACCGCTGTTCATCCCAGTGCCAAATTCCTGTGTCCAATCCCCTTCGCTGATCCCGCAGCTCTCCCATGGACCTTTTAAAAGTCGCTGCGCACCACGCATCAGTGCGCATTCACTCCAGTCTGCGAGCACTTCCACACCTATAAGACACTCCTGACTTCAACTTGGTAGCACATTGTACAGTCTTTGAGATGGCTCTTCAAAGCTCTATTCTGCTCTTGGCCCGCAAGAATCTGCTCCAGGATTCATGCAAACAGTTTCTCATCCAAGCCCAAGGGCTGCACAAGTCCGCGTCGAGCGGCTCTCTGGAGATCGCGGCACACAGTCAGGCGGACCTGAAGGAGGAGAACGTGGTGCCCCCGGCCGCAGAGGTGCAGAAGGATATGAGGGTGAAGACCCTCCAGGAGATGCCCGGACCCAGCACTTTCGCGAACCTCGTTGAGTTCTTCTACCGGGACGGATTCAGCCGCATCCACGAGATCCAGGTGAGTGGAGACGGTAGATGTCAGGTGGGACGCGTTGTAATTAAAAAGAGCCTTTTGTGTTTGCATTTGCATGGCACTTATTTAAGTGCACAGTTTACACCTTCAATACACGTTCAGTGGAAAATACCCAGACGCAATCATGTTGACTCATCCATATGTTTTCATTTACGAATACGCTACAAATTTCTATTTCATTCCCTTCATGTGCTCTGTATTCACTGTAACTTTACCTCCTGTAACCTTATATTTTACGAGCTGGCAGAAATAGCATTCAGTGGCAGCAATTTCTGTTGCAAGAATAATAAATAAACTTTGATTTGATTGGAACATATCCAAAATCTGGCTACGTAATGTGCAGCGCTGACACGTGAGGTGTTGAATTACTTTTGGAGTTGCATAAAACGGCGAGTTCAGTCTCCACCCCACCATGAGGGACAGTCGCAAACCTTATTTTATCTCAGGCGCAGTCTGCGTGCAGGATCAAATTCGAATTATATAGCATGCACTTCAAGAGTGCAGCTATAAAGAATGCACAGGAATTCAATTCCTGGGTGTGAAATAAACAGAAATATTAAACATGATCCAGAACTGCATTTAAGGAAGAAGTATAATTTATATATATATATATATATGTGTGTGTGTGTGTGTGTGTGTATGTGTGTGTATATATATATATATATATATATATAATGGAACAGTACTGAAAACATGAAATAAAACAGAGCCATATACTGCCTAGTACTAATCTCAAATGGTCAATAATGACTGGCATCAGTTCATATTTACATGAGGGATCAGTTATATTGTGCAACAAAGTTGCCAAAGTTGTCTTTGGACAGTGAGAAAGAGGGGATACAGAGGTGCCTTTGTGTTGTCTCAGTAGGAATGGTACAGACAACTTGAGAAGGGGGATGAAATTGGGCAAGCTCACAGCAAAGGCCACATTTGCAAACGGCTTCAAGTATTTGCAAATGGGCCATCTATAGCAGGAAATGTCTTCCCACGCATACTGAACAGTTGACTAATGGCCATATGGTCTTTGTGGGAACAGAGATATTGTCAGTCCGGAAATTATATGAGAAAAGATATTTTATTGTTTCACGGTTGTGTTGTCTCCTATATAGCTGTTTATTTTTCACTAAAACATTTACAGTTTAAAGAAATGCCAGCATTACTCAAACTATAAATAACCTTTAGGGCCCAATTACAACTCTATATATTTCTGAGGTGTGTGTATATATATGTATATGTATATTCATGATGACGTTAATGTAGATTCATTCAGCTAAATGGAAGTTTTTTGACTGAAAGAAAAAACAAATCCATTGAAAGTAAATTACATTTAAATTACAAGTACAAGCTCTAAAAGATGCATTATGAGATCCTTGTTAATCACGTTTACAAATCTTCTTGTAGATGGAGCATTCGCAGAAGTTTGGAAAGATCTTTAAATCTCGATTTGGACCTCAGCTGGTGGTGTCCATCGCTGACAGAGACATGGTGGCACAGGTTCTCAGGGCTGAAGGTGTGACTCCTCAGAGAGGCAACATGGAGTCCTGGAAGGAGTACAGAGATATGAGGGGAAGATCCACTGGACTCATCTCAGCGTAAGTACCTGGTTTCTCAAGAGTAGTTTAGAGGTTCAAAATTGGGTTAGTAACTGTTGTAGGTTTGTCACTTTGGATTAAAATGTTACACTACCATTCAAAAGTTTGGGATCAATAAGATTTTTGATACTTTTATTCAGAAAGGACAGATTAAATTGATCAAAATGAACAGTAAAGACTTACATTGTTGCAAAAAAATTCTATTTCCATTAAATGCTGTTCTTTTAAACTTTCTATTCATTAATGAATCCTGAAATAAAGGACCATGGTTACCCCAAAAATAGTAAGCAGCACAACTTTGTTTTGTTTCTTGAGCACCCAATCAGCATATTAGAATGATTTCTGATAGATCATGTGACACTAAAGACTGGATTAATGATGCTGAAAATTCAGCTTTGCATCACAGGAATAAATTACCTAGCTAACAGGAAACTCTCAAAGTTATGAACAAATGTTCTTCCAGTAACATTAATAAATCATTTGTTCTAAGTTATCTGGTCTTTAATAATGTTCTCAAAAAGGTAGTACAAAAACATTTTTTTCCATCATTCATGGAACGTTTTTACCTGAAACATTAGGTCACGTGAAAGTTTTTAAAAATGTTACTAGTTTCTGAATGTTCAGAGAACAGAGAAAATGGAATGTTCCCTTAACGTTTGCATAACCAAGAAAAAAATGTTTTTAAAACATTTAAAAAACTGGACATTTTGAATGTTCAGAGAACATTCAGAAATAACATTTTTATAACTTAATGGGAATGTTAGCAAAACTTTCTTAGAACATATTTTTGTTAACTGGGTACATTTTAAATTATATTAAAATACAAAACAGTTATTTTAAATTGTAATAATATTTCACAATATTACTGTTTTTACTATATTTTTGATCAAATAAATGCAGGAGATTTATTTTAAAAACATTAAACATTCTTACCGACTTCAATGGTCAGTAGTGTAGGTAAATGACAAATTAGTAATGTGAATGTGTGCAATATCCCATTGTTTTTTTGTTTTTTTTGCTAACAAATATTTCTCTCTCCAGCGAGGGTGATGAGTGGCTGAAGATGCGCAGTGTTCTGCGCCAGCTGATTATGCGGCCCAAAGATGTGACTGTTTTCTCCCCTGACGTTAATGATGTGGTGGTCGACCTGGTGAAGAGAGTGAAGACACTGCGCAGCCAGCAGGACGACGGCCAGACTGTCCTTAACATCAATGACCTGTTCTTCAAATATGCCATGGAAGGTGAGCTTGAGGGCATTGTGTGTGTGTGTGTGTGTGTGTGTTTTGTGGTAAAATCTAGTTGTTATTAAAGGTGCAGTGATCTGATATATTATGTTTTACACTCTGATTTGATCAGAGGACAGGATTTGGATTTCAGTCAGGGTTTTCCTTTCAGAGTGATTTTTGTGGGGATTTTTTTTTTAATTAAAAGGAGAGTCAGGTAGCATAGTGGCCTTTCTGGAAAGAAATATAAGGGCTTTGTATAAATGAAATTAGGTCCAGCTGACTCTTGCTGTTAATCAGATGTTCCACAGACAGATAAGGTTTTTTGAGAGGAATTTTTGGATTTGGAATTTATAATACAGTATTTTTTGTCACATTTATTTAAATAGTGCTTAATACAATAAACAGTGTAAAATAACTCCGTGTTGGAAAGTTAATCGATGATGAAACAACTTCAATTTTAGCTATAAAGCAGCTCTACAAAAGACAATAGTGTTACTAATCAGCTCAATTCAGTTCATTATTGATTCAGTTTAGTTCAATAAAAGTGTCAATGTTGCAAAGTTCATCAAGTAAGAAATAACTTCAATTTCATCATTGATGAACTTTGCAACACTGACACTGTTAGTGAACTAAAGTGAATCAATGAATGAATCAATGCTGCAAAGTTCATCAATGAAATGAATCAGCTCAATTCAGTTTTTGTGTTCACACCTGATTGTGTCAGTACAATTAGATTGATAATATTTTCTGAATATTAATAGTCCTTTAATTGTCTTTTGTTGCTTCTAAAGAAAACTGCCTACTAAATTCTTACATATGAGTACAATTGGAAGTATAATTTCTGATCAGCCCTCTCTAGTGTTAAAGTTTGTGGATTTTACCTTACTCTAAATAGAGCAGTGGATCAGATTCAGATTAACCCATGAAAACCTTAGCAAGTAATTTCTTTTATTTGTAGGAGATCACTTTCAATGTGCAAAGTACATAAATGTGAAGCAATATGATCAAAAAATCACATATTTTAAATGTTTAACTCCTTCCTAGGTGTTGCGACCATTTTGTACGAGACTCGCCTGGGCTGCTTGGAGAATGAAATTCCTAAGATGAGTCAAGAGTACATCGCTGCACTGCACCTCATGTTCAGCTCTTTTAAGACCACCATGTACGCCGGTGCCATTCCTAAATGGCTGCGTCCCATAATTCCCAAACCCTGGGAGGAATTCTGCAGCTCATGGGACGGCCTCTTTAGATTCAGTAAGAGCAGAGGGATCTGTGGTGGGGTTCAGTGTCATTGCGACAAAGTTGGTTTTCTACAACTCTGTTCGCTACAGTTTTTTTTGTTTGTATAAATGTGTTTGTATAAATGTGTGTTTTAGGCCAGATTCATGTGGACAAGAAGCTTTCAGATATCAAAAAGAAGATGAAGAGAGGCGAAGAGATTAAAGGAGGGTTGCTGACTCACATGCTGGTCACCAGAGAGATGAATCTAGAGGAGATCTATGCAAACATGACTGAAATGCTTCTGGCTGGGGTGGACACGGTAAGAACTGGTCCAAGAGCTGCTGGGAAGGGGATAAGGGTGATGTAATCTTTCAGACTGGACGTCATCACTCACTGACTGGACGACAACACTCATCTGACACTTAGTGCCTATGTTGGCTAGCCTAATTAATCAGGTTATTAATCAGGTTGCTCATGCCTTCACTGAAGTGATGCTGCAGTATCTCCAAGCAGTGAATGTGTGTGGTGATTCAAGAAGCCAGAACAAATTGTGTATTGAGACAGCTGGAAAAACAGTTGCGTTTAATGGTGATGATAAATGAATCTTCTCATGAGTCTTAGGCGCCTTTTCCTCTTCCCGTGAACTCTTTTCAAATGTTCAGATCGTAACGGGTGTCCATGGTCTCCATGGAAACCTCTATGTTCACCTGACCTCATGCTGAACTCTCCCCATACGTCTCACCCACATTAAACAAGACCTGGCAAGGCTCTCCTGTTTCGCTGATGTGTCTGTTGGCGTCCTCTTCTCTTTGATCTTTCCCTCTCTTTTCTTTCAGCTGTAGGATCGCATTAGCAATCGTGAGCCAAAGCCTGTCATGTAATCGTTCCCTTTCTGCCTGTCTGTCTCTCTTGCTTCACCTCTATGAGGCAAGGTACCTGTTTTGGGTTAATGCTCCAAAAAAGGAATTAGTCACAAAAAAAGAAAAAGGTGAGCGTTATGCTCACTGGAGCTGAACGCACATGACAGCAGCATTTTTATACCAGGATTTATCTGAGATACAAGTTATGATGAATGGAAGGAAGCGTGCAGGTGTTTCATTACAGGATGAAGGGGTGAAAAGAGAGAGAGCACCTAAAGGGGGGTTGAGTAAATGATGTTGACTGGGCGTTCTTTGAAAGGAGGTTGAAAAAAGCAGCACTGGGGGTGGACAGGTTTGGGATAATCAGTCCATGGGATTGAATCAGTGGTTTTGTAATGGACCTGAAAGATATAGTAGAGCTGTGACAGAAATGATCTTTTCCATTAAGGTGCGATATTTGTCTCCTTAAATTGATTTCCAGAGTTTTTTTTTTAACTGTATTAAATATATGGATTATCTTAAATTTAATCACTAAATTCAATTACAATAATAAGACAGTGTCACAATGTCTTACTATTCTAATTGAATTTATTAATTAAATTTAAGAATTTGAAACGCTGTTACAATCAAGTGAATCTGCCAAAGTGGCACAGAAACTGCATCTGAAGTGGCATTTAGATTTAATTTGTATGAATGCATTTTCCATTGCAATTACAATTATGTATGGGGAAATTAAACTAAAACTGCCTATAAGTGGTGGCAAGTCACTGTCTTAATGAGTGAGTCATTGAATCATTCATTCAACCAATTCGTTCAAAATGGCTGATTCATTCTACTAGGAATGATGCAAGTGTGAGATACTGAATCAGTCATTAAACAGATTTGTTGAAAAAAACACAAATACATTCAGTAAAGTAATACTGCACAACAGACGTGCTACTGTAGCTTTGGAACTATTTTAGTTGCCAAAATAGAGCAAAAACAGACAAGATTGTGTCTAAAATGTAAGTCAATTAATAATGACTTCTTGTTTATTGAACTCTTGTATAAATCTATTTCACATATGCATCATGCTGATACTAAGGAAAAACAACAAAGCTTGCTCGTTTGATATTGCTTATCATATCATGTTAAAACAATAACTAAATACAAGTGCATTTCCCCCCATATCTTGAATTTTGGGGGCATTTTTATTAATTTTTATTAATTTTGATTAATTGCATAGTGTTGATTTTACTAATCTCTAATAATTCTTGACATTTTCTACTCTCTTACCCTCTGCAGACCTCTTTCACATTGTCATGGAGCACATACCTTCTGGCAAGACATCCCAAAATACAGCAGGAGATTTTTGAGGAAGTGGACAGAGTGCTGGGTGGGCGTGTCCCAACCGGAGACGATGTTGCTTATCTGCCCCTTATTAGAGGGCTTGTCAAAGAGACGCTCAGGTAGGCTATGTCGACCACTGTAAACGGCCCAAAAATGAAAATTCTGGTTATTTATTGCAATGTTTATTGAGTTCATGATACAAATACAGTAATCAAGAAATAAAGAGATCTGCAGAATGTCTGGTGTTGTTGCATAAACACTTCCCTCCGTCTCTTTTACACATGCAGGCTTTTCCCGGTTCTCCCTGGAAATGGACGTGTTACACAGGATGATCTGATCATCGGCGGTTATTTCATCCCTAAAGGGGTAAGAGCATATATCATGTGACTGTGTGTGATGCATATTTTTATGTGCCTGTGCCATAAACATGTCAAAACTTGCCCCTGTTAAGTAGAGCATTGTTTCATGCCTGTCTTTCCTGCAGTTTGAGACTTATAAATTACCTTGACATAGATAAGATATGCCTAGAAAAAAGACACAGTTGACTTGTTTTTCACTGTGTTAATCGCATTAAAGAGATGACACTTCAAAAGAGAACAATTATTCTGCAATAAGTGAATAATCTAAATCAGGGGGCAGGGGCCCACTAGGGGCCTCAGTAAAATGCTAAAAACACAAACTATCAATAACTATTAAATCATTAACTAAAAATCAATAATCAACAATGTCCTGTGTTCACAGACTCAGCTGGCTCTGTGTCATTACTCCACTTCAATGGATGAGGAGAACTTTCCCCGTCCCGGAGAATTCCGTCCAGATCGCTGGATCCGCAAGGATGCCTCTGACCGCGTCGACAACTTCGGCTCCATCCCGTTTGGCTACGGCATCCGCAGCTGCATCGGGAGGAGAATAGCCGAGCTCGAGATGCATCTGGCTCTCACACAGGTGCGTGTTTGTATATGTGTCTCAAAAGTCAGCATCAAGCAAGATCCAAAACATAACGGTACTATATTATACAGATTATACAGATTGTTGCAATAAAGACACATTTGCTGTCATATATGTGAATTCAAATTCCCTTGTCTAATGGTGTACTGATGTTCTTCTCATTCACAGCTCCTGCAGAAGTTCCACATTGAGGTGTCTTCCCAGACCACTGATGTGCGTGCCAAGACTCATGGCCTGCTCTGTCCAGGAGCACCCATCAACCTTAGATTTGTGGACCGAATGTAATCTGTAATAACACTATGTGTTAATGTAATATGTCGATAATCCACAATGTGCTTCTTGAAGGCCAAAGACTGATAGTGTCATTGTGTATAATAGTGCCTCTTCCAGCTTTTATCTAAC
Organism: Mylopharyngodon piceus; assembly: GCA_039654765.1. Classification (NCBI taxonomy): domain Eukaryota; kingdom Metazoa; phylum Chordata; class Actinopteri; order Cypriniformes; family Xenocyprididae; genus Mylopharyngodon; species Mylopharyngodon piceus. The sequence continues at coordinate 26,588,994 of CM077460.1, read as the reverse complement.
AAACAATGTTGTTTTTATTTGCGTGGAGTGACTCTAAGAACGTTTTTAATAGATAATTGCTAGTTTTCTTGCTTGAATATTTATAGCCAATCAGAAGACCAAATATTTTGAAAATGTTTAAACAGGCTCTATTTTATGTAGTCGAATCAATACGAATTACTTTGAGAATTGTTTTTTTTTTTCAAATTCATATACATCATACTAGCAGTTTAATTTTTTATTAAAACTTTTTTGTTTCGCTCAGCCTTAAAAATCAGTGTGAAATATGGTCAAAAAGACCTTGTATATAGATGTTTTACTATTAAATTAGATTTAGTGCGAAGCTCATTATTTATTTAACATGGTACGCTTATATACAGTTAAAGATTTCTAGCTTACAAGCAGGAAATTCCTAAAGCAAACACGAGTGAGTAAATCCTATTACAGCTGCAAAGCTACTTTAGAAGATCGTGCTAATATCCTGTCCCGTGGACAGTAATGTTAAGTTGAAAATTGTGTAAAGAAAACACGTCTAGTCACAACAATGCTCATCTTGATTTCAGTGTGGCTATAACTATCTAATTTGTTATTCAAAAGTGATGATTTTGTGTTGGTTCCACTAAAACGCTGTAGTGGAAATTATTTTAATGCTAAATGCAAAATGTGCCTTTTTAGCTTTTTTAGTGCACTAGCCTTATAGGCAACAGATGAATAATGGGACATGCTGAAAGCTGCTTTTGGATAAAATGAATGTTGTTTTTGAGGGTTGTGAAGTAATAGATTGTGTGAAATTGGGAAGTTTTTGATATGTGGAAACAGGCTTTTGAATGTTACTGAATTTTGTAAGAATAAATTACACTTTGAAGACCTGCTGTATCATTCATACGCTGTTTGTTCTGTTCAAAACACACTATTTAAAAAAAAAAAAATCATGTCTTTGTCACACTTACCTGAACTACACAGAAGTGCCTCTCAGAACCTTTACACTAAAATTCCTTGTGTAACACATTGAGTCAATAAAGAAGAACTTTTTTGACCTAATTTAGATAAAAAATAATTCACTATTTACTTAAACTTTGATAGACTGATGACACATGACTCTTCAAACACAAAGTAAAAATCGATCCTCGTTTATTTATCTCTATGTAATCCTCATCTTTATCCACCAGATGGCATAATGTTTTTTGATGAACAGGAAAACGAATGAGAATGTCAAATAATTAGCATTTATACATAGACTTAGTTCAAAATGCGACGTTGGCCGTTTAGCAATAACCGCATAGACTGAATTATCTATATTACAAATAACCAAATGAAATGTGCCAAAGGCAAGCGTGTAGGTGCATTCGGGCACGCAGCAAACATGTGCCTGTAAAATCAAATGGGAGTTATTCATTGAGCATTCAATGTTCTGATTGGTCGAGAACAAGCGTACCACGTTCTCTGATTGGCTAGAACTTGACACTGGCGAGTCTCTGGCCATCCGAAGCGTTAGATGACAGTCGGCAGATGGCGCTGTGGAGGCACGTGAGTTGATTGAGTCAAAGGACAGCGGTGCTGTTCTAAAGTAGTGTGTGTGTCTGCGTGTGCAGTGTTTTAAGTGTACTTAATACCTAACATATTTTGCTAAATGTGTCGTTACGCTCTTTTGGGTTAATTTTCTGACCAGACCTTCTCAGTTTGTGCATGGTCATCGTCCTAGTTCGTGAATCTCAAAATTCTTCTCTCAGTCTAATTGACAACAGTTGATCTTCGTCAGGTCGAGCGCGTTGAACCCAATGTAAACAAACCCCGGTCCGCGGTCGAAGATTAGCTGTTTTCATCCACAAATTCGCCTGGAATCATCGTCAGCGGCTTTTACTGGCCTTTAAAGTGTGTTGGCGTCAGCGCGAGATGATTCGGCCGTGTAGTCAGGCCTTGGACTGAAGTTAAAGCCATTTATTTGAGTCTGTCAGAGTGTCAGATTCGTCTCGAGGCCTCATATCTGTGGATGAGGAAGTGAACGGACCGAGCTCACCCAGGTGATCAAATGCTCTTTATTTATATATGTTTTATTAGGTGACTGCATGATAAAGACATGTTTATCCGATAAGTCAGTCAGAATCTCTCTGTTAGCTGTTGAAGCACGAAGCGGTTCGTTAGCATGCTGGCGCAATGCTAATTTTGGCCTAGAGAGCTAAGCGGCTAACTGTGTGTTTATAAATATGATTTAGACTGTAGTTATGTTTAACATTGTGTCTTCGTCCAGATAAGACGAAATCGAATACCTAAATGCCATTGTGATCTTAATTATATATCAGTATGTTATCGTATTTGGTTACTTTGACCTGCCATAGATTTGACAGGTATGTGTGCTAACTAGTTAGCTTGGTTATTAGCTTTGCGTGCCGTTAGAGTAGGTTTTGACTGACATTTCGTTATACGGTTTGTCATATTTTATATATCATTTTGTGACTTGTTACTGTTGTATTCATGGTCATAAATGTGGTAAAACCTTTCTTGACTTATGACATGCGCTGATAAGCTATTTATCTAAGCTATTGACGTTTACTTGTACCTTAGCTGTCATGATTTTGGGAATTTAAGATAAATATTTATATGTGTAAACACTTCAGTGTCAGTCAAACTAGCTGCTGCTGTCATCCTGCGTCATTCAGTTCAGATTTTGACAGCTGCCTGCTGAAGGGACACTAGCTGTGTGTTTTAATAAGAGATTTTGCAAATTGCAAATGCAAAAGTTTTTCCATTGTAATTTTATGTCCTACAGCATTGCCTTCTAATGTGCTGCTATAAAAATGATGAACTTATTTAAGGTTATGCTGTTCTGTGCCAAAGAACAATTTATCTCCAGTGATATCACTAGTCTCAATAGAGCGTCAATGGTTTATTGTCACTTAACACAAATATTTTCATTATTTCATTACTAATTAATGCAATTATTAATGTAATAAAAGGATTGTTCTCTTGTACAGGAGAAAGGATCCCATTTCATGGGAGAATCCTCTTTCCTTTACTCCTGGGTGAACCGGTGATCTGTCAAAATGGGTATGTACTTGGTTTGTAAAAATGAGACAAAATACTGAATTTTTATTTATTAGTAGTACAAATGATGAAATGTCTTTAAAGGGTTAGTTCACCCAAAAATGAAAATTCTGTCATTAATTAATTACCCTCATGTCGTTCCACACCCATAAGACCTTCGTTCATCTTCAGAACACAAATTAAGATATTTTTGATGAAATCCGAGAGGTATATTCTCGCCCATAGACAGCAATATAATCAACACTTTCAAGGTCCAGAAAGGTACTAAAGACATTGTTAAAAAAACGTGACTGCAGTGGTTCAACCTTAATTTTATGAAGCGACGAGAATACTTTTTGTGTGCAAAAACAAAACAAAAATAACGACTTTATTTAACAATATCTTCTCTTCTGTGTCCTTCTCATACAGCTTCCAGGTTCTACATCCGAATGCCGACTCATTATTGGCCAGCTCCTGCGTCAGCATCACACGCATGCGTCGTGTTGCTCACGTGATCAGCTTTGGCCAATACTGAGCCGGCATTCAGACGTAAACACGGAAGCCTTCACTGTGCTTACTGTGTCACCTGCATAAGGATAATGACAGGGAAGAGAAGAGATTGTTGAATAAAGTCGTTATTTTTGTTTTAAGTATTCTCGTCGCTTCATAAAATTAAGGTTGAACCACTTTTAACGATTTCTTTAGTACCTTTCTGGACCTTGAAAGTGTCGGTTAAATTGCTGTCTATTGCCGAGTCATATACCTCTCGGATTTCATCAAAAATATCTTAATTTGTGTTCTGAAGATGAACGAAGGTCTTACGGGTGTGGAACGAGATGAGGGTGAATAATAAATGACAGAATTTTCATTTATTTCCATTTAATTTTTTCATTAGAATTGTTAGGCACAACGTACTTATTGTGTTCATATTTTACTGCAAAAAAGGTTAGGGACAGGTATGGTGGTATGGTTAGGTTTAAGGGTGGGTTAAGGGGCAAGGAAAAGGTCAACAGTGTAATTAATTACATCTGTAATTACATGCAGGAATTTTAAATGTAAATACAATATAAAACGTACACATGTGCATTGGGTCAAATGATTGATTTAAATATTATTACATAGCAAGTAGTTAAAGACACTTACTATAAATAAGTATTAATAATTATAATGAGAATTTGTAATACTAATATGTTGTAGATGAACAGGAGGCCCTGAATTCCATCATGCAAGACCTGGTGGTACTGCATCGATCCAGTCGACCATCTGGTCTGTCTGACCTGAGCAAACCCAAGGCCTCTTCTCCAAAGAACCAGGTCTGCATTGCCTCTTTTGTAATTCACATCAGCACAAGCTGCTTACAGTGTTTGTTTTTTTTCCCTAGAGAAATGAGTTGCATCAAAACTTCAACGAAACATTGCCTAATAAAGCCCGCTTTAATGCATTGTGCATTTAAAAAGAGCTCAGACCAAAACTGCAAAATATAATACTATATGTCAAATAGGTATTATAAATCATTACTACAGCATTTACCACTGTCACTTGCACACATGCAAACACAGCGTGTACTGTAAATATGACTACAGCTGATAAGGGTGATGACATGTGTCAGTGTACACAGGCTAACCACTTCATACTGTAGCATAGGGATAAGTTTTGTTTAAAAATTACTTATTCCGCTTCCAAAGATGCACAAAGTTGAGGCGACTCTGGCTGAGCAGCACCCAGTTTGTGCTTGTCCAAATGAATTGCTTACAATTACAAAATGAGCCTACAATAGCAGAAATAAGCCTTTTTAATGTTTAATAAAAATGTTCAATAGATACATACAAATGTTTAATAGATTTGTTTAATTTAGTTTTATACATATGTTCTTATATACAAATATTTTGTTCTTGTATGACAAGTAATAATATCAAGGTTTACTGGGTTTCTTTTTTTGAAAAAGCAGTATGTACACAGTTTTTAAATGCAGTGTACAGTGTTTATTATAAGGGTTTAGAACACATCTCAGTATTCACTACTTGTCAGTACTTTTAAATAAGCAACTCTTTTACTTTTACTCAAGTAGTTTTTGGACAAGTACTTTTAACTCTACTCACACTAGAGCTGCCCTTGACTAAAGATTTTTCTGGTTCGACTAGTAGTCGGTCATTTTAAGCAATTATATTTTTTACGTCTGTGAAGCAAGTTTACATGGAGTTTCGTTCTTTTGTTTTTTTTTTTTCTTTTTTTTTTTTGGGCGCGCTCAAGTTCACAGAGAGACGGCAGAAAGCACACCCTGTTTGCTTTCATTATTTTACAAAAGCACAACGTTTTGTTGTTATTGTGAGTGCTCACAAATAAAAGTAGACTCTTCACAGATTCAAAAGATGCAATACTCTTATCTGTGTGACCAAAAATTGTGATTGCACTGATGCCTCCATGTTAGCTGTCATGCAGTAAGCGCGGTTAGCGCGCTGCTATTCAGCTTTCACACTCCACACAAACACTTGAATAGCCCACATTTTTCTAGGTTAACGTTAAAGCGAGTGGCCATGTAAAGTTGCTACTGCTTATATGTTTCTGATGATCAGCCATATTTGAGGTCAATGAATGATAGGCGAGCGTTTGGATGTCCTGCCGATTACCAGCTATTAATGATCTGTCCATCACAGACTGTGTGACTTCTGTGGATTTTTTTTCCTGCAACTAATAAAATTTTAGTCGACTAAGCCTCTTCTCGGCAACGGTTAGTCAACTATTAGGGGGCAGCCCTAATTCGCACAAAATATTTTGGAAAGTAATGGTACTTTTACTTGAGTATATATTTTTTCAGTACTCTTTCCACCCCTGAATATCCTTCACAACTGCAAACTGGCATTCAGATCTGCTTCCATTTAGTTAGCGATGCAATTCGGAGATCCAAGGTCAGATGATTAAATTGATTTTTATTGCTTAACAAGATATAATCAGAAAATAAATGATAAACATATTAATTATGAATTGGTAAAAATGTGAATTTAATAAATGACAAATATCATAACAGAATAATACAGACAGTCACCAATCAACTTCCAGTATCTCTGAAATATTGAAGTTCGACATACAAGTATTATCAAAGTAAAATGTTAGTAATAATCTTAATTAAACTTTAGTAAAAAATCTTAATAAAAGTTTAGTAATCTTAATCCAATCCAAATATAATGTTAATCAAAAGTTTAAGTATAAATCTTTAAATCTAAATCTATCTATCTAAGTCTGAGTCAAAGGTTCTTGCCTAAAAAAAAAAAAAAGTTTGACAAGATCTCATTGATATGCAAAGAGCAGAAATTGAGTCACCATCGAGAAATATCAAATAGTGACTGAAAAATACAGAAGAAACGGGGCCCTTCTTTATACCTCAAAACCAGACATCATTAAACCACAAAAGCTATTAAAGTGAATCAAAAAATAATACAACTGTCTCAACACTTCGCAAGTTCAAAGTGCAGTCTGACAAAGGATTAGATGGACAAATGAGGTATCAGTTCCTCTTTTCGTGAAAATCAGATACATCTGTGAAGACAAAGATCAATTATAATGTATTTTGGCCCTTGTGCTGGTTACGTTTGTGGACATGACCTTTCAAAAGATATTTGTACTTTTAACACCCTAGCATTTACATATGCCAAAAGAAGCTTCCAGAAAGTGTGTACGTGCATAGCAGCTTTTAGAAAAACATACCTGTCAGCAACGAAGCCCTTAAAAGGCCTTTTCATAAGAAAAACAGTGTACATTGGCCATAAAATTATAAAACAATAACTGATTATAATATTATTGATTAAATTATTGATCATGGGCAAGAAAAACGGTCATTTTCAATCTTCACTCAGAAATATATTATTTCTATTAAAATATAATTAAGATGTTAAAAACATAAACATTGATCTTCTTCTTAGCCCGCATCAGTTAGCAACACCCAACTTCTTACGATACAATCACTCCCAAAGGACGAAATCAAGTCCCACTCTACGCTTTTCTCATTCCTGAAGTTGTTTCACTAAGATATACATCACAATAGGGAAGAAAAGACTATCGCAACACATCTGTTGCATGTCAACTTTAAAATGCCTAAGTAATTGTCAGCTTTTTAAAAATATGCAATATTTTTCCTCAGTATTCATGTACCTTTTTTCAATCTGAGGAACTTTTAATTTAAATCAAACGGCCTGTGTGGAACAGCCTGAGTAGATTCAAAATATTTAAAGCAAGATGTAAAATACTGAAAAAAAATCTACTGAAAATTATTTTATTAACACAAATTTAATCATTCTGTTTCAATCATTACATACAATATATGTATATTCACCAGTATGAAGTATAAAAACATTTAAATATATTAAATGTATATTTTTACAAATACGTTTTAATGTATTAAGATACCACATATACTTCAGTGATGTTGCAAACATTGAATAGATTCATTGAAAGGGACAATTCGAACTGATTCATGGAAGTTACCTACTTTATTGCATTTTTTATACCAAAGTTTCAATAAGAGGCTTCATTAAAACATGTTTGTATTAACAGTCTAAACTAATCTAATGATGTAGTCACAGGCAAATAAAAAGTGCACAAAAATCAATGCAATATTCACATTGTTGATTAATTTTATATCGCCCACAAAAATCATTGCAAATATATATTGACTGTTCGGTAGGTTTCAGACTGTTGTGAATATGACTGTGCATTGAGAGATATGTGTAAAACTGTGTTTGCTTGTCCACAGAATGATGTAAGGGTGAAGTTTGAGTACAGAGGAGAGAAGAGGTAATGACCTCAAGTCCTGCTTCTGCTCTACATCACTTCCTATTTTTATCACTTCCCTCTAGAGGTTTCTCTTAATTAAACCTGTCTGACTGAGCCTTGTAGTCGCTGTGTAATGGATGTTGGTGTTAGTTTGTCCAAACCTGCATTTTTATTCCCAGTCCTTGAGGATCACTTCACACAACACAAGATGTTTTCCTCTAAGCAAATTGTGGCTTTGGGTAGTCATGTTTTTGTGTGCATCTTGGTTTCTGTATACAAAGACTAAGACTCCTTGAGTCGTAATATGAAATAATATATATATATATATATATATATATATATATATATTATTTTTTGTCATTTTCATGTAGTCACTATAACTTCAATGCAATGCTAATTATGTAATTATTATAATTAGAGTATGCATTTGGAGGAACTTTTTGATTGATTCTGTTGAAGTAGCAGATGATGGTGTGATTTATAATGTATTATCTGTTGCTTAAGGATCCTGCAGTTCCCTCGACCTGTCAGTCTGGAAGATCTGAGCGCCAAAGCTAAAGTAGCATTTGGGCAGAGCATGGATCTGCATTACACCAATAACGAGGTAAGAGATGCCACAGCTTTATCACCTTTATGATATTGTATTTATTAGAATGTTTTTATATGTGGCTGCCATAGTTCTTGTTTTCCTGCCGATTTACCTTTTCTCTTTCCTGTAGCTTGTGATTCCATTGAGTACTCAGGATGATCTGGATAAAGCTGTGGAGCTGTTGGATCGTTCAGTGCATATGAAGAGCCTAAAAATCTTGCTGGTGCTCCCCTCTTGCACTCAGGTCAGTGATCATTATAAACCATGCTCAGAGAGAAAGTGTTAGTCTGAGACCTGTGACCTAATATAAATGCTAAATGCCTTAAATGTAATATAGATGTTTACTTTGTGCACTTTCAGAATTCTGTCTCCAGTAAGGACCTGTTGCCTGCTCATGAGAACTTGGACAACACAGACTTCAGTGCTGCAGATAAAAAGAGCATGTTGGCACTCATAGGTGGGTTGCATTCAGTGTTTCTGAATTGCATCCTTGTCAAAAAGTCAACTTAAAATCGAAATGTACTTTCTTCATTTTATGTTCTTGGCTTTATTGTGCACAATTCCCTCGTAATCTTTAAAAAAATAACTTCCCCCTCCTACTTGCAGCGACATCTCTTCTCTTCTCTGATGACATGTTTTCTGGCATGAGGGCGGGACAACCTGTCACTCACACGAGATCGCTGCTGTAGCAAACTACAACAATCCAATGAATGACCCAATCAAATCCCGATGGACAAAATCAAGTCCCGTCCTACATTTTTTTTCTCTTTTTTTTTTCTCCCCTAGTTCGATAAGCGATTTCACTTGTATATACGTCACAATAGGAAAGAAAAGACTATCGCAACTTGCGTTAAATGACGACTTAAATAATCTTTTATCAAAATATAATGACTTGTTCTTCCTCTCAAATGACTGGACTGATACTTTTTCAACCCCACTGCTCCAACTACCTGAAACTACTCTGTTCAGATTATGAAAGTACTTAAATTGATTCTTCAAATAGATCCACAATATAAATGACAAACAATCCATTTTAAACAGTGTTCTGTCTGTGTCCTCTCTCTCTCTCGCTCCCTCTTCAGGTTCTCAGTCAACCGATCGTAGTTCTCCTCCTCCAGGCTATATTCCTGATGCTCTGCAGCAGGTTGCCAGAAACGGCTCTTTCACCAGCATCAACAGTGAGGGCGAGTTCATACCAGAGAGCATGGACCAGGTACATAGTCTGGTAACATATCTGGTTTGGCTGATGTGGGTGTACCAAAGCAATAGCATAATCAGTGTCTTGATAGCTCCTTTATCTTTATCTTTCTTTCTCTCTTTAGATGCTGGACCCTCTGTCTATGAGCAGTCCTGAGAATTCAGCATCAGGCAGCTGTCCTTCCCTGGACAGTCCACTTGATAGGTAAACAAATAACTGATACGTGAAATCAGTGCCTTGTCTATAGGTGTCTTCTATAGGTGCATTACTATAAATGCAATTTTTGCTTGTTTACAAAATAAAGGATAAATTAAAGGGATAGTTCACCCAAAAATAAAAATTTTGTCTTTTCTTACTCACCCTCAAGTGGTTCGAAATCTGTATGAGTTTCTTTCTTCTGTTGAACACAAAAGAAGATATTTTAAAGACTGTGGATAACCAGACAGTTGATGGCACCCATTGACTTCCATAGTAGGAAAAAAAAACATTCTTTAAAATATCATCTTTTGTGTTCATCAGAAGAAAGAAAATCATACAGGTTTGGAACAACATGAGAGTGAGTAAATGATGACAGAATTTTCATTTTTGGGAGAAATATCCCTTTAATGTATTTTCTGTAGAAATTGACAGCATGTCACAGATTTTGTTGGTAGATCTGAACTTGTATTAACAGCATTCTTTTAACCTGTGTCAGGATGCCACATGACATGACCAGGCATCCAGTGACAATCACAGAAACTTTTGATCTCACAGACATGCCCTATCGTTCAAAAGTTTGTGGTCAGTAAGATTTTTTTAAAAGAAATGTATGTTTTTGTATTCAGCATAAGTTCTTTAAATTGTTCAAAAGTGATAGTTCTACTGCTATTGTTACAAAAGAATTCTATTTCATATAAAAGCTGTTATTTTTAAATGTATCATGGTTTCCAAAAATATATATGTTAGCAGCACAAGTGTTTTCAACATTGATAACAATAAGAAATGTTTCTTAAGCACCAAATCATCATATTAGAATGATTTCTGAAGGATCATGTGACACTGAACATGCTGAAAATTCAGCTTTGCCATTGCAGGAATAAAATAAACCTTTTATTCTATTTTAATATATATATATATACACATACACATATATAATAAATAGATATATATATATATATATATCAAAGTTTATTTTAAATTGCATTTTTAAACTGTTTTTTTATTAAAATAAATGCAGCCTTGGGGGCCATATGTGATTTCTTTCAAAAACATTAAAAAATCTCACTGACCCCAAAATTTTGAACGGTAGTGTACAGTTTAGTTGTACTTGGATTAATAATACTGAGAATACTGAGTGACTCACTGATCTCTTACAGTGATACCTATCCCAAATCCCGTATGCCTCGAGCCCTGAGCTACCCAGATAACCATCAAGAATTCCCTGGTAAGCTCTTGCTGACTTTTCTGCTTTGTCACATGAAAGCTCTCATTAGTTTGTATTTGCAATCTATCATGTTTCTGCGCTGTTTCACAGAGTACGATATACCAGTGTTTGAAAAATCGGGGAAGGGAGGAACCTATCCTAGGCGATATCACATCTCGTTTGGTCTGCAGGACTACAGCGATGGTGAGGTTATATTGTCTAAACAGATCATCTTTCCAAAAAGCAGAACCATGCATCCTGAACTTGCATGTGTTGTTCCTAAATTGGATCTTCTTTCTCCACTCAGGACGGAAGACCTTTCCAAGGGCGCGGCGGACACAGGCTCATGGTTTTCGTTCTCCAGTGAGCTTCAGTCCTACAGAGCAGCAGAGCCCCAGCACTAGCAGTGGAAGCAGCATCTTCACTCCTGAGCTAGAGGAACCAGGGCGCAGACGCCGCGGCAGCGATATAGAGCCCAGCTCGAACCCCACTCTATCAGTCATGGACATCAGCCCTCCCAGCCGCTGTAAGTGGGTTTAGGGCTGAGAGGAGGACATGTTGTGTTGTACCAGTTTGCTTTGTACTAACATTGTTCCCATTGTGGGTGATCTAATGGTAACCTGGTGTTTGCATACTTTAACTTCAGCCTGTGATCACTGAATGATGGTTTTCTATAAGCAGATATAGTTTATACTAGTTCTGATTTGTCAGATGTGACTAATTGTCCTTGAGTTTGAGAATAACACATTTGCATTTATAATTTGCCCAATAATTTAAAGTAGGGATGCACGATACCATTTTTTAAGGACTGAGTATGAGTACCGATACTTTTTTTTTCTAGTACTCGCCGATACCGATGCCTATACATTTATTAATTTCTCTTTTTTTTTTTTTTTTTTTGGTGATGTTGCAGCTTTCCAAGCACAACACAGTGAGACTAATGAATGTAGGACAGCTTCTTTATTATTACTCACTTACTTAATGAAAAAAGTAATAATTTTTATGTGCTTGTCACAAACTTAAAGAACAAAAATTTCAGTGTCCAATAACCTTCAAAGGGCATAATTACCAAAATATATAATTGTTATATGAAATTTACAAACAATACAACAAATACTATAAAGATACAAATTAAATAAACTTGTTTTTCAGATACAGTAGGTTTATTTACCATGTATACATTTATTTAACATATTTTGTTGTTTCATTAACATTAATGACAAATATAGGCTACGTTCCCTTTAAGACCGAATCCATGGATACTGACACATATCCTGTTTGCACCCAAATGTTTACGTCCACTTAAGCCATAACTGACTGTATTTATGTGAGATACTCCACACGATGGACATTTTGACAACTATGTGTGCATTTGACCATTCAGGCGCAAGGAGAACGGATCGCGCGCTGTCTGAGAGAACTGGGATCGCGCGCAAGAAAGAGAGAGAGAGAGAGCTCTTTTGGTCTGTCATTCAGCGCGATTCCGCCTATCCCGCCTTCACTAATCGATAACGAATTGTGATTGAAAGCATGCAGTTCGCAATGTGTGGGTTGTCATCATTAATTTTGAAGTATTTCCACACCTCTGAGGCTGACTTTGTTTCTGCTGCTGCCGCCGGTGTCTCTGTGCGCGGAAAATTCTGTCAGTTACGTCACGTGAGGTATCGGTCTTTGGTATCGGGGATATTTTTACGAGTGCGAGTACAAGTACATGAGCTTGGTATCGGGCCCGATACTGATACTAGTATCGGTATTGGTACATCCCTAATTTAAAGCTCTTGTTGTGCACGTATACAATGTATACATTCCTGTTAAAAAATTTGGGGTCAGTAAGATTTTGTTTTTTAAAATTTATTGAGCAAGGACGCATTAAATTGAACAGTAAAGACGTTTGTTCCAAATATTTTTATTTTAAATTAATACTGTTCTTTTGAGGTTTGTATTATTCAAAGAATCTTGGAAAAAAATATATTAGAAAAATAAATCAAAACATTTTTAAATGTAGTAAAAATGAGGTTATTTTAAATGGTAATATTTCACAATATTATGTTTTTACTGTATTTTTGATCAAATAAATGCAGCCTTGGTGAGCATTAGAGACTTCTTCCAAAAACATTAAAAAATCTTACCTACCCCAAACGTTTTAACTGTCGTGTACATGTGCAACCAGTAATATCTTTCTTTTCTTCATCCGATCGAAGTCCTGCCCTACAAAATTTCTTAACCTGCTGTAGTCCGCTATAAATTGCTTTTTGAAAATGTATGGTCTTTTATAAATTACAAATCCAGTAAACATGAAGATCTAGAAAAGTCATTTAAGTTTAACTGTATAGTGTGTTGTTCTCTGTGTAATCTTCTCTCCTCTCTGTGTTTAGCCCCTCGGGCTCCCACAAACTGGCGTCTAGGGAAGCTTTTGGGGCAAGGAGCGTTTGGGCGAGTGTTTCTGTGCTATGACGCGGACACCGGCAGAGAACTTGCTGTTAAACAGGTTCAATTTGACCCAGATAGTCCTGAAACGAGCAAGGTGAACAGTTTTTTTTCAGGCTTTGTAAGGTGGACACCTTTTAATATTGTGTCTAGTGAACCTTTACACTTTTTTTTGTATGTGTGTTCAGGAGGTGAGTGCTCTGGAGTGTGAGATTCAGCTACTGAAAAATCTTTTCCATGAGCGCATTGTTCAGTACTATGGCTGCTTGCGGGACACACATGAAAGAACGCTTTCCATCTTTATGGAATACATGCCTGGGGTAAGTGCATGTTAATTCACAGACTTGAACGCACATGTTCTTGAGTGCTGACTATGTTTCCCAGAGTTTTTGCAGTGTGGAAGCACCAAAAAGGGCAACTTCCTAAACTAAACGATAGTATTTTTAAAATTAAAATACAATTTATTACAAAATCATCTAAATGTTTATATGTAACTATATTTTTGTGCATAATTACAATGTTGTTAATCTCACAAACAGTAAATATGCATAACACACTGACAGTTCTTGGTTTTTCACATGTCGGACATGACTGGAAAGATATCTTGTGGTTCAGTAAATGAGATGTTAATAACTGCCCTAATAGATTCATTGAGTTCATTTAGTGAAGAATTTGTGCAACCAGCCTCTCTGTGCAACATATTTCTTATGTATTTATCCCTGTAAACAAAACATTTTTTGTGAGAGAAATTTTGACAAGTTCCAGAAAGGATGCTAGTAGATACTGTCTTATTTTTGAAATGTTGAATTTTTGAAATTTGTCCATAGGGCTCCATTAAAGACCAGCTGAAGTCGTATGGTGCTCTGACGGAGAATGTCACACGTAAATACACACGGCAGATACTTGAAGGCGTGTGCTACCTTCACAGTAACATGATTGTTCACAGAGACATCAAAGGTGAGCCAACTGCATGCCCTGATGTCCTGATGTTGTCAGTCATGACAGGCTGAATTGCATATATATTCTGCAATAATGAAAGTGTAGCACTTTAACTTTTTGTTAAACTTTCTTTCAGTGTCTCAATCTTCCAGTGCTTTTGCATGTACGTTAGCAGAATATTCAAAATTATTTTAAAAATTAACATCGTCTGAAGTCAGTACTGTTGTCATTACATTTTCTTCTTTGTAAAATAGAACTGGTACTTTCTTATATTTAATTTATCATCACACAAGTTATTTGTTTTTTTTCTCTCCCCGGGTCAAGATACCCCCACCCCCCCATAATGAACATTTTCCCCCCTGTTGTTTTATTCATGCAGGTGCCAATATCCTTCGGGACTCTGCAGGTAATGTGAAGCTGGGTGACTTTGGAGCGAGTCGGCGGCTCCAGACCATCTGCCTGTCTGGAACGGGCATCAAGTCAGTGACAGGTACACCCTACTGGATGAGCCCTGAGGTCATCAGCGGAGAGGGGTATGGCAGGAAAGCTGATATCTGGTAAGCCCTTGTCTGCATGAAATGAAAATTCACCCCCATTTTTTTTTTTCTAAATTCTTATTGATGTTGTTGTGAATGTTTCATCCGTGCATATGTTTAAATTGTTTTGAGCTCATAATTTTTAATCAAAATGTCATAACTTGACCTTCCGGTGAAATGACAGACTTCTCTCTATTGATGAATGACAGACTTTTCCAGTCTTTTAGTCCACTTCTACTGCAAGCTTGCATACATTTTTCTCCATTCAATCAATAACCGGGTAGAACCAAGTCCTGGCCTACATTTTTTTTTTTTTTTTTTTTTTTTTTTTTTTTTTTACATTTTCGATATTAATAAAGTTAGAAACAGGACAGGACTATTTTTAATTGAGTATCACAATTTCAGCTAAAGAGTGCCGTGTGCCAAGTTTAAAGTCACAATGAACCAAAAATAGCATTCTTGAGGAAAAATTATATTTCTGGTTCATTGCGACTTTAAATTTGGCACACGGCACTCTTTAGCTGAAATTGTGCATGTCAAAATTAGGAATGGGCATTTCAAGTAAAAATAATATTCGAAGATCGCTGGGAATTATTCGATTTATTATTCGAAAATCGCACCCCTCCCCCGCATACACGCACACATGTATAGTGTATAGGCTACTACACACATAAACAGAGAGAGAGAGGGAGAGAGACCATTCACGCTTTTAAACTTTTTTTTTTTTTTTCACGGTCATTCATAACGGTGAGGAGCAGAGCGAGCATTTTCAATTAATTCCTATAGATGTTGAGCTTCCATATGAATTAACTGAAAATGCTTGGTCTGCGCCAGTAGACACGCACCATTATGAATGCCCGTGCGGAAGTGAGCCTTTTACTTTCACTTTCCAATTAGCGCCAATTTGGGAGCGGCGATTGCTTGAATGCTGGGTTCATTGTTATTTTTAATCTAAAATCTTGGCATGCGGCACTCTTGCTGAAATTGTGGTACTCAATTAAGAATAGTCCTATCCTGTTTCTAGCATCACCTAAGAACACTATTAGGAAAGATTGCTTTTGTGTGTCTCACGTTAATGATGCTAATTCCGCCCTGATTTCAGGAGCATCGGCTGCACCGTGGTGGAGATGTTGACTCAGCGGCCGCCCTGGGCGGAGTATGAAGCAATGGCAGCCATTTTTAAAATCGCCACTCAGCCCACCAACCCCACTCTGCCGCCTCACGTGTCGGACCACTGCCGCGATTTCCTTAAACGGATTTTTGTGGAGACTAAACAGCGTCCCGCTGCTGAGGACCTATTGCGGCACACTTTTGTCCACTAGCCACTCCCCCTTCCATCTCTGATTAATCAGAGACTTCCATAAGTGTCTATAGGACCATCCCCTTTTGAGACTCCTCCCAGCAGGCCTAAGAGCCCCCACTGGACCAGAGCGCATAGCGAAGAGGGCAATGGCCTAATCTCACACCTCTGCTGGGGCAGGACGGTGATTTGGAGCAGCTTGATTCCGTACGAAAACATTGCACCTTAATTTCACTCAGGGGTAAGTACCCCTAAAGACTAATGGATATCGGTACCCCAAAAGACTAAAGGATGTTGTCTTTTAAAGGCTTTCGTTTATTCGTTTGTAATGTTTTGAAATCCCCCATGATTGTGAGCCTTAGCTCTGGGGAGTCCGGTTGGGTTCTGGATGCACTGGTTTAATGCAGGAAGATCTCGGAATGTCAACCCCAGAACAAGGCAGGTACGCCAATACGCTGCTAAAGGGTAAAAGGAAAAAAATGAAATGAAACCGAATAGATGACAGGATGTATGGGACTCTCCTGCTCAGCTGTCATGGCTCCTAAAAGTTCTCATTTTCTTGCACAGTCCTCCTAGAACATACACACACACACGTACATGAACTCTGATCGAAGATCTTACTGTAGAATATTTACTCACTATGCTGTACAAACATTTACGTTTGCTGACCTTCCGATCGCAACCACATACCGGAGTGTATTCGCTCTCTCTAGCTCTAGAATTCGTCAGGATCTCTTGTACCCGTTTCTTTCTACCTTCTGCTTTGTTTCTGTTTTTACTGTGTGCCTTTTTACAAACGTCTCCTTCCTCTTTTTTTGGATTCTGCTCTGTCTTAAGTGTCCAATCATTTTTCTAGAATTTTATAGGTTTAATGCACAGCTACTCACAAGTTTTTCTGACTTTGTACAGGAATTATTTAGGACAGCTCGGCTCTTCATGCTGTTTCTAGATCGGCTTAAGCAGCTCCGCTCTGCCTTTTTCCCCCTTTTTGGTCCCTCTGCTGGCAAACTGATCTCGGGTCAGATTCACCTGTGCATTCTTTCAACACAGTGCCGTACACTTCAATCTGATCAGGTAGGCAGGTTGAATACACACTCACTCACCAAAGCGAAAAACCCAGACCACACAGGCAGGGTTTAGTGCCTGGACATTAGTTCACCAACATTTTACAGTAAGAATCGCTCTGATTCCAGTATAAATCTCAAGAACAGAGAGCGTTAGATTGGAATAGAGAAATAGATTGCTCTTAACAAGAAAGTTGAAACTGTAAGTGCACTTCCAGTGAACACAACACAACCTGGATCCTTTCTGCTGATATTTTCCATTCCAGAAGTCTGATGCTGTAATTCATCAGCAGTGTTCTCATCAGATGTTCTCACTCTAATGTATTTCTGCAGGTTTCAGAATATGCAGAATTTCACAGATCGTAACAATACTCAGCACTTGACAGTACTTAACGGTTTGCCTATAAATTAACCTCGCTATCCCACGATGCCTTGGGACTTGTCAAGCACTTGGTTACACACTCTCTGCTAGTGCACGCTCCTGGATATTTAAGTGAGCAGTCATGTTGCTGTTCAAGATCTCTCCTCCACATAGTGCTGTAGTGCCTGCCTTCAAATGTAGGTGAATACATACTTTTTTCGGGGGTTACACTTGCTCCTCCCATAATTCTTTGGGTTTGTTTTCTTCATTCCCCGTGTCACAAACTGCCATTCTTAATTCGAAGGTTATTCATTTCCCCTCTCTCATAAATATGAGAGTATGGTACTTGTAATTTAACATACATGTATGTTAATTTAATAGTCAAAAAACAAAGATTTAAAATTCAAGCAGTGATTTCATACTGCTTGCTTTGGAAGCTTGTTTTCACCACTAAATAAAAAATAAAAAAGGTATAATTAAGACTTTTTATTGCAATTCTGACTTTTTTTTACTCAGAATTGCATGATATAAACTCACAATTGTGTGTTATAAAGTCAAAATTGAGAGATATAAAGTCGCAATTGCGAGTTATAAAGTCAGAATTGTGAGATATAAACTTGCAATTCTGAGAAAATAAATTTTTATAATTTGCCATTACGAGTTTCTCACAATTCTGATTTTATAACTCGCAATTGCAATTCTGACTTTATTTCTTGCAATTGTTTATATCTCACAGTTCTGAGAAAAGAAGTCAGAATTGCGAGTTTATATCTTGTAATTGTGAGAAATTGAGTTTAAGCGCAATTGTTAGTTTATAACTCTCAATTCTGACTTTATTTCTTGCAATTGTGAGTTTATATCTCGCAAGAAGTCAGAATTGCGAGATAAAAAGTCGCAATTACCTTTTTATTTTTATTAAGTGGCTGAAACAAGCTTCCATAACTTGCTTATAGTGACCTGAGGATAAAAATAAGCTCTGTACTTGCAGGCCGTTCGCACAGGACATGCTCTGTCTGGACTATCTGTAAATTGTTGGTCAATTTTACACGTGGGTCAATGACATTATGCCATACATTTTTTCAAAAATATATATTAAAAATGCTGTATGTATATTACATTAATACGTACTGTGATGCGCATATTTTTAATTTCTAAATTACAATTATTTTTATATATTTTTCACAATTATGACGGTGTGCCAAGGTCAGGTCTCTTAAAATAGTAGATAATTTATGATACCTATTTTATGACAGGTTAGTTCAGGAAATAAAATGTCTTGTGGTGTAATGATATTTACTTTAATACAAGATTAATAAAAAAAACAAACAAACATCAAATAAATTTTTTTTTTTTTTTTTCTCAGTGACTAAAATGTACACTCACATACTCAATAATAGTTATTGGTTAAACTGTGTTTAGAGTCTAACTCTAACCCATATAAAACCACCATGAATACAAAAAGTTAATTTTTAAGAATCACAGGCACTATTATTTGTCATTGACCCACGTGTCCGCAGATCATTGTTAGTTTTTTAAAACAATGGACCAATGAACACGTCTAAAAATACATTCTGGTCAAATGGGATCTGTCTTTTTGTCTGAACGTGTCCTGTGTGAACGCTGTAACTGTAGCAGCGTAAACTACTCCCGGCCAATAGATTGTGATAACATGACAGAAACGAGCTTTGCTGTCTGTAGGGGTAGCTATATGATTACACTCCAAGCGAACGTTTACAGTTTTGTTTTCTGTTGGTCTACCTCCATTGTGTAGAGTTACTTTGGAATGATTTCATGCGGCTGTTCCAGATCATGATATCTGGGAGTAAAAATCATGGAAGACCCGCTCACACAATAGACCCAACTCTATCCGAGTCCAGACTTGGCCTACAGCCATTTAAAAAGGGGCATGCCCACTTTGTAAGCCCCATGCAGCTCTTTTTTTCTTTTGGTGTTATTTTATGATGCCATGTGATGCGGGCCCGCTGTTGCCAACCTTGGGTTGCTGTGGCAGTATTTGAAGGAATTTCTCCGCACCCAGTATGAGTAAAATTTCTGGTCTGTAGAGGTTTAAAGTGCCAGTTCGTAGAACTAAATCCACATTTATTTTGATTTAAGCAGCGAAAGCATTACTTGTTCAGATGGTGTACAGACATACTACAAGAAAGTAAGTAGTGTATGTTTGTAATGTATGTACTGTTAATTTTCTTTTGATGCTGAAATGTTTGCACATTTTGAGACCATGATTTTTACACTGATTTTAATACTTTTGCCAGTGTTTGTCAGTCATTCTGTGTGTGTTTGTGTGTGAGTCTGAATGCTTGATTTCTGTTCAAGAGGATCTGAGATAAAACGGTTGCCCTGGTTACCAGATTTGTTGGCTAAGTTGGTCACATGCTCACTCGCTGATGCTCTCGTTTGGCACTTCTGTCCGTGATAAATTCATTGCCACCGCTATGCCGTTACCGTTCCTTGCGGAATTAACATGCAAACGATGGCTGGTTCTTTTGTAAATAATGAGAGGCAAATGTCTAAATGCTGACCAGTGCCAAAGAAACTGACTTAGACCAACATGACTGGTATCCTGGCTAGAGGATGGTTTAATGCAAATCGGGAATCTTCCTACTGGAATGTAATGTCAGAATTTTTTTTCACCACTAGGTGGCATCATATAACTATTTGCCTGTATATAAAACGTTGGACTTTTTTTTTTCTTCCAAATATCTCTCAGATTTAACAATAGAGTTCCGTAGCTGCAGAATGCATTGTTTAATTTATGATGATAAGTAATTACAGGAAGTTCTCCGTCAACTCAAACACGCCACTGCTGCCACTCCAGGGTCATGAATGCACTTTGTATTTGTTTGTGCGGGTGTTATATTGTCTGAGTGTGTGTGTTTGTCTGTGTTTCAAAGAGACTTCTGTTCTGTGTGCCGGTTGAGTGAGATTATTGCCAGCGCACTCAATGCCTTGCGCCTTGTACAACTGATGACAGAAAAGTTAAAAAAAAAAAAAAAAAAAAAAAAAGGAAATACAAAAGAAGATTATAACTCTGAAATGTACGTTTTTGTAGACAGTACACTTATCTGGTACAGAACTTGTATCTGTTGTTTGTTCTCTTTGTCTATTGTATGAGAAAAGCCATGTTTATAATTCAATTTGGTTTGTGACCAATAAGCCTGTTTATATCAAATCTGTATATCAGTGGTACGCATATTTTTTTTATATATATATTTTTATTTTCTCTTTTTTTAACTCAAAATTCTAAGCATGATTGGCATCGTAAAGGCCCACCGGGGCTCTGTGGTCTGCTGATGGCAGTACTGATTTGCAGGATGACATTATGAGATTGTCTATGACGGCTGGCACTTGTAAAGTGTTGCTAATGATGATGATGAAAATAAATAATAAAAGATATTTATTTCACATTTCATGGTGCTATATTGATTGTTTGGTCTCAAGATTATACTACAGTGCGCTGTGCCTCAGTACACTTATCAGTTGTGGTTAGTTGTCATGGAAGGCCTAAAATTATCAGGGAAAAGGACAGAAAAAGTCTTTCTATTTAGTACATGTTAAAGTCATGTTCAGTTAAGTTTGTTTTTTTTTTTTTACAGCTAGAAATTGCTCTTTGAGTGCAATATCTATAAAATTAAATTTTAACATCCTTATCATTTTAAAAAATATAAATAACATGTAGCTATATATAAATGGAGGCTGCATTTATACAGTAAAAACATTGTGAAACATTAAAATTTAAAATCACTTTCCTGTATTAATATACACCGATCAGGCATAACATTATGAGCACTGACAGGTGAAATGAATAACTCTGATTATCTCTTCATCATGGCACCTGTTAGTGGGTGGGATATATTAGGCAGCAAGTGATCATGTTGTCCTCAAAGTTGATGTGTTAGAAGCAGGAAAAATGGGCAAGCGTAAGGATTTGAGCGAGTTTGACAAGGGCCAAATTGTGATGGCTAGACGACTGGGTCAGAGCATCTCCAAAACTGCAGCTCTTGTGGGGTGTTCCCGGTCTGCAGTGGTCAGTATCTATCAAAAGTGGTCCAAGGAAGGAGCAGTGGTGAACCGGCGACAGGGTCATGGGCGGCCAAGGCTCATTGATGCACGTGGGGAGCGAAGGCTGGCCTGTGTGGTCCGATCCAACAGACGAGCTACTGTAGCTCAGATTGCTCAAGAAGTTAATGCTGGTTCTGATAGAAAGGTGTCAGAATACACAGTGCATCGCAGTTTGTTGCGTATGGGGCTGCATAGCCGCAGACCAGTCAGGGTGCCCATGCTGACCCCTGTCCACCGCCGAAAGCACCAACAGTGGGCACGTGAGCATCAGAACTGGACCACGGAGCAATGGAAGAAGGTGGCCTGGTCTGATGAATCATGTTTTCTTTTACATCACGTGGATGGCCGGGTGCGCGTGCGTCGCTTACCTGGGGAACAGATTGGCACCAGGATGCACTATGGGAAGAAGGCAAGCCAGCGGAGGCAGTGTGATGTTTTAGGCAATGTTCTGCTGGGAAACCTTGGGTCCTGCCATCCATGTGGATGTTACTTTGACACGTACCACCTACCTAAGCATTGTTGCAGACCATGTACACCCTTCATGGAAACGGTATTCCCTGGTGACTGTGGTCTCTTTCAGCAGGATAATGCGCCCTGCCACAAAGCAAAAATGGTTCAGGAATGGTTTGAGGAGCACAACAACGAGTTTGAGGTGTTGACTTAACCTCCAAATTCCCCAGATCTCAATCCGATCGAGCATTTGTGGGATGTGCTGAACAAACAAGTCAGATCCATGGAGGCCCCACCTCGCAACTTACAGGACTTAAAGGATCTGTGTTGTGGAAAAAAATAATCTCTTGCAAATGAAGCTCAAGTGGCAGAGTTCAAGAAGAAAAAAATTAGACTTTATTGTACAAGGCAACAAAGCTAAGATGCCTGCAGGACATCTGAGTTTGTCTCTGGCCAGGGCGCAATACTTATACCTTTTTCATATGTTATTTCGCAATAACCTCAGTTTCACACAATTAGATCTTTCTTTTCTCACCCATCTCTAATAGTGGCAGCCTGCCAAATGACCGTCAGCCCTTATTCATAGGCAAGATGTAACATTTTCCAAAGACAACTTGCTCCTTCCTAGAGGGAAGCCTCACCATGACATAATTCACAGCTACCTGTGGTGTCCTGAAAATACCCCTAACTTAGCTGAATACTCAGTGGGTCACATGACTTTCTCCAATGCTCCTGACCTTGTGACAGTTCTTACAGTCATGTAATTGTGCATAATATAATTCAAACTATTTCTACAATGGTTTTCTTATATGATTGATAAAACATACCAACATCTGCTGCTAACATCTCGGTGCCAGATACCACAGCACACCTTCAGGGGTCTAGTGGAGTCCATGCCTCGACGGGTCAGGGCTGTTTTGGCAGCAAAAGGGGGACCAACACAATATTAGGAAGGTGGTCATAATGTTATGCCTGATTGGTGTATTTTAAAATGCAATTTATTCCTGTGATACAAAGCTGAATTTTCAGAAGTTATTACTCCAGTCTTACTCCAGTGTCACATGATCCTTCAGAAATCATTCTAATATGCTGATTTGGTGCTCAACATGAAAACATACTGCTTAATATTTTTGTGGAAGCCTTGATGCATTCTTTCAGGATTCTTTGATGAATAGAACGTTTTGTAACACTACAAATGTTTTTGCTGTCACTTTTGACTACATTAATACGTCCTTGATGAATAAAAGTATTAATTTCTTTTAAAAAAAAACAGCTAAAACAGTCCCGTTCAAATGTATAATACACCTTAAAACACCTTACTTCAAAAAGTTACGCCTGCAGATTTTTCCCTTTATGATAGTACATTGTATCAAAATCTGGGCGTGTGATCCGGGGCTGTGTCTAAAACCTAGTGAACTACCAACCTACCTAGATGACGCGCCTATACAGCGCTGCAAGATGTCGCCTAGGTAGGCAGCTTACTAGGTTTTGAGCCACAGCCGAAAATCCCGCCCTCTGTTTGACATCAATTAGGCTATATGCTTGTATGCGTTCGTCCACATTTTCAGATCCCCTGTGCGACACACGCCAGTCATGTTGTCTTCTGCTCTAGTAAAAGTGGATCGTGTCGCAGCTCATGTTGGTAGAAAATACGCGCCACTTCAGGAATTATTCTCGCGAACCCTTAAGTCTCAAACAGGCGATGTAGACCTGCAGAGCGCAACAGCAGTGACGGGAAAATACAAAACCATAGATGATCTACCCGGACCCAGTCTGGCTACAACTGCGTACTGGCTCTTCGTTAAAGGATACGCTGATAAAAGTCATGCAATGCAGGTAAAACACTTTTTTTATTTTATTATTATTATTATTTTATTAATGCAATTTTTTTATGAATTTGTTTTGAATTTGCAAGTAGTTACTCTCAAACACCTGCTTAATGTGAACAAATGTTTTTTAGGGGGTGTTTTTAAGATGTAAACAGTTATTAATAGATTGAATGTTCATTCAGTTATAAAAATATGAATATATATATATGAATCTATGTAAAGCAAAAGGTCGAGACATTGATAACCATTTGTGCAGGTCAGGAACTAGCCTACATTTTTTTTATTAGGTTATGTTAACGAGTCATTAACAAGCAATGCTTGGCAGTCCTGTCCACACAATAAACATTTCTTAGTTTATTCGCTTATATTGATTATTTGGACGTGTATTGTTATATATGCTACGTGTTTTGATTTAAAGACTAAGGAAATCCTCTCAGATACTGGCAGCTGATAGCCGTGGTACGGGAAGACATTATGGAAAGCCCTTTTAACATGTATTCCTTAAAACAAACGGTAACACTTTAGTTTAGAGTCCAATTTTTTTACTATTAACTAGTTGCTTATTAGCATGCATATTACTAGGATATTGGCTGATTATTAGTACTTATAAAGCACATATTAATGCCTTAATTTGCATGACCATATTCTACATCCCTCAATCCTACCCAATAAACCTAACAACTACCTACCTAACTAACTACTAATAAGCAGTAAAAGTTGTAGTTAATAGT
Organism: Mylopharyngodon piceus; assembly: GCA_039654765.1. Taxonomy (NCBI): domain Eukaryota; kingdom Metazoa; phylum Chordata; class Actinopteri; order Cypriniformes; family Xenocyprididae; genus Mylopharyngodon; species Mylopharyngodon piceus. Next base: position 26,564,321 of record CM077460.1, on the reverse strand, counting down.
TAGTTAATAGTGAGAATTGGACCCTAATCTAAAGTGTGACCAAACAAACTAACATCTAAATTGATGTTACTAGTAGGCTATTTATATTTTGCCACTAGTAAGTAATCTAAAAGTTTCACTAGTAACTATTTATTAAATACTAGTAATTATTCCAACAGTCCTAGGCTACTTAATTTCATGGGCTTCTGTGCTTTAGATATCACCTATTAACATTGCTGGGTAGTAACTGATTATATGTAATCTGGATTACATAATCAGATTCCAAAAATTAAGTACTTGTAATTAGATTATATTACGTTTTAAAATACTCATTATCACGGGTGCATTTCCCGAAAGCATCGTTAGCCAACTATGGTCGTAAGTCCCATTGAACTCTATTGGTAACGACAGAACTTGCGACCGTTTGCTTTGGGAAACGCAGCCCAGACTAGTTACTTTTTTAGTAACTACACGAATACTTCATATTCACAAAATGTCAGCAAATTAGTCAGAATTCATTGATTCTCCCTAATTCTTCATTTTTATCTTTTAAATTTTGGAAAGTCTTTCATTTATGTGGAACTGCACACAGACTGGCCACTAGTCTGGCCACTAGTCGGGCAACTATAATTATACAGAAAATTTAAAGGGCCGCACAACATTATTTGAATATAACATTTTTACGATTTAAATCATTAGCTTTTCATCAAACCCCCTGCAGTTCCTTCCCAAACCCTAGTTTGGAAAACCCTTACATAATGTAATGTTAAATGCACTTCAAGTTGTTGATACAAAAAAAGAATAATTTTTCTTTCTTTTTGTATTTTTTTTTTTTTTTTTTTTTTTATCAATATGGAACAATTAATTCATGACAAGTATGCAGTCTAGTTGTTGCTGGTACCTTTTCTAGTTTTGCTAGTAACTAATTATTAGGTACTAGTATTTATTTCTTAATAAGTAACAATTCCAATAGTTACTATTAATTCAGGTTGTACCAGATATTAGATATTGTTAAATATTAATGACCTATTTATGAGACATCTATGCAAATTGTTACTAGTAGCAAGTGTCACTACTAGTTACAATTGCTTTTTATATTTGAAAATAGCTTTATTTATTTGTAATGACTAGTCAGACGGCTACTCTTTTAAAAACCTTAGTAGTAATTTAAATAAAAAAGTTACTAATAAAAAGCATAACACAAACCAATAAATAAATGTTCTAATAAATTCTAACAAATGTTTGTTACTTTAGTCCAAGCAAAGCAATCCCTGTATATACTAGTTACAAATTGAATAGTTACTGGTAGGTATAAAGGCATAAACAAAAGTACTTATATTTTCTAGACTGTAGTAAAATTGAATTAAATAGAAGGCACTATTGAAATAGTGGCTAGTAGCAAAGAAATAAGTACTAGTATAGTCTGGATTACTTGCTAAAAATTTAAAAAGGTAGTAGCAACATAAAATTAGTAGTTAGTTTTAAGCAATAAAGGTTAAAACAGCTTGCCATAATTATGCTATTTTATAGGTCAGATGTCTGAGCACATTTGGCGTGGCGTGGCGTGGCATGTTGTCCTGTGGCTTTTATTCCAAAGGTTGAAGGCTCTGGTCTGACTGAGCTCTGAATTACCATTGTGTCAAACTACAGCACACTCAAAGTTTCTGTAACTGTTGTTTTTCGAATACCATGGCATGTATAAAATGTCACTACTACCAGATAAAATCACTGAAACAGGGTTTCTCAGAAACCACACTTACCTCTGTGTATCAGCCCTGTAAACAGCAAAAATATTCTGAGTGCGGCCCACAGGATTTGGCCAATCAGAAAACTGTTTGTTACCCATGAAATGATAATAATTAGATCCTTGCTGTGTTCGAAATCGCCCCCTATACCCTCATTAACTATTCCCTACATTACTCCACAAATATAGTCCACTTGAAGGAGTGAATGAAACGAGTGAGTGAATTCAGACACTGAGTGCGCCGGAAGGGCTGCCGATTTCGCGTAGTTTGTGCTTGCTGTTTAATCATTTGAAATGTAGCAAACTGGCAGCTCCAGTAGTAATGAATATTTATGTTAAACTCTGCCATGAAAACTAGCATGTACAAACCTTAATCAAACGATTTAATGATCAATTAAAAAGGAAATTATACCTGTATGATATTATACCGGACCAGCGCGGTTTGGAAAATAAATGGATGATTGATTCAGCTGCGGGCGCCATCTCCTGGCGAGACGCGGGAATTCATTCAGCGCGCGACTCTCACCGTGCATTATGGGTATTCTCTAGCCGTTGAGCGTGCATCGGTTGTACACTCGTTATTGCAGTGCATTGTGGGATTGAATGAGTGCACTCAACATCGTCCACTATGGTTTCGGACACTACTACAAATGGCTGTCCCCTCAAATAGTGCCCTATTTAAGGGTATAGGGTGCGATTTCGGACACAGCCCTTGATTTAGTCTTTTATTCCTCTCGTGCAGAACTCACAGTGTACACATTTGGTCGTTGTTGTTGTAGTTTAATTTCAGTTGAGTATTTTTTGCACATTTATGTGTACACACCCTGACAAAAGTCTTGTCGCCTATCCAAGTTGTAGGAACAACAAATAATAACTTGACTTCTAGTTGATCATTTGGAATCAGAAGTGGCTTATATGAAAGGCAAAGGCCTCTAGATTATGCTTATTTTACCAAAATAAAATCTTATCATGCCTTGATTTTTAATTATTTAATTAGGACAGAAAGGTCAGACTTTGCTTAGACAAAAGTCTTGTCACTTAACAGAAATAATGTACAGTACAGAACATAAAGTCATGGTGCAGTGGAAAAAGAATTAATATTGTGTATGACTCCCATGAGCTTGGAGGACTGCATCCATACGTCTCGGCAATGACTCAAATAACTTATTAATAAAGTCATCTGGAATGGCAAAGAAAGCATTCTTGCAGGACTCCCAGAGTTCATCAAGATTCTTTGGTTTCATCTTCAATGCCTCCTCCTTCATCTTACCCCAGACATGCTCAATAATGTTCATGTCTGGTGACTGGGCTGGCCAATCCTGGAGCACCTTGACCTTCTTTGTTTTCAGGAACTTTGATGTGGAGGCTGAAGTATGAGAAGGAGCGCCATCCTGCTGAATAATTTGGTTTGGAATGTAATGTGCAGCAAGAATGTCTTGATACCTCAGGCTGTTGATGTTTCCATCCACTCTGCAGATCTCTCGCACGCCCCCGTACTGAATGTAACCCCAAACCATGATTTTTCCTCCACCGAACTTGACTGTTTTCTGTGTGAATCTTGGGTCCATGCGGGTTCCGATAGGTCTTCTGCAGTATTTGCGACAGTTGGGATGCAGTTCAATAGATGATTCATCGGAAAAATCAACCTTCTGCCACTTTTCCACAATCCAGAGCACTGAGCACTAATTCGGCCATTGAGACCACTGCGTGACAGAATTTGACAAACTGTTCTTGTAGATACAGGGGTTTCTGGTGACCACTTGTTATGTAGCTCTGCTGCAGTTGAAAAAGGGCTGGCCCTGGACTGTCGAACCAACAAACGGTCCTCTCGAACAGCTGTCTTACGGGGTCTGCCTGACATGGGCCTGTCATGAACTTCACCAGTTTCTTCAAATCTTTTTCTTATCCTCTCCACTTGACGTTTAGATACATTAAAGATGTCTGCCACCTCAGCAGGAGACTTGGTCTTCAGGCTCTTGATGATCAGCACTTTGGTCTGTGGTTGAATCTTTGGCATGCTGTCAGAGGTCAGGATGCATTTCAAATGAAGGTTGGGTGTGCTGGGGTTCTTCTTCTACACACCTGGGAATGTGTTAATTAGTATTTGTCACAGGTGACGCTCTAATCTGTGATTGGTTGAATCCTTTAAAGATGTGACAAGACTTTTGTCTAAGCAAAGTCTGACCTTTCTGTCCTAATTAAATAATTAAAAATCAAGGCATGATAAGATTTTATTTTGGTAAAATAAGCATAATCTAGAGGCCTTTGCCTTTCATATAAGCCACTTCTGATTCCAAATGATCAACTAGAAGTCAAGTTATTATTTGTTGTCCCTACAACTTGGGTAGGCGACAAGACTTTTGTCAGGGTGTGTATATGTGTGTGGTCAAACTGTAAAAACAAAACAATTCACAATTACTATCCAGTATTGTTCACATCACCAAATAAATTTCTACAAACATTTAAACATCAACTTTAGATTGTAAGCATTAAATTATATGCTTATAAATCAAAATATAATAATCCTTATAATGCTAATATCACACATTGGCAGGAAATATTACGTATATGCATTAAGCATTATCACATATTTCTAGAACAGTCTCTGTGTCTAAACGCGTACTAAAACTTTGTTTACCAACTAAATGCAACATATATTGCATGAATATTTCAACAAGCAATATAAAAACAATAAATGTCTACACAAACATCAAAACACAAGTGTATAACATTAGCTGTTTAGGCGCTATGGCGCTAATCGCAAATAGCGATCAACATATCAGAAACTATCAATTCACTTAAACAACATATGAATTACACACCACGCTGGGAATATATATAGTTTTAAGTTATAGTTTCAAACTGGAATCGTTATAGAAGTTCAGCGAGGTTTAATATGAGAACAACATGGCTTTCTCTCTGTGTTTTTCTATCTGCAACTTTTTTCTAAGCAATCACGTCCTTAAAGGGGCAGCACCCAACACTGTTCTGTCAAAACATTGCTTTGTTTGTGGTGCTCAACATGCCAACCTCTGGTTTAATTAATCATGTGAGTTCAGGGCAAGTATACCTGTTTGTATACCTGTTTGTAACTAATAAGAATTCAGTTGCTTTGGCTCAGTTCTCGAATGAGACTTTTTTTTTCCCTCAGGTCTTTGAACAGTTAGTTTCTTGTTCTCATCAGATTTGGATTTCTTATTTATTTAAACAATCTTCATGTGTTTTGGCACATGTGTGCAAAAGTAAGTACAATTGTCTACAATTTGCACAACATTCAAACTCTTCACATCTTCTAAACATTCTTTAATCGTGTGAGCCTCCACATGCATAAATACCTATGACATGGAATATTTGTAATGTCTGCTGAATTGGCAAATGGCCTGCCATTGTAATGAAATAGCAGTCTTACCAATATTACCAAGTTTGGAAGCATACAGTCGGCTAAATGGAGTTTGCCCAGCACAATCACTACCATTTTTGAACATGCAGGAATGTCTAAAACCCTAAACAGCAAGAGCAGTTTATTTTTGTAGAATTGTGTTACATATAAACTAACAAAACACAGTTGCTTGTTGTAAAAGAGCAATAGGAAGATATGTAAGAATGTGTGGTGTTAGGGGAAGACATACTGACATACTGTGAATTTTCAGTTTAAATGTAACACATTTCTACAAAAATAAATGTGCTGTCTAAATAAAAATGTTTGGTCCCACTTTATATTAGGTGTCATTAAAGGGTTAGTTCACCCAAAAATGAAAATAATGTCATTTATTACTCACCCTCATGTCGATCCACACCCGTAAGACCTTCGTTCATCTTCGGAACACAAATTAAGATATTTTTGATGAAATCCGATGGCTCAGTGAGGACTCCATTGCCAACAATGTTACTGCACCTCTCAAGATCCATAAAGCTTCTAAAAACATATTTAAAACAGTTCATGTGACTACAGTGGTTCAATCTTAATATTATAAAGCGACAAGAATACTTTTTGTGTGCCAAAAAAACAAAATAATGACTTTTCAACAATATCTAGTGATGGCCGATTTCAAAACACTGCTTTGGAGCTTTACGAATCTTTTGTTTCGATTCAGTGATTTGGATCGTGTATCAAACTGTTAAACAACTGAAATCACTTGACTTTGGCACTCCGAACTACTGATTCGATTCGTAAAGCTCCAAAGCAGTGTTTTGAAATCAGCCCATATAGATATTGTGCCTTCTGGTTAGGCTGTTTACAGGACGAAATTCCCACAGAAACCCTGCGGTTCATTTCTGCTGTTAATGACATGTTGGCATTCTCGGAAACGGTTCTTTTTTTCCCTCGCTGGACTCGTCACATCTTCCCGTTCTGGAAACGCTTTGTCCAGGCTTGGGATGACTTGTATGACGTAGGTATGCTAAAGTTCAATGTCTGCATTAGGGATGCACAATATACAGTGGATATAAAAAGTCTACACACTCCTGTGTGTAAAAATGAAATGAAGATGAATCATATCAGAACCTTTGCACATAATTACAACCTATGCAGTGCCACTGAAAAAAACTTGGAAAAGTTCTGATGTACTTGCAAAAGTTCTGAAATAATTTATATTTGTTTAATTTTTTTACATCATAAAATCCAGCTGTGTGTGTATGTATGTGTGTGTACAGACGTGAAAAAGAAAGGACTCCCTATTGAATTCTATGGTTTTATGTATCAGGACATAATAAAAAAAAATCATCTGGTCCTTGGCAGGTCTTAAAATTAAGCAAATTACACCGTGTCATTATTTACTGAACAAAAACTAGGCCAATGGAAAAGCCGTGTGTGGCAAACTGTTACCCCTTAATCCAACCTTAAACCTACCCATATCACCAAACCTGTCACCAACCTTACTCGTATCCACCTTAATAGTGTTTTGCAATACAATATGAATACAATAAGTACATTGTACTTTTTTTTTTTTTTTTGATGCAAGTAGTCAATAAAGACACCTAATATTAAGTGTGACCAAATGTCCATTTTCTTTTTGTGTACTACAGTACTGACTTTTCCTAGTAAATTTTACATACTGCTGAAATCTGTATCTAAAAAGCTCAGTGTGAGACACAAGAGCATTCACCTAGACATAACTGACATTCTTGTATAGTGTAGAAAAAGGTGTCAACAAAACAAGTAGAAAATGCATGCAATTTGTATATAACACAAATTTCCATAGTGAAAAAAACATCTAAACATTTTGACCAGTAAAGATCACACAATGACAAAAACACTTTTTATTTTGGTGGCATTGGCCAATTTACTGACACATTAACTAGGTTTTGAAACATGAATTGCAAAAATGTTTTGGTTGAGTAATTTTGCAGACATGCAAATTGAGTTTCAGCGAACAGTTGTGACAACTGCACTTACAGTTTAGAAACAGTCTTAACATTGTCAAAAAATGTGCCAAAGCGATTGAAACTGTAATTTGCACGATTTTTCCATTTCTATAAATCACACTTTTAAAATTAGCTCATATATCAGGTTTTTCAAGACTGCAAGAACCCTTGTGCTTCAAAGAAAAAAAATGAAAATAAGAAATATTATTTAATTTTCTAGATTTTTTTGTGTATTTTAATGCTTGTTTTGTCTTATTTTAAATCATTTTAAGCCACCTTGAAGCCCTCTTGGGGCTTTTCTAAGGCCATCTAGTTGAGAACCATTGCATTAAATGAAAATGGGTATTTAAACATTTTACAAAATGACTCGCCTCATACAGTATTTAACCTTAGGTTACTTCAGGGGGATTGTCACTGTATTATCTGTAGCTAAATGGCTATATGATAAATAATTGATGATATACACACACAATGATTTTTCCCCCACATCTATTATGCAGGTGGAGCATAAGCGCCTGTATGGTCCGATCTGGCGCTCACGCTTTGGGCCATTTGATGTGGTAAATGTGGCGACGGCTGAATTGATTGCACAAGTGAGCCGACAGGAGGGCCGGTACCCAGTCCGGACGGATCTCCCTCACTGGAAAGAATACAGAGACATGAGAGGACAAGCATATGGAATTCATGTAGAGTAAGCACTTCTCCCTTTCATACACAGTCTATCTCTAGTCTAGACTTTCTTTCGTTCATGGAACACAGGAGGAGAATGGAGCTTTCAAGCTTCAAAAAAATAAGTAAATGCAAAAACACCATAAAAGTATGATAAAAGTAGTCCATTATGCACCACATCCTCCAAATGATACAATACCTCGGTCTCTGTGTGCCAAATAATACAAAATGTAAGTTATTATTCACTGATAATCTTTATCTCCATGAAGCTGTTTTATTCAGCAAGGACACATAAATTGATCAAAAGTGACGTTGCAAAAGATTTTTATTTCAAATAAATGCTGTTCTTTTTAACTTTCTATCAAAGAATCCTGAAAAAAATCACAATCTGTATCACAGTTTTCTCAAAAATATTAAGCAGCACCAGTTGTTTTCAACATTGATAGTAATAAGAAATGCTTCTTGAGCAGCAAATCAGCATATTAGAATGATTTCTGAAGGATCATGTGACACTGAACATGCTGAAATGTCAGCTTTGCGGTCACAAGAATAAATTACATTTTAAAAATATATTTAAATAGAAGACGGTTCTTTTAAATTGTAATAACATTTCACAATATAACTTTTTTTACTGTATTTTTGATCAAATAAAGCAGCTTTTGTGAGACTTCTTTCAAAAACACTTAAAAAATTTTACCCACCCCTAACTTTTGAATGGTTGTGTATTCCTTTAATGCCTATAATTGATAAGAACTTTTTTTCCACATATTTCAGCACAGGTCCTGAGTGGTATCGCATTCGTAGTGCTCTGAACCCTAAGATGCTTAAACTGAAGGAAGTATCAGCATACGCACCCATCATTCACGAGGTTGTGTCCGATCTCCTACGGCGTGTGGAACTCCTGCGTCTGCGCAGTCAAGACCAGGTCACAGTCAATGACCTCGCTTCTGAGCTCTACAAATTTGGCTTTGAGGGTGTGTATGGTTGTAGAAGGGTTACAATGTCCTGGAGCTAATCACAATGATGTGAACAAATAGCAGCATGGTGTTTTGTTTCTCTCACTGTTCAGGAATCTCCTCTATCCTGTTTGAGACACGGTTAGGCTGTTTACAGGAGGAAATTCCCACAGAAACTCTGCGGTTCATTTCTGCTGTTAATGACATGTTGGCATTTTCGGAAACGGTTCTTTTTTTCCCACGCTGGACTCGTCACATCTTCCCGTTCTGGAAACGCTTTGTCCAGGCTTGGGATGACTTGTATGACGTAGGTATGCTAAAGTTCAATGTCTGCATTAGGGATGCACAATATACAGTGGATATAAAAAGTCTACACACCCCTGTGTAAAAAAATGAAATAAAGATGAATCATATCAGAACTTTTGCACATAATTACAACCTATGCAGTGCCACTGAAAAAACTTGGAAAAGTTCTGATGTACTTGCAAAAGTTCTGAAATAATTTATCTTTGTTTAATTTTTTTACATCATAAAATCCAGCTCTGTGTGTGTATGTGTGTGTGTGTGTGTGTGTGTGTGTGTATATATATATATATATATATATATAATATATATATATAATATATAGTATATATGTGTGTGTGTGTACAGACGTGAAAAAGAAAGGACTCCCTATTGAATTCTATGGTTTTATGTATCAGGACATAATAAAAAAAAATCATCTGGTCCTTGGCAGGTCTTAAAATTAAGCAAATTACACCGTGTCATTATTTACTGAACAAAAACTAGGCCAATGGAAAAGCCGTGTGTGGCAAACTAAGTACACCCTTACTGCTTCCATAGGAATTAAGAGGGTAAGTAGCAGTCAGGCCCTGCTAATCACATGCCTTTGATTAATTGATCATCAGCAAATGTGAGATCACCTCTATAAAAGCAGAAGTTTTGTCAGTTCGCTGATCTGGAGCATTGAGGTGTGTCAAGGAGGAAAGACATCAGCAATGATCTTAGATGAGCAATTGTTGCTGCCATCAATCTGGGAAGGGTTATACGACCATTTCCAAACAATTCCATCATTCTACAGTAAGGATTATTCACAAGTGGAAAACATTCAAGACAGCTGCCAATCTTCCCAGGAGTGGACGTCCCAGCAAATTCACCCCAAGATCAGACCGTGTAATGCTCCGAGAAATCGCAAAACACCCAAGAACTACATCTCAGTCTCTACAGGCCTCAGTTAACATATTAAATGTTAAAGGGTCATTTATTGTAAATGTTAATGTCATTTATTACTCACCCTCATGTCGTTCCACACCCACTAGACCTAATTTTTGTTAAAAGTAAGGCCTGCATCGCCAGCAATAACACTCCCTTTTTCGATGCCCAGAAAGCTACTAAAAACATATTTAAAACAGTTCATGTGACTACAGTGGTTCAACCTTAATGTTATGAAGCGATGAGAATACTTTTTGTGCTCCAAAAATAACAAAATAGCGACTTTATTCCACAATATCTAGTGATGAGCAATTTCAAAACACTGCTTCATGAAGCTACGAAATCTTTTGTTTCGAATCAGTGGTTCAGAGCACCAAAATCACATGATTTTAGTAAACGAGGCTTCGTTATGTCATAAGTGTTTTGAAACTTCAATAGTTCACGTGACTTTGGCAGTTTGATACGCGATCCGAACCACTGATTCGAAACAAAAGATTCGTAAAGCTTCGAAGCTGTTTTGAAATCGCCCATCACTAGATATTGTTGAATAAAGTTGCTATTTTGTTATTTTTGGCGCACAAAAAGTATTCTCGTCGCTGTATAATATAAAAGTTGAACCACTGTAGTCACATGAACTGTCTACAACAAATCTACAACAGAATGTCTGAAACAGAAAAGATTCAGGGTGTTGCAATGGCTCAGTCAAGTCCAGACCTCAACCCAACTGAAATTCTATAGCTGGGCCTTCAGAGAGCTGTAGATAAACAAATGCCTGCAAACTTCAATGAACTGAAGCAACAGTGTAAAAAAGAGCGGGCCAAAATCCACAACAGTGCGAGAGACAAATACTGTCATACAGAAAACAATTCCTTCAACTGACTGCTGCTAACAGTTTCTCTTCTCCTCGCTAAAGTCCAGATGATTTTTATTATGTTTTGATACGTAAAACCATAAAATTCTAAAGGGTGTCCTTTCTTTTTCACATGACTGTATACACACATGCATAAATATGTATATATATTTTTTTTTTTTAACATCTGCGCACCCATAGTCTGCGTGTCTGATATGGTGGAATTGCTGGATATAAACCAGATACTGAAACAACAGCATAACTGATTTCCCTTTCTGTCTGTGTCTATTGGACTTTTGTCTAGCCCGACATCTGATTGACAAGAAGGTGAAGCAGATACATGATCAGGTTGAGCGTGGAGAGGAAGTGGAGGGCATGTATCTCACCTACCTGTTGTCCAGCAATAAACTCAGCTTAGGAGAGGTGTACATCAGCCTCACCGAACTTCTGCTGGGAGGCGTGGATACAGTAAGAACAAGTTTATTTTCATCTGGAACCAGTCAGAGAGGAAGTAGATTAAACAATGTGAATAGCTATTAGTCAGAAGTTTTTTTTCAGAAAAGGATTTATTATTCAGAAGTTAATTACAAAAACAAAACAAAATTATATTATTAATTATAAAAAACAATGTCCTGCACCACTGGTTTAGTTGTTATGATAAGTGGGTGTTATCCTTGTGTACCTGCTGAAAACAAGAGAGAAATGAAGTTACTGTTAAAGGAAGGAACAAGAGACAAACGCACAGGCACAAACTTACATGAAACTATTTATTAACAATACCAGAATTTTAATATTGGTGCATCCGGTGATGCTTCCCTTGTGAAAAAGTAGTACACTTTAGCATACTTTACTAAAAAGAGTGCTTATTATAGAAATAATTTACTTTTAATGTAATTTATCGTGAAACTTGTATGTCATATATTTACATATATTTGTAATTACACATTTGTCATGATGTTGCATTTTAGTACATTTAAAATATATTAACTATGATATATTATACTAAAATATATTAACTATTAACTATGTAATATCAAATTAAACATAGTTAAAATTATATTATAAAACGGATAGTTCCGGCTCTTGATTCTGATTGGTTGAGCCACGTTCAAAGCCGTTGTAAAATTCCCCAAAACAGCTGACCCATTTAAGTATTACTGCACCACTGAATGTTGCTGCGTCTGTCTTAGCAACCACTCTTAGCAACTTAAGCAAATGTTTGTTCTCTATTGATTTTGTTCACTGAAGCTTACTGCATTATGTAGGGGAGTATTGTGAGAGAGAGATATCAAGTGACCGAGTGTATTACCTGCACTCAAATTTAACATGTTCCTTCAGGTCAGTCCTATGTTCATAATAAAAAATCCGTTTGAATGTCTGCTGTGATCTTGTCCTTTTAACATATAATGGGTTTTCCCGTGCCCTGCTGACAGACAGCGCTAGTCAAAGCATTTGCGTCTTGTTCCGTGTTCACAACAGGTTTCAATATAAAAGTTTTTGCGACTAGGTGATTCGCTCATAAAGACAGTCTTTGCCGCCATCTAATGGCGTAATAATGTAACTTTTGTTGCTGTTCACGGTCAGGGACTATTTTTTCCAGCGGAAGGAAGGCTTTTAATGATTTTACTTTATGAAAGTTGCATTGATACATATTTTTTGGCTTTAATATTTGACTACGTTCCACGTTGTGCCTAACAACGCCCCTTAGCTGTTATAAATTCACTGTAAACCACGGCTTCATGGGGCTTATTGCTTTAATAAAGTACATGTGTTAGTACGTTAGTCAACACATCAAAATAAGTGTACTTCTTTAAAGTGTGACAAGACTATTAAAACAATGATTTAAAATGTACTTTAAAGCAAAACTTTGAATTTGACATTATTACAAAGTGCACTTTTTAAAACCTGTACTTAAGTGTGTTAAGAAACATAGTCATGAAAATGTACTCTCTTCAAGTACACTTAAGTGGCCTTTTATTTAATTAAAATGATATTTTCTGCGTCTGCAAGTACAGTTCTTAAAAATATACTGTTAAGATTTGAAGTACACTTCAAGTGTACAATAAGGTGGTTTGTCTGAGTAACTAGTCGTTCTTCAAGAAGCCCTGAATGATTAGGGTCCACCAGACTCAGATTTCTAAGTGGTGTTCAAGCATTTGCAAACATGAACTTCACATGTATGACCCATCTTTGTAGTTACTTTTAATCAGTTGGGGTCAAGGTGATTTTACACTGGTGTCCTTGCTGAGTAACCACAGGTGTATTTCATCACATTAACTATGAATATGTTCCACTAATGTTTTACAACCAGAATGTGTTGACCATCTTGCCCATCCCTAACTGATGCAGTAATGACCTTTAACATGCTGTACTATGTTCACAATCTCTGTCAAGGTCTGTCATGTTCTGTCAAGGCCACTGTTTATCACATTTCCAGAGCAATCAGCTAAACTGTGTCCCAATTTTAGCAACAGACAGGGTTGATAACCTGCTAACCAGCATTCTTGACCCGTTTCAGCGACACACAGCTGAGGATTTAGGGTACGTTTACACAGCACCGATGTACTTAAAAATGGAAAAGTTGTCAAAAACGATTTTGCGTTGTCAGAACGATCCCCATTCACACGGATTCGTGAAAACTATTAAAAATGCTGTATTCTGCTGCCAGACCAGTAGTTTGCGATGTCGCTTTGTAAAGAAACACTACGCGCCTATAGACGGTCACCGTTTTCACAAATTCACATTTTTGTAGTTTACATGGAGACTATAATGGTATCGCTTTCAAAAACTTGTACTTTGGAAACCCCTTTTCAAAAGTTTGCGTTTTCAGGCCCCAAAAATGCCATTGTGTCAATGAACAGCCAAAGTGCATAAAAAGTTTTTGGTTGAAAACAGTGTTGAGTAAATGGCCCCTTAAAGAGGGCACCCTAGCCCCGCCCCCTCACCCCTCTGGGCATAATTAACTTAGCCAATCAGATCTATGAATGCATTATTTGGTAAGATATTTGACAGTCTTTCTTTTTTCTTTGTCCTTGACAGACATCTAACACGCTATCATGGACCTTGTACCACCTTGCACGTAATGCAGAGGCACAGAACCGCCTCTATAATGAGATCACATCTGTGTGTCCAAATAAAGAGCAGCCGAACACAGAACACCTGACCAGGATGCCATACATGAAGGCTGTCATCAAAGAAACTCTCAGGTAGGGGAAATACCCCATTTTGTAGGGAAAACAGTACTAATCTATTGTCCATGGATCTCGAAAGAGGCCAACTGTTTCATACATTCCTAGTTTATGCTGTGCACAGTAACCTTTGCTCAGCCCTTATTTAAACAGGCCAACTCACATCTATAATCTCCTCCATAGTGATTAAAACACAGAGATTTCTTCTGGGGAAACAATGAACTTAATCACGTGAGCTCAATACCTGTGGAAATGAGTGTGGGTTAGCTTTAGTCAGTCTCCTAAGTTACAGCTCTGAAAAACTTATAAGAATTATGCCTGCTGTGATACAGGGAACATTTATCTTGGAAAAATGCCTTCTGGAGATAATTCTAGGGGAATTCTGCCCTGGACTTTTTAGGTTTGTAGCTGGAGTTGTAAGTATAGTATTGTAACAGTCTGTCTTGTTAAAAATAGATATAATCTATTTTATAAAGCTTATATATATATATGATATCACACTATTTAATTTAAAGATAATAAATAACATGTTGCAAAGAAATTTATTTTACACAATATTTACAAATAAGAAAAAAAAAAAATTTAAAGACTTGATTAAATTATATATATGTTAGTGCATATTTGCTGAATGTCAACGAGTATATGTATGAAACCATCAAAATGAAAGTCCCATTTCCAACACTTGTGTCAATAAAGGACTTTTTTGAAAAGTTTTCACATTTTCTGTGTTCTCAAAAGCAGAACTTGTCATAGTTGTGTAAACTTCTATAGTGGTGAACAGAAACTACAACAGATATCATTCTCATTTGCCCCAATTGCAAAAGAAAATTAAAACACAATAGTGTTTCTATGACTTTCCAAAAGAGGAAGAAAATATTGAGAGATTGATTGCATTGGTCAGAGGAGAAAGATTTAAAATTCTCTCAGCTGTTGTATTAGTAACACTCACGCAGCAGTGTTAACTAGTCTTCTGTAATTTAATGCCAAGGTAATAAAACACAAAGTATAAGGTTATAGATATATTTAAAAAAAAATAAGAAAATCTAAAATCTTTGCTAGATTTACAATGGTAAAGGGTTAATTCACCCAAAAATGAAAATTTCTGTCATTAATTACTCACCCTCATGTCGTTCCACACCCGTAAGACCTTCGTTCATCTTCGGGACACAAATTAAGATATTTTTGATAAAATCCGATGGCTCAGTGAGGCCTGCATCGCCAGCAAGATAATTAAGTCTTTCAGATGCCCAGAAAGCTACTAAAGACATATTTAAAACAGTTCATGTGACTACAGTGGTTCAACCTTAATATTATAAAGCAACGAGAATACTTTTTGTGCGCCAAAAATAACAAAATAACGACTTTATTCAACAATATCTAGTGATGAGCGATTTCAAAACACTGCTTCATGAAGCTTCGAAGCTTTACGAAATCTTTTGTTTCGAATCAGTGGTTCAGAGCGCATATCAAACTGCCAAAGTCACGTGAACTATTGAAGTTTCAAAACACTTATGACGTAACAAAGCCTCGTTTACTGAAATCATGTGATTTTGGCGCTCTGAACCACTGATTCGAAACAAAAGATTCTTAAAGCTTCGAAGCTTCATGAAGCAGTGTTTTGAAATCACCCATTACTAGATATTGTGGAATAAAGTCGCTATTTTGTTATTTTTGGTGCACAAAAAGTATTCTCGTCGCTTTATAATATTCAGGTTGAAATTGCTGGCAATGCAGGCCTCACTGAGCCATCGGATTTTATCAAAAATATCTTAATTTGTGTTCCAAAGATGAACGAAGGTCTTACAGGTGTGGAACGACATGAAGGCGAGTAATTAATGACAGATTTTTCATTTTTGGGTGAACTAACCCTTTAATAACTGTGGGACTGCATCATTCCAGAAATTAATGGAAAATATTGGCCTATATATCGGTCAACCACTACTGAGCTGTGAGTTTCCAGAGTCCAGTTCATTTGGTGCTGGCCTGTTTTTCTATAAAAGTCTCTATTTAAACTCTGCTTCACATTGTGGTGGGTGTGTCTGCCTTGAAATGTGCCACTAAAACTTTTCTGGTTGGACCGAAATATTCAGAGATCTTGTTAAAAACAAACTTAAGTTACAGGACACTCGGCTACAAATTTAAAGACCCCTGTGGTGAAAATCAAGTTTTTAATGTTGTTTATATGTCTGTGTGGTGTTTTTAATATGCTTTAAGACAAACCATGAGCAGATTCACAAGTCAACACCAATGCTGAGTGATCTAAAGACAGTTTCAAAAACGTGGTTTGAAATCGCTGGTGTTTGTGATGTCACAAACTACCTTTTAACCAATCACGTCAATGTGCCGGTGGGCTTTAGCATATCATTAACTATGACCGCTCAGAAGCAGGGGAGTCTCAAGAGAAGCCAGGTTATCCCAGTATATTTTTCTGTTGATATGATAAATCGGGTAGATTTAGCTATGAGCAGGTTTAAGTTGACCGAGTGGATCTCTGAGCTGGCGTGAGCGAGTGGAGGTGGGGCTAATTTGCATATTCATTGATTCACATATATTAAATGATGCAAGGGTGTAGAGTTACATTCAAGCTATTTTAAGGCATGAAGAATTTTTTTTCACAGGAAAAAAACATTTAAATATGTCATTTTGGTGATCAAAGATGAGTTGTATTTAAGGGATAAAATTATTGACTACAGGGGACTTTAATTTTCTCATAATATGATGCTTTTTAATCATAGAATGTATCCTGTTGTCCCTGGTAATGGACGTCTGACTGTGGATTCGGAAGTAATTGTGGATAATTATTGGTTCCCTAAGAAGGTACGTACACAGCTCAAAATATTCTACCTCTCATTAAATTTTTACATATAATTAAACATCTAATAGCCTAACTCCAGTCTTCATGTGTTCTCTCTCTCTTTTTCCTCACAGACACAGTTCCATCTCTGTCATTACGCTGTTAGTCACGATGAGAATAATTTCCCTGATCCGGAGCGTTTTGTTCCAGACCGCTGGTTGAGAGGCAGCCCGTCCCGCTCTCAGCATCACCCCTACAGTTCCGTCCCATTTGGGGTTGGTGTGCGGGCCTGTGTGGGGAAAAGGGTAGCAGAGCTGGAGATGTACTTTGCTCTGTGTAGAGTGAGTATGACGCTTTCACGCTATCTGCAGGTTCAATTTCACAAAATATTCTGTTCAGAACACTTGCTTTATAGATCGACAATATCTTCATTCTGATGAACCGAAATTGATTCTTAAATTCCAAAATCAATCATTTAGTCTATGCTGTTTTCTGTTGATATGTGAACTAAAATGTACTAAACATTAGCGTGTCTGCCATCCAATAATTGAGATAAGCTTTGTGCTCTCAGCATTCAAATTATGTCGATATTATCACGAAAATCAAACTATAAATACCGTTTTGACACTCTTTAATGTAGCGTGACATATCGCTGTGGTCAGACATCAATAAAAAAGCTTGCAAACAATGTCACATAATGTTACATTTACCTCAGGAAAGCCATTCAATGTCCAAAGCTTATTAATCAGCTAGAACAAAAAAAAGTTATGTTACATTCACTGTCATTAAAAACAGTCATAGTTTAAATGTTTATATTTCAACAACAAATTGGGGTAGAAACATAATATGTTAGTTGATGCACATATGTGCAATTTATATGCTTGTATTTGAATGCTGATTATTATATCTAAATATAAATATTTATATTTATATAAATTGAATTCGGACTCTTGTTTAATTTAACCTTTAATTTTATAGTATTGTACCAACTGACAGGGTTCCCTGTTTACAGCATTTGTTGAGAGATTGTCTTCAAACACTTTGACATGTAATGTAATCAGGATTTAATTGATTCGCTTTAGCTTTCTTGGTTCTTTGCTAGTCTGGAATTTACCAGTAAAAAGTTTGGACGTGCCTGCTCATTCTTTATTATTACTATTTTACACAATAATATTATTATAAGTAATGTCATCAAAAATATGAAATATCACAAATGAAAGTACTGGAATTATGTAGGAACATAAGTCTGTTTTAGTTTTCTTTCACTATCTGATCAACCATCTTTTTTTTAAAAAAGAAAGAAAGAAAGAAAGAAAAATAGGTTTGTAATTCACATGTTGGCACAATTTAGATTTGTCTCTAAAACTTAAGTATAAACCTTTGGATCAAAAAGTTTTTAATAGTGCTGTCAAATCAATTAATCATGATTAATTGCATCTAACATAAAAGTTTATATATATATATATATATATATATATATATAGTATATAAAGTAAATTATATAATATATGTGTGTACAGTCAAACCAAAAATTATTCAGACTTTTTTTTTTATATTTTTGATATATTTTTACTAGTGGGTGCACTATAGTTCATTTATGTAAGTGGGGATAGCAAAATAAAGTAAACTGTGACATATTATACCCAAAAATTCTTCATACAGTGGACTACCAGTAAAATTGATAAAAATTTGGAACCAAAAATTATTCAGACACTTTGACCTGACCATGTTTTGCTTAAGTGTTTTCTGATTTAAGATGATTTTTTTCTGACACAGTTTAACTCTGAGATCTTGTCATATTTTTAAACTATAGTGAATAAACTGTATTAATGAATGAAATGTTCAAGGTATCTGAATAAAACTTGGTTTGACTGTGTGTGTGTGTGTGTGTGTATATATATATATATATATATATATATATATATATATATATATATATATATATATATATATATATATATATATACATGCATACCTACATACATAAACAAACTTTTGTTAGATGCGATTAATCGTGATTGATTAATTTGACAACACTAGTTTTTAATTTTTTTTTAAATAAGATTTCTGTTTGTTTCATGAGAAATAAATTGTCACTTGTGTCCAAACTTTTCACTGAATATCTAATTTGAAGTTGATGTTTAATCTTCAGTCGCCTCATACTACATTTAACTATCATTATCACTCTCTCTCATTAATTTAACCCCTGACCCTTTTACCCCACAGCTGATGCAACATTATGAGGTCAGAACAGTGGAGGGGGCCCCATCGATACAGCCCAAAACCCGAACACTGCTCATCCCCTCCAAACCCATCAACCTGCAGTTCGTCCCTCGAGCCTGACACCAGCCATCTCCTGTCAATCTCTTTTTCTAATCAGAATGAGTACTCCTAATTCAAATGATTTTGCCTTTAATTCCTGAGGGTCCATACATATAAACCTGTTTCTGTGAAATGCTGTGTGAGGTAATCTAGGGTAGAAGGTGGAAGTGGGCCAGCATTCTTAATAAATAACAGCTGAGCTGAAGTATAATTACAGATATTTACAACTGAGGTCGAGGCTGCATTTTTAAAGTATGAAGGGGAAGCGAGGGAAAGACAGAAGGAAATAAAGACCTTCTTTGTTTCTTTTTCTGCTGACCTTCTGTTCATACGCTGGAGGACGGCTTATTAACTCTGCTATGGAGATCAAGTGTCTGTTCAAGCAGAAAGAGTGCTCTTTAAAAACATGTTTTCCGACTGTATTATTTTTTATTATGCTCCCTTGGCTGTTTTTTTATATTAAATTAATATCAATGTTATTGCATTTGTCCAAACCTTTATCAAAAAAGATCCTTTGGAAATCTACTACTCCCTTTGATATTTGTTAATTACCGGACATAACGTGAGTGGATTTACATGGCCTTTTTGAGCCAAGCTGAAAGCAAAGGACAGAATTAACTAGAAATGTTAGTTTATGTAAATAAACCTGTTGCCAAACCGCCCACATATCTTTCTTTCTTTCCAAAAATCATACAATTTTTTACACTGTATAAAACATAGTAAACCCAGAAATTATAGTTAACTAAAACCATAAAAAAAAATTCATTACTTGAAACAAAACAAATGATAACTGAAATAAAAATTTATTTAGCTATTTGCAAAGGCAATATTTCTTTTTTTTATTTAGTTAAGCATGATGTACTAAAATAACTAAAGCTAAACTGAAATAAAATTGAAGCATAATATTAATAATACTATATATACATATTTAAAAAAAACTATTAAAAATGACAAAAAAAAATTACTAAAACTTTAACTGAAAGTGGAAAATATAAAAATAAAAACTAATTCAAGATAATAAAAACTATAACAGTTTATCAGTTCTATTAATATAACACTGAATAAACCAATTATAGATAGATAAAGAGCAACTTTAGTGTCTCAGTTGCAGTGCAGTAATACCATTAGCACAGTAATTCTAGTCTAGCATGTGGTTCTGTTGCTCAAGAGTTCATGTCTGCTTCTGAAGCCACTTGGGTGAGTGCAAAACTCTTGAGCAACAGAATGAGATGGTCACGTACCTGTGGTACATTCAATTTTACATGTGCAAGCCTGTGTTGTAAAGGAAGTATTTCTACTTGTGTACTAGACTTTGCTCTGACTTTTCAAGTTCAGGCACTTTAGCATTTTATTTCCCTCCTGTTAATTTTGTTGTCATTGAAAAAAAAAGAAAAGTAAATAATAAAGCCATTGCTCAGTGAGGGATTGAGAGTATCAACTCAGAGGTATTTTTTTATTTGATATTTTATTATTAATGTGTGTGATATTTTTTAATTTCAAATTCACTCATTTCAAATCCACTCAGAAATATTACAGCAAATAAAAGCATAATGTTTAGAGCATTTTTATATAATAATTTTAAAAAGCTTTTTTCTGTAATCCCATACACTGCGTGCTGAAACATTGAAATAAATGGCTTCCGGTAAAATTTGTTTGATCTTGACTCGTTTTTAAATAAACATTCTTAAGCTTTCAAGTGTTGCAAAATGAGCAAGTCTGCCCCCGCATGGTCATTTATATACTACAGGTGAATTTAAAGGTGAAGCGTAGGCTAGTTTCTACGCTTTTAGCGGCACCAAAAGGAAAATATCTGTTCGTTTTTTTAATGATAGAGGGAGTGTTTTTTTTGTTTTGTTCTTTAGGATTTCATTTCTCTAACATCAGTAACATTTCAACGCAGTGTTATAAAACAACTTATTTTTGCAGTATTTTGTTGATGCAGAAATTACACCAATTTCTGGATAGATCGAAACTAGTTAATTATTTTGCTACAAATTTGTTTTTTTGAAATATACACCCAATCCTTAAATGTGTAAATTAGTGTGTAAGGCTAATGAGAATGCTGCTGTTACCCCACTACCAGGATGAGCTGTAACGTAGCCTTGGTGAGGTGGGTTGTAACAATAATAGGGTTAAATTAGGTACATAGATTTAATTTATCCCACCAAACCCCACTCACAACCCCAATTCATTATAGCATTACTAAATGGGGGAAAAAGTGAGACAATAATAATAATAAAAAAGCAACCTTTGGGTTACATTTTATTTTAGGGTGTCTTTGTTACAGTGTAATAATTATACATCAAATAATTACTGAGTATTAATTACAGCATGTAGGCCTACTTATATAAGGTTTATGTTTAGGGTTTAGTTCAGGGTTAGTTGTAAGATGTGTAACAGGGACACTGTAAAATAAAGTGTTACCAACATTTGTAACTTTCATCAATCTCCAATCTCATTAACAATGAAAAGAGACCCTTTCAAACCAGACCTTGGAAGAATAATGGATTTTAACAAAGAATTAACTATGTACCTCACACACATCTGTTATCTGTTGAGGTAACAGTAAATATTTCATAGTTTTGTCTTGTATTTAACCCTCTGATGCATAAATTATTAACTCAGGATAAAGAAATCTTACGGTTTCTTTTTACTTCAAAGGAATATAATCCCCAATCTTTTTAATTATGTATATTGAGAGTTACATAAAGAATATTTAGTCTGTTGTTCTATAAATTGTATTATTGTATATAGATGGCAACCATGCCTGGTGGTTTGGACAGAGATTGACATTATTATTAATACTATTAAAGCGACTTTGGTTTGGATCATAGACTGTGGTTTGGATGTATGGCGGCCATTTTGAACTTAAACTGACACCTAGTGGTTTGGATGAAGCATCACATAAACGGGAAAGTTTTCATTTACGGCTGAAATGCATCATTCGCACTTATCCAAGATTAAATTAAAATGCGAGCGAAAGTGTCTAATATAACAGCGTGGTTACTGTGATAATAAGAGTAGCATTCGACTAGTCAGCTCCCCTGACAACCCATTCATGTCAAATAGGCTACACAATAGAATTTGTGTTGCTGATATCAATTTTCATCTCATCAGTACATTATTTCAAACACGTTTCTAAAGCACAATCCATTTCTTTATGTGTAAAACACTTTATTTTAGTGTCCTAGCTTTTTACACGTTACATGTACTAGTAATAACTATACATTATGCACAATTGCCTGCAACTAACGCTAAATCAAACCCTATAGTAATTACATGTAGTTAATTAATATACCCTTTTCACATGTCACATGAAGCGGAAGTCGTCTTAGTTGGGTAAAAGTCTATGGTGGTGAATGAGAGAATACATTAAATATATTTTTTGTGTCCCCATTTTCTCAAACAGCAAAAGAAAAACTCAACAGTGCTTTCACAACTTTCAAAAAGAGGGAAAAAATAGAGAGAGATTGATAACGGCAGTCAGAAGAGAGAAAGATGTCAACTTTACCGTCACTCCCACAGCCTCACAGCAGTGGGTTTTTTTTTTTTTTTTGTAATTTGATGAAAAGGTAATTCAATACTAAGTATAGTGTTATAAATGTACATACATTAAAAAAAAAAAAAAAAATTATATATATATATATATATAACTTACGATTTACGATGCTAATGACCGTTAAAACGCGTCATCACGGTCCGTGAAGAGGGTCCACAGTATTACCAAAGTCCCTTTAAGGTGTTATTCTGTAGTCTCGTATTACTCAGTATTCAAATAGCCTACTCCTGCGTCTCACCGTGGTTGTTTCATCGTGGATGACAGCAGTAATGTTTAAGAGTTATTTTCATATTTCATATTGTTCTTCCATTGTTCTGCTTTCAGACTGACTCATCAGAAACACAATTCGGTCAGTCACACTTTCTTACTGTTCATGTGTAGTCAGTGCATTTAAATAGGTTTACAGATAACTGCAGTACATGCTTTTCATTGGGAGAACTATACTGTACATACAGAATACATACAATTATTTCTGTAACATTGATATTTTTATATGCTTGATGTTAATTGCATGAATATTATTTTTTATTTACTTTTTATATTTACATTTAAAACACAATAGCTCTGTACTGTTTAGATGACAGATGCACAGATGTACAAAATACAGAACATCATATCCAAGATGAAAAATTGTCAGCTTTATTATGAACAACATTCCAGAGTTAAACAAGTGAAATACCTGCTAGAATTATTTTTTTATTTTTATTTACACATCTGAGATCTGAACGCTGACAGCAGAAACTACTCTTCAGAAATCAACAACATCCATTTTTAATTGACTAATTTGAGTAAACACCTGGTCTGATATGATTCAGATGATAACTTATTACATACTAAATCTGATGATGTCGAATGTAAAAATCAGAGGGTTGGGTTTTGGAGGCAGTGCCGACTACCAGGGTTTAGGTTTAGTTTCGTTTTTTTTTTGAGCCTGACAGGAATAGAGGGACCGTTCTCCTCTGCTGTGTATCTATTATGGCAATGTCAAAAATATTATGTACAAATTTAAAATGATACAGAATAATACATTTAAATCTTTAGTTACAAGTACAGTTATGAGCATTGTGACGATTGTGATATTGCACAACTTGCCGTCATTGCGATACTATTTGTTGGAAAAGTGCAGAATACTTTGTACAGAACACTGAACTGGTTGACAGAACTGAAAGAAAATAATAAATGTGCCACGCCTAATAGCTGTAAAAATAAGACACTTGGGGGAAAAAACCTTTCCAAAAATAAAATCTCAGTAAAAGAAAATATACACAGTGTGCAAATGACTTGGCATAAACAGACAGGGAAAAAAGGGAGAGCCCCATTTTAAAACAGTCTGTTGCGCGTAATGGAGCATGTTGATGGAAAAGGACGACGTTAAGATCCATACACATCCACACGGAATTCACTGACAAATTCACCTCAGTTTCCTCTCTATACAACACAATCTTTTTTTTTTTTAATTATTAGCAATATAATATATTTTCTTGAACTTCCTTTTTTTTCTATTGTTTTTTTTTCCCCATATTGACTATGGGAGGTGATGTTGCACCATTTTTCGCAGCGTGCATCTTTAGTCCTCAACTGTACGGCAGAAGGGGAAGGGGTGGGACTTCCTGTTCTGACCAACCAACAGTAGCTTAACAGGAGGTTGAGTGGCATGTCTCGGCATGCTTTCCCAGAGTAGGCTGGTGAAACTGAAGGGTGAATGCGAGTAGTGGTTTTATTCTGAGGCGTTGAGGGGGCGTGGCTTTACCGAGTCGAGGATAGCACGTGACCCGGTACCCAGCCCTCTGCAGCAGGTGATTGGCTGTTTGCAGGTCGGTAAACCAGGCACATGTTCTGCTGATTGGACGCCAGGATCTGCACCTTCTCACCAACCACCACGCAGATCTCGTCCTCCTTCACGGCATTGTAATCCTGCGTCACTAGCACCGAAGACAGGCCGTTACACTCCCCCTCGTCCAGCTCCTGGAGGACAAAACCACACACACACAAATTAAACACATTTGAACGAAACAAAACATTAGTCTAAACATTCTCATCATGAATACACTACCAGTGTATACCGAATATACAATATACTGAATATACAGTGTGTATTACTGTAATTTTAATCAAATAAATGCAGCTTTGGTGAACAGAGATATCTTTCAAAAACATAAAAAATATAGCTGCGAGCAGCAATTATCGGGGTTCAAGCGCATTTAAGCACATGCGTAAAAAGGTATAATGTTTTAAAGCAACACCATGGAACATCTGCTCACGGTTCCCCCATGTGGTTGATAAGCGCAATTGTCTGTTACCAGTGTTATAATTACTGTCTCTGTATAAGCTTCCCCGTGGGCAGCGCAACACACGTGAATTTGTTGACTAAGCTGACGGAACCGGCGAATGCAGAAACCTTGTTTGGAAACCATGTCCACCGACCAGGTAAAGTAGCCTGTGTTACACTATGTTCAACAAATATCATTTTTAATTGTTACTCCAGAATTGAAAAGTACAATGACAAAAAGAACAGTAGTATGTTAGCATAATTTTTTTGCTCGCATAGTTCGTATGTAGCATTGTTTGCAAAGTTGTTGTACCACTGAAATAATTTTAGAGACATTATTTTAAGGTAAAAAAACCGACATAGTGTTGCTTTAATTAGCAAGCCTGTAACCATCACAATCATAGATGGAAAAGACCTATTACAGCCAATACAGGAAATTTACCATAGGAAATTTCTGGTTTATAAAGCTTTTTAACATTTATCGAGGTTGAGCCAAAAACCTAGGACTGGCTCGCCAAAGTTGGTTTTTGAAATAATCTCCAATATTTAACGAACGATTCGATGAACAGCGGCGGTCCTAGAGGCAAAGTTGCTCAGAATGAGGAGTTCTAACATGTGGTAGGAATGTCATGGGCGTGCGTGAAAAATCACGTGATACACAATGAAAAATGTGAAGGTGTCCCCCAGTGGCCGATTTCTTTCGAATTTCTCACAGGCCTCTAGAGCCGTGAGTCAAACAGGCCCAGCGAGTTTCGTTCCGATCGACCTCCGTTGACCTTGTCTGACAGCCGCTCAAACTTCATTGGCCGATGGTGGATGTTTTTTGAGATGCGCCACTGTCGTCATAGACAAACATGGCGCCTTGGACAAAGACACTGCATGCCAATTTTCAAGTCAATCAGACTGAATCGAAACGGTGAAGTAGTGATAGCCATTTTCATGTTTTTTTCCCCGTTATATCGCCACCAAGTGGCCAGTCGCCGTGTTCTTTTTTCACGTGACCACAGAATGAGCTCTTACATAGGTGTGCTGAGTTTGGTGAAAATATCTCATTCAGTTCACGAGTTATAGCCATTTTAGTAAAAACGGCTCTGTCCACTTCGAACGTTTTGGTGGCCCTTAGGGACCGTGAATCGAAACTTTTTTTTGATAATTATTGACAATCAGACTCAAGAGAATCTTGCAGCATTGGTTTGGTTCTGATAGGGCCAAAAACCTAGGACTAGTTCGCAAAAGTAGGTTTTTCAAAAATTGCAAATACCTAAAAATTTCACCAGAATGATGAGCAAATCTGAGGCATGCATTCCAACGATATAAGACACTTGAGCTCACGGCTAACGTTTTAAGAGTTATGAGCGATTTCATACTTTTGACCGCTGTAGCGCCCCCGTCAGGCTGATCGGGGTGAGACTTGGTGACGCTGTCGATGGCTTACAGTTTGGTCTGCCTGATCACTTTTAGGGGAGAATGCTGATCCTTTGGAAAAAATTTTACAATAGAGTTTCAGCGCTACGCTCTTGAACTCCTAAAAATCTTAATTATTCCAAACTTTTTAAGTAGTGTATGCAATAAAGACTGGTAGTGTATGCAAATTAAATATGTTGACTTTAACATATGTCCTTCTTCATGCAGCTGAGCGCTTCAGGACAAATCAGAACAAAAGTCTGTTCCTCACTGTCTCCGTCTGTGCCAACCTTGACCTGCCACTGGCATGAGAAATAAATAGCTGGGTGAAAAGCTTAGCTTTGAGACATTTAAAAATAAAAAGTAGCAAGCGGCTCCTCCAGTCTGGTATTCAGTGACAGTGTGATTTATTAGGGACACAGAACGCAGGGTGTGCCAAGGCCAAGCATCAAGGCAAGCTCACCAGAGAGAGAGGGACTGCGGTGAGAAGAAAGAGAACAAGAAAGACTGAAAGCGAGAAATCAGAACAGAAGAAAGAGACCCTGCAGAGAGGAGAAACAGGTACGGAACACGGACAGAGCTGGAAAACTAGGCCATTCTCCCCACTAAGAATAACTAGCAGGCACCTCTCCTCCCCTCAAAGACAATTAGACTGGAACTTCACAGCACTGCAGCACGGACACATTCAGTTCAGTGAGGAGACGCAGCCGCAGACTGCAGAGACTAGTGTACTGTCAACTAATTATGTTTAATTACATCTATCTGGCCTAGATGAGACGTTAATTAAAATGGTCTGGGTAACTAATTGATTTAGTTAGATAATATGCAATCCTATTTAAGCACAGAATTAAGATAATTGGTCTCCTGTCACACAGGTTGTTTAGGGTGCTTTCATACTAGAGCTTTTGGTGTGGACGTCAGAGTTCAGATCGTTTGGTATGTGTGAGAGTGATGAGAAATGGTCTGTGGCAGGGGTTTTAAATTGTTTGATGCTAAAGACCACTAAATATGATGATCCCCTTACTAAAATATAAAGGCACACTACCATTCAAAAGCCTGAGGTCAGTGTAATAATTTCAAATAAACACTGTTCATTTGAACTTCCTATACATCAAAGAATCCTGCAAAAAAAAAAAAAATCATGGTTTTCACAAAAATATTAAGCAGCACAACTGTTTTCAACATCGATAATAAGAAGAAATGTTTCTTGAGCAGCAAATCAGCGTTTTAGAATGATTTCTGAAGGATCATGTGACACTGAAGACTGGAGTAATGATGCTGAAAATTCAGCTTTGATCACAGAAATAAATTGGGAGGCTTCTTTCAAAAACATTAAAAAATCTTATTGACCCCCCAACCTTTTGAACAGTAGTGTACATATTTTTTAGGCATAAAAACCTATTTATACTGTGAAAAATAAAATTATTATAAATATGTGAAAAATACTATCTGGAACATATTTATTTATTATATATGTATTAGGTTGACGCCTTTTTTTCTAAGAATTTGTGATTAATCTCAGGATTTCTGACCAGTGTTTAGAAATAATAATGTCAAATTTGTAATAATAAATCAGTAATAATGTCAAATTTGGTAGATTTAAAAATATTTAGAAATATTTTATATTTTACTTATTTAAAGTTGTATTTAGTTGTATTTAGTATAAAGTTGTAATAATAACAATAAGCCTATCTAAAGCCACTTTTTGTTTATTCAATGCTTTCATCTGCCACAATAATGTCTTAAAATATCTTCATTTGGGTCCCTTTCTTCAGCAAACATTTATATGTGATCAATTTGAATAATTAATTGCCATATTAATTAAATTATTTGCTTTAAAACTTGTAAAAAAAAAAGCTAACTGCTAACTTCTAGTTAGTTTACGTGTGAGATTTGTGTAATATTTTCAATCATGCTCACCTCCTCTGCATGCTTATTGGGCTTGTGGGCGGGGCTTCCATTGGGGGCGGTGTTGGGTTTGAGGGGGGTGGAGGGGTGAGAGGATGAGGAACGGCTGCTATTGGACAGCTGCCTGGTCAAAGAACCTACACTCTCTTTCTTGTGGTATTCCTGTGGGTTCTGGAGAGCTGATCAGAAACACATGAGCAGCAGGTTATGAATGATCCCGGGAATAAAAATGAAATGAAAATGTGTGAAAAATGAAATAAACAGCACTGAGAATTACCAAGATCTACCAAGACACCAAATTCCACCCCCCTGACCCCTTTTATGCTGCGCTCACCAGTGAGGAAGTTGATCTGCATGTCCAGTAGTTTTTGGATGCTTTGCACCCACTCTTTCTTGATGTCAATGTTAGCGGCCTGTAGCGTCAGTCTTTCAGACGAGCCACGACATAACAGCACAAACTTACAGGGGTCGCTTTCCACATGTTCCTCCATGCTCAAGTAGCTTACCTGCAAAGGTCAACATAAAAAAAGTTGCATAACATAAAAAAAGACTTGTTTATTTACTCAACTTGGATCAACTTGTGGGGAATGTACCTTGATGCTCTTTTTAAACTGGTACCCCGGTGTTGACGACCCTTTCCGGAGCAGCTCGCTGAAGATGACGATCTGTTCGAAGAGGAACACTCTGCGCTCTTTACTGCGGGACAGAACGCCAGAGTCCTGCTCTGTCACAAAGAATGTGTCCTGCTGCAATAACTTTCCCTGAGCTGTCAACTTCCCCTGTGCAAAGAAGCATAAGCAATCCTACACTGTAAAAATGTCTGTAAAAATAGGGCACAATGTACTGTATAAATATGAAGGAATTTTTACAAGTGTTTTTACCTGTATTTTGAATTATGCATTGCATTGTGTTGTGTTTTAGGGTTAACAGAAATTTCCGTAAAATTACTGGATAATGTCCTGGCAGAAAATTAACTGTACATTTTCTGTTTTTATTTTTTACAGTGTAAGCAATAGCAATATTCCAAGCACTTACATCTGTTTCTGTGATTTTCTAGATCTGCATTTTTTGGAGCAGTTGTAGAATGTATTTAGCTGCAGTGTGTACATGGCATGTGTGTCTTTGTGACCTTTATGTCATCTTTAGGTAGCAGTTTACTCTTTTTGAGTGAAGTATGTGCAATTTTTCAGAAAATTACCTGCAGTTTTCTGTACCAACTATTTGGAACTTCATTAGTTTGTTAGTCTATTATGTTCAAAACAGTTTAGTTTAGATGACGGACGCCACATTTTTATCATTTTTTGTTTCTAAACATCTATATGGTGAATGTGATTTCACAAAGTACAACGTGTTTCTGGAACAACATTCCAATCAACCAATCAGATTTGAGGGACAAGTTTACAGTTTATGCCAAGTTTAGGCTTACAACCAGGGTTAGGAATCAGGCCTATATATATATATAACACCTGTGCAGGCGTCCAATTGGGTCATGCCGTCCCGCAACGTGGACATCTGACGTGGACATGCATGGCTTAGAGTGGGACGTCCAAGCTTAGAAATGGGACGCCCATACCAGGATTTGGACGCCATTATAAGACGTTCTTTAACCAGCCATATCTCTGGAACAGCGCGGCGAAAAATTCTGAAAATTGGCTCGATTTGAGGTCTCAACGAGACTTTTCGAACGAGACTGGCCCCGAAGTCTGGGGTGGTCATTGTGGTGAGTTAGGGTCCGCGGGCATCCAGCCTGACTAAGCTGACCAGGGCTCACTATGGTCGGTGTGCGATTTCAGATTTGACTGCGATGGATTGCTGGAAGTCTCGACTTTGAGATTTTAAGCTCTCTGGATCTCTGAGGTCCAGGAGGGTCAACAGCTGATGCCTAAGGTGCCCAGGCCTTTACCCGGGACATGTTAAAAATTCAAATTTGACCACAATGGATCGATGGATCCGATATTGAGTGACCAGTGGTGTGGGGAACTTTGACCGGGTGTATCTTGGGAACCAAGCTGAGATGGGGCTCCATACTCTGGGGTTAGGTGCTTCTACATCAGTGTTATTCATCATTTCCCTCTGATTTTAGGGATGAGTTATGGGTAGGGTTAGGGGTAGTTATTGGGTTAGGACTAAATTTCCGGACAGGAATGTTGTTCCAAGATTAACAAAATATGTTGATCCAGGAACATGTTTTACTTGGCAAAATCATGGTGACCACATATTATATACACTTTTGTAGCAATATTTACATAATGTGTAAAAAATTTATTCTAAAATAGTCAATAAAAGTCACATTTTACTAATGGATTTCTGTTGAAAATTAAGTATGTTATTGTTACTATTACTACTGAATGTTACTGAAGTCTAGCCTCAAAGCTTACAGCTGATTGGTCCGTTGTTAGTGAATATTCTGAGGGGATGTGCGCTTTAACGCTTCCAGTTTATCTAGAGATTCAGGCTGTCACCATGCTTCCAATATACACCTGATGCTCGCATTATAATAGTACTCTATTATTATACTCTTAGATGCATCATGCCGCTTTGAGAAATTATAACTGTCAGAGTAAATTTGAAGCATTTATTGCTTCTGGCAGTCATCCAAATGCAATTCACCTTAGCAATTACATTTGTAATTATAATAATTACAGTTGCAATAAATAACAATTTGCAGTTTATCAACTTCAGTTTCATGAAGTGTTTCTGTGCTTGGTGAGAGGCGAGTTTACCTCGTAGCCCTGCAGTCGTCCAAGATTCATCATGTCATTACACTGTTTGGGCACCAGGGACATCAACTCAACTGCTTTCTTCAGGACAGAAATGACAGACCAGCAATGTCAATACATGACTGGACACTTCAAACATAAGCGTATGAGGTGCATAGAATTGATTTAGGTTCATATAGAATTGCCTAGTTCACCTACCTCTAACTCTTTACAGTCCAGACCTGCTTTAGTGCTGTACTTCAAAAAGTCCTTCAAATAACAAATAAAACAAAGACAAGACACTTAAAATAGGATAATATTTTGACCATATAACAATGTTGTTATTGTTAACTAAAACTAAAAATACATTTTAAAAAAAAAATCATGTTAATTTAAATCAAATAAACTTTAACTGAAATAAAATATTTTAAAAAAAAACCTTTATTTCAGTTAGCCTAATTTACATTTATTTTAGGTTGAAGCACTGAAATTACTAAAACTAAAACTGAAATAAAGAATTAAACATTTTAATATTAATAAATACTATAATAGTATATTAATTATACTAAAATAACACTGACATATGGTAAATAATAATAATAAGACGAGCAGTAATACCATTTGATAAATGTACCATTGTAATCATAACTAGGTTTGCTTGGGCATTGCTATAATAAACACAGAATCTTACAAGCTGACATAAAACAACTCTGTTTTGGATGGAGTGTCTGTCTGTTTTTGCCGTCTGTGACACTCTTAAGAAAGGATAAGGGGTGACAGACTAAACTGACATTTTTTTCCAATTACCCATCAAAAAAAGAAAAACAGGACCACTGCGCAAAAGCTGTAATAGACTGAATTAGGACACAATTCAGAGTGACTTATGAATGTGTAATTGTTCCTTTAGGGCTTGCCGTAGAGAGTATATGTTTATGCGCAGGATTTACATTCAATAAACATACACTGTTCTGACTCTGCTTCTTATTTTATTAGTCACTTAAGTGGAGAAGAACCTGAAAAAATCCCTCGGTAAACAATAACCATCTGCTAACGCCCACCCGCTGAGAGATGTGTATGTGGGTACAGACTCTCTGATTCTCCAACAATGTAAATGAGGCTTGAAAATCATAAAGTGTGATGCTGACACAAGGTTTTCTGGGGGTTTTTAGTATGTTGCTATGTCGTGGCTAGGGTATTCTTGATTGTTGCTGAGTCAAATGTCTCTATTATTATGGTTCCTAAATACACAGCCATTTAAAAGTCTGGGTCAATAGGATTTATTTTCTTCAAAGAAATGAATACTTTTATTCAGCAATGACTCAATAAACTGATCAAAAGTGACAGTAAAGACCTTAAAGGATTAGTTCACTTCAGAATTAAAATTTCCTGATAATTTACTCACCCCATGTCATCCAAGATGTTTATGTCTTTCTTTCTTCAGTCGAAAAGAAATTAAGGTTTTTGAGGAAAAACATTCCAGGATTTTTCTCCATAGAGTGGACTTCAGTGGGGTACAACGGGTTGAAGGTCCAAATTGCAGTTTCAGTGCAGCTTCAAAGGGCTCTACATGATCCCAGACAAGGAATAAGGGTCTTGTCTAGCGAAATGATCGGTCATTTTCTAAAAAAAATAAAAATGTATATACTTTTTAACCACAAATTCTCATCTTGCACTGCTCTGCGATGCGCCATGCGTGACGTAGGCAGAAGTACACGTGACCTTTCCAACATGATTACGTCATGCGTGGCGCATCGCAGAGCAGTGCAAGATGAGCATTTCTGGTTAAAAAGTATATACATTTTTATTTATTTATTTTTTAGAAAATGACGATCATTTCACTAGATAAGACCCTTATTCCTCTGCTAGGATCATGTAGAGCCCTTTGAAGCTGCACTGAAACTGCAATTTGGACCTTCAACCGTTGTACCCCACTGAAGTCTACTATATGGAGAAAAATCCTGGAACGTTTTCCTCAAAAACCTTAATTTCTTTTCGAATGAAGAAAGACAAACATCTTGGATGACATGGGGGTGAGTAAATTATCAGTAAATTTGAATTCTGAAGTGAACTAATCCTTTAACATTGTTCTAATTTTGTTTTTAAATTTATGCACCAAAATAAAAAAATTATCATGGTTTCCACAAAAACATTAAGCAGAACAACTGTTTGCAACATTGATAATAAGAAATGTACCTTGAGCAGCAAATTAGCATATTAGAATCATTTCTGAAGGATCATGTGACACTGAAGACTGAAGTAATGATGCTGAAAATTCAGTTTTGAATCACAGGAATAAATTACACTTTAAAATATATTACAATAGAAAAGAGTTCTTTTAAATTGTAACAATATTACATAATATTACTGATTTTACTGTATTTTTTATCAAATAATTGCAGCCTTGGTGAGCATAAGAGACTTTTTTAAACAATATTTTAATAAAACCTTACTGATCCCACATTTTTTAATGGTAGTATATGGCTTAGTTTCAATGTAAGTCTATGCTATTTTGGTGGGAACTATAGGGCTTTTCACACTGTGCTTAACGCCGGGTTATCGTCATTCTAAACCCTGCTTTTAACCCTGGGTAAATAAATGTTTCACACCTGTAATTTAGAAGCGGATTTAACACCACTTTTTACCCAGGTTATGAAACTGCTTTTGTGCTGTTAACCCCGCTTTGCGGTGCCAAACTTGTACAGTGTGAAACAAAGCAGTGTTAGAAAGTTACAGCTAGATGCTTAGTAACAGACAGCCGATTGCGTGCCTCATTTTCAAGTGCTTTGTACAGCCACAGAAACACTGCGCACTATATAAACAGTAGCGTTTGAGGGGAAAAATGTGAAACGGCGACAGAAAACGTGACAGCTGGAGTGAAGAAGAGACCTTTTCATTCTTACCTTTACAGTCCAAAAAGTCCATTAGGGACAAACTTGATAGTAAAGTCGATAATATACAGTATGAGGATGCGCAATGTTAGAGCCTTTATGTAAACAGTCACGTGCTGCATTCAATCAGTGACACTGACACTGCAAATATGCAAATAAGGACGATAACCCAGAGTTTACAGTATGAAATGTCAGCTTACGAATACCCAGGATTAATTGTTAACCCCGGGTAAATTATAAGCAATGCGAAACGTGAATCAAGATAACCCAGGATTCCGTCTATCCGGGGTTTAGAATGACCCAGGGTTAACTATTACAAGTCTTAAAAGCCCTTGTTTTTGCCATGGTATGTATTGTAAGGGTATAAGTCTCATCATGACTGTGTAATTCAGTGGCTAATACCTTGAGCAGGAGCTGGTATTTGGTGATCCTCTGGATGGGTTTGATCAGGTAATCACTGATGGACAGTCTGGAGTTAATCTCCTGCTGCACCTCCTGACAGAAACTCCCAGAACATCAGCAAACAGAGCACTTTACTTCAGAGGAGACATAACTAAGCTGCTCAAACACACTCACCTCGAAGAATCCGTCATATTCAGCCACAACAAACTCTGAGCGGGGCTTGTTCTGACAGTAGATGACATACATGTGTAACCTTCTCTCCTGCAGAATAGAGGAAGACATTTGAATGAAGTTTACTACAACACATAGACACACACAGAGTTCATTCTGTTGAACTCACATGCTTGATAAACAGCTCGGCCAGTCTGTCGTGGTCCTGCAGACATTTCTCCAGTTCACCAAGGAAGAACCTTTAAAAATAACAGAAAACATTTTGTGACGTGTATAAACTTCCCTTATTCAAACTGACTAAGATTTTCATCTGAAATTCAGTCTGTTTCCTTGTTTAGTGTGCATCATTGCTAATATCAACAAGGAAATTTAATGCACAAGTTTTGCATGCTGATTATACGGCTGGTATAAAAAAGACAAACCAGAAAAAGACACCATTGTATGAAAAAAGTTTGAGAGACTGTGACAACCTTTGTAGAGTCAATACACATTACCATTCAAAAGTTTGGGGTTGAAATATTATTACAATTTAAAGGAACAGTATTCTATTTTGGCAAATCTAAAATCAGTACTCCAGTCTTCAATATGCTGATTTGCTGCTCAAGAAACATTTATTATTATCAATGTTGAAAACAGTTGTGCTGCATAATATCTTTTTGTGTAAACAGTTACAATTCTTTTCAGGATTCTGTGATGGAAAAAAAAGATCAAAAGAAAAGCATTTAATTGAAATAGAATTCTTTTGTTACATTATAAATGTCGTTACTGTCACTTTTGACCATAAAAGTATTTATTTCTTTCCTAAAAAACCTACTGAAATTTTACTGACCCAAACTTTTGAACGGTAGTATACCAAATATATCAAATTCTATATATTTTTTTGCTATGTAAATCAATCAACACTCCACAAAAAGGCTTTTTTGGACTTTGTAGTTCTTATTTAATGAGGATTTTTTTTGTTGGTTCATTAAATAAAGCAACAAAACTTTACTGAGCATGTTATTAGTTATTATTAGTTTTTGACCAGCTGTAAAAATCGTTCCTAGCATTAGGTTTTGTTTAAGAAAATAGCTGTGGTTTACTCTTTATGCCAGTCGTAGATTTGATGAATGTTCCCGAATACGATCTTATCCTTCCCCGTCATGTCCTCCGGAACACCTTTTTCCCCAATCCTTTTCATAAAGCCCTGGGGATAATGAGAAAAACAGACATTTGGAGACTCTACTTAATAATAAATGTTCCTCGGTGGTTCTTTGCGGCACTTATACATTTAGGAAAAGTTGGTAACACTTTATTTTAGGGTCTTTTAACTAGTTGCTTATTAGCATGCATATTACTAGAATATTGGCTATTTATTAGTACTTATTAAGCACATATTAATGCCTTATTCTGCATTCTTAATCCTACCCAATACCTAAACTTAACAACTACCTTACTAACTATTAATAAGCAGTAAATTAGGAGTTTATCGAGGGAAAAGTCATAGTTAATAGTTTATATGTGTTCCCTATACTAAAGTGTTACCGAAAAGTCTTATCAATTACCATTTTGCACTGTATAGGGTTCTCTGGAGGAAAAAAGGTTCTTAAAAAATGTTACATTAAACTCTATGTTCTTCAGATCACTGTAATCATTTCTGTCTTACAACTATTATATACGGTGACTAATGCAAATCAGCTGTTTTGATTGTGAGGTTTAACCAAATGTTGAAATATTCTGTGTCATGACAGGACATCTAAATTAGTAACATGACACAGATAACATATGTGCACCTTTCTGAAATATTTTGCTGTTATCTGTCACATACCTCAACTATGACACCCAGATCCTTCACATAGTCTCTCTCTGTCTGCACCATTTCATTTAAAACAAACCTGTAGATAGTAGAGATATGAAAGATATCAGAATTCACTATAACATCAACATGTTCCAACTAGTATACTAAGATTTGCATTCTTATTTGTTGTTTAATTCATTTGTTCACTCTTTGAGCAGTTTCTCTTCTCTTCATACACACAGTTCAGAGGAGTACTTACATTCGCCCTCTCATGGCCTTGTTCTTCTGCTCTGTTTCTGGGTCTCTGGGCGTCTGATCAGACGGGGCGACGCTACCCAACACTGGGAAAGAGCCAGGCTCTGGAGTCTGAAAGACAGAGAAAGTGAAAGAGAGTGAGAGAGATAAGAATCAAAACTGAAAGGGAAAACAAACAATGAGGACAAAGTGTGTTAGGAAAAGCTAAACATTTTGTTACTTGCAAACCCATATGAATGCTTTCTTATATGAACAAGATGTTCAAACTGGCTAGGTGAACTGAATTAAATGAGTCATTTAACGATCTGAAAAATGTCATGGGTTGACAGAAGGAACAGCAGAGGGTTTGTGAATTGATGAAAAGCTAACAATTAATTAAATCATAAAAATATAAAATTAAAATAAATAATTTAAAAAAATCATCAATTAATTTATATTAAGTGTCTTTGACTACTATGTACTTGCATCAAAAAAAGATTAAATGTTAGGTACAGTGTACTTATTGTGTTCATGTTGTATTGGAAACACTTGCTGCTATTGAGGTGGGATATGGGTAAGGTTAGGGACAGGTTTGGTGGCATGGGTAGGTTTAAGGTTGGGTTAAGGTGTAAGGGAAGGCTCAACAGTGTAATTACATGCAGGTATTTTTAAATATAAGAACAAAGTAAAACATGTATGTACACAGTAAGTGCATTTTATCAAAAGAATAATTTAAATGTTAGTACATAGTAGTTAAAGATACTTAGTGTAGTGGGACCCAATCAAAATATAACACTTACTAAAAAAAACCCCGATGTTTTGTATACTTGCATGTCATGTGACCATTAAGGCCATGTACACATGGCAGTTAAATTCGGTTGTCAGTTCACCTTTTAGTGCTTAAACTTGTTCTGTACACACACACACACACAGTGAAAAAGAACAAGCCCATAATAAACCGAGATAAATCTTTGGCCCTGTTTACACCTGGTATTAAAATGCATTTTGGTCGATTGGATCACAAGTGGACGAGGGAAACACATACCCGTTTACACCTGGTGTTTTAATCAGTCTCTTTTGTCCACTTTCGACCTCCTCTGTCCTGATTTCTTCAAGGGGAGGGTAAATGTATGGGCTTCTTCAGAAGTTTTTATTTAATAGGCGAAATAACCGCGCACAATTTGCATATGAACGTGACCGGAGACGATGGGAAAACATACAGAGAGCACCATCTTTTGTTTCTGCTCTGACAGCCGCGGCACCGCGCTGAACACGGTAAGTGCATTAGTACGTTTTTCATCTTCAAACCAAACTTATGGCTTCAGCCGGCAAAGTTTAAATCCCATCTGACTAGCACGCTTTCCATAATGTTTGTGTCAGTAGGTGGAGTGCAGGTGGTCTTTAGTGGCTGTTCGAACACTTTCGACCACATGAGCGTCTACACCACGATTGAATCTGTTTTCGACTACCTCTGGAAGTGGTCGAAAGTGGACAAGCTCAAAACATTTTACACCCCATTTACACCTGTATTTAGTGTCGTCCAATTGTGATCTGACCAAACCGCATCTTAATACCAGATGTAAACAGAGCCCAAATGGCGTCAAAAACTAACACCACCCACCTAATGCCTTTATACTTTCGCCTGGCTCCGCACTGCGAGCCTCGTTGACTGCATGCACACCTCCCCAAACATACGAGGCATTTATACTTGATGCACTCGCCATTGCACTATTCTTTGAAACGAGAGGGGGCGATTTGGAGTAATTGTCCTCTAAATCATGAGGAAGCATCGGTGAGAAGTAGAAAGGTACACATGTTTGTTTTTATTACACTTCACCAAACCCACGCTACAAAAGAACCAAAGAAGTGTGTAAAACCCAGTAAACCTAGAGATTGTGACTTGTGACATTAGAACAAAATATATGGCCCACACCGCAATGACAAAATTATTGCAGCGCTCATGCAGACGCCACTTCTCCTGTTAAAGGCCCGTTCACTCAAAGGAAGATAACTATAATGAAAACGATAAAGATTTCATTCAAAAAAATCAAGTATAAAAGAATAGCAAAGTCCACACCAACTATAACGATAATGGCACAGAGAAACAATATCATTGGATTCACTTTCAGAGTGATTTTTTCCATCTGATGAACGATAAACTGCAGCACACGCTTAGAATAAACAGAACAATATCGCCCGCTGGTGTGGATGCTAATATAGTTATGTTTCTTGGTGTGAACAGGCCTTAACAGATGGGTTTATTTTGTAATTTTGTCTGGCTCAATCAGATATTGGTGGGCGGAGTTAGTGTAAATAGCCTCTGCTAACAAGGCGGGCTATTTGCACTTGATGTAAATAGACACTCAGATAAAAAAATTATTTTGATTGTTTTTCATTAATATCAAAAATATCAATCTAAATAAAACACTTACTAAAAAGAGGACATTTTATTTGTTTACCTGCATGTCATGTGACCAATAACTAACATCAGAGAACTATAAACATGTGATTGTGTTGCTGAATAATTGAAATATTAACTTACACTAATGTTTTTTATGTTAAAGGGGTTTGGCTGACAAAAAAGTTAGAGAATCCCTGGTTTAGAACAAGATGAGGGTGAGTAAATGATGACAAAGTTTTCATTTTTGGATGAACTCTTCCTTTAACAAAAAGGATGAGGGATGCAGAGTAGAAAAAAAACAAGAAAAGGAAAAAACAACAATAAAAAATTAACGAAAGTCTGTGTTTCACCTTCTCCTCCTGAGCGGAGGGGTCCTTGATGATCTCCATGGGGGGAGGGAGGGGTGTGTGGGGCTCGTCTTCAGCCTCTTCTTCTCCTCCGCTGTTCGCTCCTCGTCTTCCTCTCTTTGGAGAAAGAGTCATTCCCATTTAAATGGATTAAATAAAACCACCACCCTTGAGCCGACAGGAATCTATCATTCATGACTTCTAACAGTAGGCACATTCCTCATAAAACATGCACCTACACAGGAAGTCCTTTTACATAGATATGTCTATTACACTAAAATATGTGTTAGGTGTTGTACCAGACAAAAGGAGAATGCCTTTCTACGCATTGTTTGGTATGTGGTATTGCTACAATGCTGGAATGTTGAAACACTGCCATCTTATGCAAGAATATTTCCTAAATGGTTAATGGTTAATTGTCGTACCTCTTCGGTGCTGTCTTGGTGTGGCGGTCCCAGTTCTACACTTTTGCGGCCGTCTCGTTTACGTTGCTTATTGTTGGGTTTTTTAGCGTTAGTGTTGTCGCCCTTGCCATGGCTGAGACGCCGTACAGGGCTGGTGAGCCATTTTTTTAATGTGTTTCCAGTAGTTCCAGAGCGTTTGGGTCCCGGAGAACCGGTTGGCAAAGAGGTCACCGATGTCTGCGGCTGCAGTGATGCGGAGGACTCAGATTTGACCTCTGAACTTCCCACAGGATAGTTTTCTGTTGAATAAAAATGACAGAGAAATTATATACAGATACTGACCATACAGAAATCCTACAATGGAATTAACAGACAACCAATAAAATCAAACACAATTGGGGTCAGTAAGATTTTTTTTAAAGAAATTAATACTTTTATTCAGCAAGGATATACTAATATCCTTGATATAATTGATATACTATAGTTTTTGCTAATATATATATATATATATATAAGAATCCTAAAAAAAAAAGTGTGTTACAGTTTCACAAAAAATATTAAGCAAATGATTTAGTGGCGTGTGCTATATAGAAATTCTACAATTGAAGTAACGGACAACCAATAAAAGCAATCACAATTCCGTCATAATATTATATATATATATATATATATATATATATATAACCTATCAGCATGAAAAATCAGCATGAAATAT
Organism: Mylopharyngodon piceus; assembly: GCA_039654765.1. Lineage (NCBI taxonomy): Eukaryota > Metazoa > Chordata > Actinopteri > Cypriniformes > Xenocyprididae > Mylopharyngodon > Mylopharyngodon piceus. Next base: position 26,524,065 of record CM077460.1, on the reverse strand, counting down.
ATAACCTCAGAACATTTAGAACATGCCATTTAACCCTGAAAAATGTGCACAAAATATGGAAAATTAAAAATGTCCTTACACCAGCTCAGACCAAGAGATGTTTACTTCAGCTGAAACATCAAAACCCACAGAACCAAATCCAACAGCAGAAAATCAAGAAACCTGAGTGCACTGTGTTGGACATTAGCCTCTACTGAGGAAAGGAAAAGCAACTGTCTAGTCTATAGGCCACTAGTTGGTAGGTGACAGACGCAATTGTAGAGTGAAAAAACCAGCTTGACCTGATCTGAGCATAAAGGCATTCTGTATCTCCAAGACATCACAACAAAGGGAAACTGCACGTCACACTGAAAGGTACTGTGGAGTTTACAGCACATGGAATTTAACAGAATTTTTGTTAACACACAAATATTACTTGTCCCTCAGATTGTAAAATAGAATATTTAGTCAACTATTAAACTATCATACTGAAGTACATAAACACTTAAACATAATGTGTTAGCATTAGACTGGTGTAATAGAACTGCTTATCAGACTTGTCTGTGTAATCTCAAATCTTTCAACTCATGTTATGACTGGCAAGAAGTAAAGCCAGTTACTTTCACTATCCAGGTATCCAGGAAACCACAAATGTACATGGAAGGGATATTAAATAACTACTAAGTTAAATGTTTTATATATATATATATATATATATATATATTTATAAAACAGTAAGTTCCTGTCCTTTATTCTGATTGGTCAATAGCTGTGTTTTATTCACGATAAAACACGGCTATGACCGCTTCACCCAACGGTTCTGTGTATCACCAAAGACTATCACTACACAACACCCTTAGCAACCACTCTTAGCAACATAAATTGTTCTCAATTGAAGTGAAATGTTCATTGAAGCTTACTGTATTATGTAGAATTGTGAGAAAGAGATCGAGTGAGTGAGTTTATTACCTCCATTAAGATTTAGCAAATCTGATAAAAAATGTCCGCTGCAATACCTTGTCCTTTTAACAGTTAAGGGGTTTTCCTGTGACTAACAGCGCTAGTCAAAGCAACAATTCAGTCTTTTCAATATAAAAGTCTTCGCTACTGAGTGACTCACTCATAAAGACAGTCTTTGCCGCCATCTAATGGCATAATAATATAACTTCTGTTGCTGTTCACGGTCAGGAACTATTTTTTCCGGCGGAAGGAAGGCTTTTAGTGATTTTACTTCATGAAAGTTGCATTGATACATATATTTTTTGGCTTTAATATTTGTATTGTGTGGTAACCATTTTATAAAAGCAATAAGGTACTCGAGGCTAGTGCTGTATCGTGAATAAGTCACAGCTGAAGGGGTTGCAGGCACTCCGCTTCGCATCGTGCCTAACAATGCCTTTCAGCCATGACTTATGCACGATACAGCATAGCCTCTCATACCTTATTGCTTACAAAATATATATATATATTAAGAAATTAATACTTTTATTCAGCAAGGGTGAATTAAATTGATAAAAAGTGACAATAAAGACTTTTACACAAAATATATATATATATATATATATATATATATATATATATACACACACACATATATAAATATATATGTATATATATATATATATATATACTAATAATATTTCACTATATTCTGTTTTTGCTGTATTTTTAGGTTTTCAGGTTTGGTGAGTAAAAGAGAAATGGTAGTGTAAATTTTACAGTGTTGCGTACTGCAGCTTGCAGATTAATGCTTGTAAAATGTATTAAGAAAAGCACCAATTGTACAGCATGTCACTGTTAAAATACACTGGTTATTGACCATCTTCAAATTATCCTTCAACATTTTGAGCTCCAAAGCTGCTACAAACTGCTGAGTTGACTGCAGAGCTGCAAACTAAAACCACAGGAATTACATCAGAAACACAAAACAGAAGTTTGTCCACCTGGACAACTATTCCCTCCTCATAGAGACAACGTAGACAACTTAACAGCTCAAACAACATTTTTTCCCTGGAGGAATTCATGTAAGTGCTTTAACTAAATTATGAGCTTTATGTTTTTGCTTTTAAACCCACCAGTACCACTGTTAGGCTTCCACTGTAAGTGCATTACTGTAAATGCATTTTATCTTTGTTTTTAGGATCTAAGGGATATGTCAAAATAATGCTAATTAACAGCATCCATAGACATTTCTGTAAGTAGCAGATAAATATATGCTTAATCCTTAGAGGACAGGCTGAAAAAACAAACCTGATGTGTAATCATGCCCACTGCTGTCTGCTTCAGTGCAGATCATTAACTCAATGCTGGTTCAGACACTGCAATACTGAGTTACCGTAGACATTGCGTAAGTAACTTCCCATGGGGTGAGAATGGGACAAAGGTCACTTCCTTGTTACGTGTTTCTTCAAAGAGCCATTTACCCCATCCACCCCTGAAACTGTCCCGCAAACACCCCCTCCCAGGTATTCACCAATCAAATCTCGCCCTGCTTGTCCTGACAGCCTTAGGGAGGATTCACGCTGATCATGTGCCGGGATAATGCTCCTTTGTTAGAGTTATGCCAAATTTCCTTAAGTTTCACTGCTGACATTACAACAGGCGACTGACTGATGGTTAAACATTCCAATCTTGGCAACAGACAAACTGAATCTTCATAGTGCAACTTTTTATCTAAATTTCTTTCTCAATATCAGATGAGACACCCACCTGAAATAAGCAGACACCCACACTCATGTGCACAAGTTGCTGATGTAACATTCCATCCAGAACAAAAACAACAGTGTAAAAGATGGCCTAAAAGTCCTGTAGAAAATGCAGAAACAAATGTATTGTGTTCGCACTTTTTAGGGTGAGCAGCAGTACTGCAATACTCCAATTATTATTGGATCTCAAACTATTTTTTTTTTATATTTGACCTTCTTCTTTCTGATGAACATAATCTGAGTTATATTAATAAATATCCTGACGCGTCCAAGCTTTATAATGGCAGTGAACAGCATCTAGCTTCCGCCAGACCGCGTCAGACGTCGCGTCTTTTTTTGTAAGTTGAATACAGAAGGCGTAGGACGTAGCGTAAGCGTTTTGAACTGCGAGAGGCGTTACATTTTCTTTGTAAGTTGAATACGGAAGGTGGTCTGGCGGAAGCTAGATATTTTATTTTATAACTTGTTAAATATGGACATTTATCTAACACAAACGCATCGCTTCGCTTCAGAAGGCCTTTATTTATCCCCTGGAGCCATGTGGAATACGTTTATGGTAGATGGATGGACTTTCTTCAGCTTCATACTCGTTGGTTCCGCTCACTGCCTTTATAGGAAGCATCAGGATATTTATTAATATAACTCAGATTGTGTTCATCAGAAAGAAGAAGGTCAAATACACCTAGGATGGCTTGACGGTGAGTAAATCTCCAATTTTCATTTCAAAATGAACTAATCGTTTAATATCTATGCAACGTATGTAAATACATTAATATGGTATTATTCACATTATAACACAGGCATAAAATTTGATACAAAGGTCAGTCAGTAAGTGTACAGGGGGTCCCTGTGTCATCAATCTGTCCACTAAAAGGTCCTTATTCAAAAAAAAAGTTTGAAGACGCCTGATCCTAATTTGCTAAGAGCCAAAATGTGCAGAATCTTCAAAGAGCATGTTATTCTTCAAGAAAAAGGGGTAAGAAATGATCAAACAGAGCAGGGAACTTGATTTGAGCTTCAAAGCTGAGGGAACAGCAGACACATTGGTTTGTTGATGGAGAAATTAGGTTACAGGAAAACAGAGAAGCTTGAGGGGGCAGTATTGCTCACACACACACACACACACACACACACACACACACACACACACACGCTCACACACACACACACACACACACGCTCACACACAATACACACTCACAGTCAGACACAGCATTGCTATTTTTTTTCATTAATTATGCTTTAAAAAACAAAAACACAGTAGACATGAAAAAATAAAAAGAGACAAAATTTAAATGATATATTTATACAAATCACCCTATAACATAAAAATAGATAACAGCTAAATTAACTAGTTTTATTCATGTCAAAAATCCTATTTTCAACAATACAACTGCAAGCTGACTACATGAGGTTAAACCAGAGAAAGTCATTTCGAAGGGTAAGAAAAGCTCTTGAGGTGTTCCTGTAGAGCAATCCATAGAACATGGCGCTAGCAACAACAAGGACATGGGTTCAAATCTAAGGCAACACATGGACTGATAAATTATATAGGCTACCCTAAATGCACTGTTAGTTGCTTCGGATAAAAGTATGTAACAACTGCACATTTCCACTTTTGACAATGTAAATGCTTGTCAACCTCCAAAAAAGACAAGACTGCTAAAAGAAAAACCATCAGTGCTTTTGCATTTAACACGAAACCCTGTTTATAATAATCGTAAGCTGAATCACACAAAACACCCTTGAGCTCATATGAGATCGCCAGGATTCAGATCAGTGAACCGCTACATTAAATACCAAGAGTTCAGATGAAAAGATGCATATACACTAAAAACAAACTCCACTAACACACAAAACTCAATCATAATCATTAACTCAGACACACAACACCCGACTCCCCCAGGGCATGAACAGACACACATGCTTGCACACACTACAAAAAGAAAATTCAACTGAACGCATCTGCATACATTCCACAAGCAAACAGAGTGTGGTGAGTTACGCACCTGCGCCATCACAAGAGCAAATCTTTCCCAAAATCCAACTGAGACAAACTCCACAAGAGCAACACGACCTCCCACTCCGCATGCTGCTCGCTCACTGTCTCATAAGTGCGTCCAGAGACAGGTGAGAGACAGAGAGGAGGAGAAAGGGAGAAGGACGGAATGGGAGGTGGAGGACGCTTTGCCTCTGTCCGCTTTAATACTGAAGCTCAGCTGGAAGTTCAGCGCTACTCTTCTTCACAATAAAGGGGAGGGGCCGGGGGGCGGGGCCAGGGGGCACACACACACACACACACACACACACACACACACACACACACACTCACTCAAAGGGATACAGGAAGGTCCCACTGAATTCACAATATGCAAAAATAAAATTTTCTCCTCAAACGCGATTGGAGAAAAAAACAGAAGTCACAGTTTTTCAGTTGTTCCACAGAAAGACAAAGTAGTATTGTGAGTGTAGTTCATTCGTGTGTGTGAATCCTTACATCAGCTACGTCTGCATGCTGCAGTGGCCCATTTTTGAGAGGGTGTGTCTATATATCAAGATCTCCATCCCCACTTCAGCAGTTTCAGGAACACAAACATACATACGACTAAATGGTCATATTACATACATAAATATCTTCAGTATCAAATAACAGACACATTTAAGATAAGAATCACGATAAGAACCTGTGTACACTCAGAAATTATAGGTTCCAAAAGTGTTTTTTTTCACAGAGATGTCATTGAAAGAAAAGTTCTTAAAAGAACCATTTTTTCTTACTGTGAAGAACATTATAATAATCTAAAGAATCTTTTTTTTTTTTTTTCACTATAAAAGAAACTTTTGTGCAATGGACAGGTTTCATGGATGTTAAAGGTTCTTCATTGAACCATCAGTGGCAGTAAAGAACCTTTCTTTTAAAGAAAATTATAAAATAAACTGAAGTACTTTTAATTTGTAAGGTTATTCAATGGATAAATAGACATTACCTCATGTTTATTTATTATATAAACAACTTTTTTTCAATTAATTTTGTGCAAAAATAACTATATTATTTTTTTCCCCCCTTAGATTCATTGTTTGGTGGTTTTTCCCTTCGTTTTTTGCACTTTTTTTGCCTTAACTTTCTTTTTTTTTTGTTTCAATAGCAAACGGAGCTTCTAACGCGATGACTTTACCAGTTAGCGATTGGCTCTTTTATATAGAAGGCGGGACTTATTCTGCCATATTGCACGTTGCTCTTTCTCCCATAAGTAGTCCATTGTTTTTGTATATATAAAGTCTTTGGGGGGAGTGGGGAACACAACCTTGTTTGTGTCAGTACAGTATTTATACACTGTTACAGTGATATATAATTACTTATACCGTGAAATAAGAATTTAATCATACCGCCCAGCACTACATTTTGTAATAGAGAAAGAACCTAAAATATTCTGAAAATGAACAAGATTGCAAAATTAAGTTTATATGGCACATGAACATCCCCTTGATTTCTGATCATTTGAGGTGAATGCAAAAACGTCTCAGGTTACGCATGTAACCATGGTTTCCTTGAGAAGAAGAATGAGATGCTGAATCCCCTAGAGGGCGCTATGGGGAATGCCTCCATCCAGCGTCTTTGAAGAGTAAACAGCATTTCACCCAAAAGCCCTGGTTATACTTTTTTTTTTTTTACGCGTACACTAGAGTCAAATGCACAGCCTCACAAAGTACCTCACAAACTATACTTCACTTGACTCGTATACATACACAGGTGTTCAGCGCATGCGCAGTTTTGAGCAATCTCTCACCACAAGTTACAACCCATGTAAATATATTTGTATTCTTTCATGCTAGAGTTGTACAAATAAGGGTACTTTCTAACCTCTTCGCACAATCTCTCATCTATGTAGCCCTCCAATGACGCTGTAGCTTGCATGCGTTCTGGTCTGCTCTGTTTATGCAGGTTTTCTTCAACTACCTTGTGAATCGACGCCCCCAGGGCCCGGTTGCCACTTTGTGGATAAATTGCTGCGGTTACAAAAATCCAGCGGTGCACGTACAATACGCATGTACTCTTCTGATGAAGAAATTTGCGTCACACACACTGTACGCTGACCCTTCCGTATGTGTAAAAAGTAAATTATACTTTGGGCTAAATGCACGTTCCACATCCCTCGAGAACAGGGACGGCCCGAAAGGAGCTTTACAGTGCGAAATTCTCGCAATGCGCGTATTCATTTCCATCGAGCTAAACACACGTAGTCCTCACTCGTGCACAAAACGCACCAGTCACAAAGTGCTACAAAATGCTCCTTAACTCATACAAAGACAAACGGACTCCTGAAGACAAGAAAGAGGATGAAGTATTTTACAAGTGCCTCTTTATACGCACAATTGCACCTGTAGTGACTTCATCGGCTGTCGCCGGCCAATGTCAAGCTCATTGTCGTGTTTAGACTCATGCTTCAGACACCAGTCCCCATAGCGCCCTCTAGGGCAAGCAGCGTGAGTTCCCATTCGAAAGGGAACTCTAACGCTAAGATTTTTTGAAGTTGTAAATAAAACTACAATTACTGGAGTATAGGTTTTATAAGAAAATATTATTTTAGTCTTATTAAAAATTTCACATTTAATTCAGTGTGTTACTTGCCAATTCTTTGTAATTACTGTGCAAATTGTTTCGACACCAACTTTTTCAGTGTATAAGTGAAAATGTAAAAAGTTGAGGCAAAACTTTCTAAGTACAGCTCAAATGAGGAGAAAGATATAGTATATTTCACAGGTTTTAAGTATCTCATGGAGGACAGCCAATATATGACATTTTCTTTTCTCCAGGTTGTCCCTACTTAGAAACCTATTCCTATTAGTACAAGTTAACTATGTGACAACCGGCAGAGAAACATTTTGGAAACAAAGTTCCAAGAACATCAACATGACTGTTCAATAATAGGACTGAAGTTCCAATAACAGAACTAAAAAAAGCCCAGTCAGCAGAATGAGGTGTAGCATAGCGTGCAGTTAACTGTCTGATTGGACAGAATCCTTCATGCCTGACTAAAGATTTTCCATGTTTCTATGCATTACTTTCTGTTTACTCTAACCCTGTTGCATCAGAGATAGTACACACATACACAGCAGCAATTTCGCCTGCTCAAAATAAACAGGCAGAAGTGTGAACAGGCATTGCAAAATCCAAGATCATTCAAAGAAATAAATACAACTTTTTGTCCATACAGATATCTAAATTTTCAAGGTGCATGAACTTCTGGTTATGTGTTACATATAATTCCTGTCAGTGGAGTTTACCCTGTGTAAGCATTCACATTCACAGGGAGGTAGACAATTTACAGTTGAGTTGAAGAAAGAGTTAAAAGTTCAAGACAACACAGCTCGTCATAGCTCAGCAGTCATCTTGACCTGTCAGTTCTTCAGTTGCTTTCTATTTATTTATTTTTCTTGAAACCTACCTGGAAAAGGCCGGCTCCCCCTTTCCTCTCTCTATTCTTAGACCCAGGCCTGAACAGTCATGAGGTCAGGGGGTTCTGGTAGGGATGTTTAGAAATGTGCTCTTCTAAACACAGGAAGGCAAGACAACAGGAAGTAAAGGGACTATACAATACAGAGTGTTCCGCCTCAGACAGTATGGGGCCTTAAAGACACACTTTAACACCATCCTGACCCAAAATCCAAAGCTACACCCTCATGGTGCTTGGTTGAAGTATATGGACCCTATAAAAGGTCCCGATATACTCACAGCGAAGTTCTTTTTAGTTTTTCGCTTAGGTGTAAAAAGAAGTTCAAAATAACTTTGTAGTGGTATACTTTAAGCGAACATCCAGATGCCGCCCACACTGGTGGGATACAACAGATTGCAAGCAGCTTTACAGTATTAAACATTTCAATAAGAAGTATAACTTCAATTTATGCTATGAAGCAGCTCTTCAGTTTGTTGATTTTTACTCGCCTCTGACCTCAACGGGCTGAAAAGAAGAAATGAACCGGAGAAGATTTCCACATCAAAGAAGGTGGAGTCCTAGAGCCACACCTATCTATTAAGTAATCATCATGAACCAATGGTAGTTTGAAGGTGTTTACCAGCCAAAGCAAACTTTTTCTGAAAGGTTCGCTTTGGCAAGCTGTTTCGAATTCCTGAAACAAACTCTAAACGAACCTTGTTTTGGCCTGATTCTGTTCGAAATGACATCAAATCAGTTTGTTCTTCAATTTTGCTTCAAGTATAAAAAGACCCCTCTTATAGAAAGATGAATCATTCAAATGAAGACAACTGAAAGATAAAATGGTTCTGCATGGTTCCAGTGTGGATCTATTGTGTGAAACATCTCATAAGCCTGTGAGAGTCCCAGGATTGAAGCCCCACCAAACACATACACCAATCCCCCGAGCTGGATCAAAGCAGGACGCAAGCCTTTCATAGCATCACTAGCACCCTGCTAATTAATGATCAAACCCTATTTGTACCTCACCCACCGAGAGCAGAACTGGCTCCCCTGGAAGAAGCCAGAGCACATGCTGTTAAGAGAGCCGTGGGCACGTGTACAACAGCTTAAAGGGACAGATCATCCAAAAACACAAATTCTTATATGACATACTACTTATATTTTATTTGAACCTTGGTATGTTTTTTTTCCCTGCAGAACACAAAAGTAGCTATTGAACAGAATGTCCAAGTTGCTCTTTAGCATGCAAAGAAAGTACATAGTAACCGAGGCTGTCAAACTACTATAAATCATGTGGTTCTCAACCTTTTGACTCAAAGCACAATTTTCGTTTGTTTTTTTTTTTTTCTTCAGATTTTGTGCTCACACCCAATGTGTGCTCAGATAAAGCCGTCTCTCAGTACTAAATTGAGTTCTTTTTCTCTGCTTATTGCACTTAAAGTCAAATACACACAAAATAAACATAGTCGGTTAACTTTTAAGTGAACGTAAACAGTTGAGAAAGAAAACACATGCATAACATTATAATGGATCTGTGCGTCAGGTCTTAAAGTGACAGCAGCCTAATATACCTGCTGCCAAATTATGAGATAATATTAAAAATATCTATATGGCAGTTTTTCAAAATTGTGGCCAGTGAAAATGCTGAATGGCTAGTAACTTTGGAAAACCACTGGGCACAGTGGCTGATGAGCAAAAAAATTTCTTGTCAAGCCATGACTACAATATATTATTAACATAAACTGGGACTGTTGATATAAATAAATTAATCACAATTTTTTTTACGTTTCAAGGACCGCATGTTGTTGTTTTTTTTAAAAAGTTACTGAGGAGAAAAAATAAATTATTTCAGTCATTATTGTATATTTTTATTACGTTAGATTGTTTTAATATATTAATAATAATAATATTAAGGATTAATAATAGTAATTTAAATAATTTTAAGCCATCCTGCATCCGCCCTTGGAAGTTTGCTGAGGACCCCTATTGGGCCCCGGCCCCTGGTTGAGAACCACTGCTATAAATGTAAGAAGTTTTATTTTTGGATGAACTATCCATTGTTATTTCTGACAAAATTATTATTTTTGCAAGCAACAAATAAACTGCAAACATTTCATTTTGTTATAATAAATGTTTTGCAACTGACTGATTTTCAGAAGGGAACTTAAAAAAATAAAATGTCAAACAGTAGAGCATGGCGCTAGCAACGCCAAAGTCATGGGTTCGATTCCCGAGGAATGCATGATCTGATGAGATGTATAACTTGAATGCAATGTAAGTCGTTTGGATAAAAGCGAGTCAAAGTTGGACACACATACATCAAAAAGTATCTTGTCACAAATTACAAATACCTGATCAACAAATGAATCAAAATATTAATTTGTTAATAAATTGACTAAATTAAAGTTCCATAATACTTCACCAAGTTACGCTCAACTATTGAACTAGTAGTGGCGGCTTTGGCTGTTTCTAAGCAGAAGGCTTAATGTAGCCATAAAAAAAAGTGACACATGATCCGTGTTTGTGGGTGGTAAATATTTGTGTGAGACTCACCTTTTCCAGGTGGGAAAAAGCAGTCCATGTCGACACTACTGCGAGAGTGAGACACAGACAGGGTACTGCTGGGAACCAGACCCTCCAGAGGGGGTGAGTGTTCGGTGGTCCGTACTAGACACCAGCCAGGCCGCTCTCCAGACCTCTCCAACAGCTCGACAGTCTGACCCGACTGAATGCTCAACTCGCCCACTGAGCCCGCAACAAAGTCCTGCAGAACCACAGTCTGCTCACAGCCACCTGACAACTACAGAGAGAGACAGAGAGATACAGTTTTTAGCTTTCATTTTAAGGTTTTTAAAGAAGCCTCTACTATTATCTAGGAAGAAAGTATGTGATAGATGTGTGTTTGTATTATTATCAATGTTGAAAACAGTTGATGAACACAGTTGTGATACATATTTTTCAGAATAGAAAGTTCAAAAGAACAGCATTTATTTGAAATAATTGATCTTTTGTAACATTATATATTATATATCACAAATACAGTAAAAACTGTACAGTAAAAAAAAAAAAAGTTTTCTATTTGAATATATTTTATAAAGTAATTTATTCCTGTGATGGCAAAGCTGAATTTTCAGCATCATTACTCCAGTCTTCAGTGTCACATGATCCTTCAGACATCATTCTAATATGCCGATTTGCTGCTCAAGAAACATTTCTCATTATTATTATTGTTGAAAACAGTTTTTGCTGCTTTCTATTTTTGTGGAAACATTACCATTTAAAAGTTTGGGGAAAGTAAGATAAAAAAAAATATTCAACAAGGACAAATTAAACTGATCAAAAGCGAAAGTAAAAACATTTATAATGTTACAAAAGATTTCCATTTCAAATAAATGCTCATCTTTTGAACTTTCTATTTATTAAAAAATTCTGAAAAAAAAAAAAAAAAAAAAAAAAAAAAAAAAATCGCTTTGTTATTTTTGTATTGTTTTCAGAAAAAAATTAAGATTTCAACACAGATAAAAATAGGAAACCGTATTAATAATTGCATACCAATTATAATTTATAGCACCAAATCAGCATATTAGAATGATTTCTGAAGGATCATGTGACACTGAAGACTGGAGTAATGATGCTGAAAATTCAGCTTTGCCATCACAGGAATAAATTACATTTTAAAATATATTAAAATAAAAAACAGTTGTTTAATATGTTAATATTTCACAGTATTAGGTTAAATGCAATGCTTTTTTGAAGTCTTTATGATTTCGATGAAGACATTTTAGGAGTCATTCATGCAAAATTTCATGCAGGAAAAATTCTCAAGAATTTTCTAGAACTGTACAAAACCGTCCCAGATTAAAAGAAAAACAGGGCAGGCTGTGAGAAATGAAGGATGGTCAGCCTGCAGAGAGCAACCAGCTCACTGAACAAATACACACATCACCACCTGAGTCAAATTCACCCTACAGTGACAGATAATCAATTTAACACCTCACACACATTCACAGGCACACAGAAACATGCTCTAATCTTCATCAAACACACCCACAGAAACTGAGCTAAAGACTATGAGAAACAGGATGAGTAAGAGAGGAAAAGGCAGGTCTGAACAGCTGTTCTCCTATAGAGGTCTCTCCATCTCTGACCTCCTTCCTGACTACATCAAACTGTTAGACTGAGCTTTTGGGTGTCGACACAGGTTCTGTTCTGACCCAGCGTCCCACCCTAGACAGCGCTGCTCCCTGAATGTAGTTATGTCTGAACTCCCCCTGTCCTGAGGCTCAAAACACACGTTCATCAGAAAGATCAACTAAAACAAAACTCACAGCCTTCCATATTAAACACTGGTTCACGTCAGTTTTTGCTAACTTTGAGTGAGAAACCTCAAAACACTAACAAAAAAGTACCAAAAACTTCTGAGAGACAGTGTTTTTTTGGACTTTTTGGGGGGGACATTTACTGTATTACAAAAAACTAGGGATGCACCGATACCAAGCTCATGTACTTGTACTCGTACTCGTAAAAATATCCCTGATACCAAAGACCGATACCTCACGTGACGTAACTGACAGAATTTTCCGTGCACAGAGACACCGGCGGCAGCAGCAGAAACAATGTCAGCCTCAGAGGTGTGGAAATAGACTTCAAAATTAATGATGACAACCCACACATTGTGAACTGCATGCTTTCAATCACAATTCGTTATCGATTAGTGAAGGCGGGATAGGCGGAATCGCGCTGAATGACACAGACCAGAAGCGCTCTCTCTCTCGCACACGCTCTCTCTCTTTCTTGCGCGCGATCCCAGTTCTCTCAGACAGCGCGCGATCAGTTCTCCTTGCGCCTGAATGGTCAAATGCACACATAGTTGTTAAAATGTCCATGTGTGGAGTATCTCACGTAAATACAGTCGGTTATGGCTTAAGTGGACGTAAACATTTGAGTGAAAACAGGATAAGTGTCAGTATCCATGGATTCGGTCTTAAAGGGACCTTAGCCTAATTAAATATTTGTCATTAATGTTAATAAAACAACAAAATATGTTAAATAAATGCATGGTAAATAAACCTACTGTATCTGAAAAACAAGTTTATTTAATTTGTATCTCTATAGTATTTGTTGTATTGTTTGTAATTTGTTTGTAAATTTCTTTTTATATAACAACAATTATATATATTGGTAATTATGCCCTGTGAAGGTTATTGGACACTGTGAAATTTTTGTTCTTTAAGTTTGTGACAAGCACATAAAAATTATTACTTTTTTCATTAGAGTAATAATAAAGAAGCTGTCCTACATTCATTAGTCTCACTGTGTTGTGCTTGGGAAAAAAAAGAGAGAGAGAGAAATTAATAAATGTATAGTCATCGGTATCGGCGAGTACTAGAAAAAAAAAGTATCGGTACTCGTACTCGGTCCTTAAAAAATGGTATCGGTGCATCCCTAACAGAAACTGTTAACTTGAACAAAACTGAAAATCATTAACAAGACCTTTGTCTCAAAATATAGACAATAATTTTATTGATTCTCATTTGCTACATAAATCTACAACATTAAATATTAGATCAAATTAGCGCAGAATCAACTTTGCGCTGCTGACCGCGATCGCATCAAGGATCAGCCAAATTTCCATGAGCATCAACAAATGCTGCTGTTAAGAAAAGTGCTGAGCCGAATTTGTGCCATCTAGTGGTTTAAAAGAGAATTAAGTCAAATGCGCCTTTTACCCCGGTGCACCTTTAGCCCCATTGTACCATTATATATATATATATATATAACATAATAGTCTAGATATTCAATTAAATGTTTATTTGAATTAACTCATGCCAATTATTCAAATGAATTGCAACAAGATAACTATTTTTGCTGAAAAGAATTTATGACATTACATTGCAGATGAGTAAATCATTTAATAGCAACAAAAAGTGGATTTAAAAGTCAATATTAAACATTTTTTAAAAATAATTAAATAAATGTTAAATTAACAGAACTGCACATATAAAAACACCCAAATATTTGGCTAAAGCTAGTCTGTAATAATTATAATCATCCTAATTATAAAACTACTGCATAGTTTCTTAGTTTAAAACTAAGCATATAGGAGGTCCCCATCATGATACAAAAACAACTGTCTATGTGCTTCCTTTACTGTATGTTTATGCATGTATGCAAATGTTTCTTGCAATTTTTTGTGTTAATTGTCTTGAATAACTGTGATGGATCTGAGAGAGTTATGTTTATGAGTGTGAATTAATTCTGTTCTCAAAGCTACAATGGAAATACAAGATATACAATTCTACATTTACAACTCGAGAGTCCCTGGAGAGCAAAGCTGAGATGAAGGAGTGTGTGTTTGGGTGGAGGAGAAAGATACGCCCTTCTCAGGGGAAATGCGGGGTGTTTTCCCTCCCTGATTCTTTACAGCTGGCCAGGAATTCCCGCCATATGGAACAGAGTATTCCATAGTGACAGAATTCCCAGCCATGAGGAAAGCATAATCCCCCACAGAGAATGAGACGGTGTTACATATGTGCCATATGAGAACATTTAGCTGACGCTTTTCCTTTATTCACAACAGGCGTCAGGATTCAAGATCTACTAGTAACATAAACGTGCAATTCTAGTAAAATGAATAACTTGTAGTAAAAGACACACATATGCTGATACTGTAACTACTTTTTTTCATATTTTGCATCAGTCACTATCATATAATAATAATAATAATAATAGGTAACAATTTGATAACTTTGACTATTATAAAGTAATTTACATCAATCATGGATACATTATATAATGTGTAAATCAGTAATATCCATTGAAATAATTAGAAATATTCTTTTATATTTGTACATGTTCATTTTGTAAATTAACTACTGGTTTATGCATTACATTATATATTTTAAATAATGAATATATTTTAAATTATTTTAAAAAAATATTACTAAAAATATTGCATACTATTATATATTTTTTTCTAATATTGTTTGGCTTTGAAAACAGGAGTCCAGTTATTATTTATGATACTAATTATAAGATATTCTACGTAGGTTTCAGCTTTACAAAATCTGACACACACAAACACATGGAGTAGAATATGAACAGCCACTCCCTCCTGAGCAACCCAAAAA
Source organism: Mylopharyngodon piceus (assembly GCA_039654765.1). Lineage (NCBI taxonomy): Eukaryota > Metazoa > Chordata > Actinopteri > Cypriniformes > Xenocyprididae > Mylopharyngodon > Mylopharyngodon piceus. The sequence goes on along the minus strand of CM077460.1, from coordinate 26,508,813 downwards.
ACACAGTCCAAATGTGAGCTCATGCTTATGGGACAGAAAACACACACACACACACACAAACACAGACAGATGCACAGTGTACACTCCTATATTTAAAGTGCAAATGTCAGCAGACGCACATGAAATAATTTGACAATGATTATGGGAAGAACACAGAGTACTATCAGAGATAAATCAGAGTGTGATGTTACTAGTTGGGCTGAAACCTGGTAACTGCTACGGCCTGATTAAATAGCCACTAATGTCTAAAAAACATTATTAAATACACTTTTTGATATTAAAGCAGTGAAATTTAGAATTTTTCAATTGTAAAACAAAAGAGGCAATTTAAATGGATCTTAGTCAATATACAAATTGCTTTATAAATCATTAAAAACATAAACCATAAATGTATGCTTTAATCCCGAAGAATATCCCAAGCAATAATGAAACAGACACACTGCCAAAGTTCCCTTTAAAACTAATACAAAACACATCTACAAAAAAAAAAAAAAATGTACAATCCAATCAAATTCAAAATCCCCATGAAATCATTCAGAAGCATGTGTACTCACAGGTCTGGTTCTCTTGGGTAGTCTGAAACTCCTCCACCTGGGCATGATACTATCTGTACCGCCAATACAACCAACCAGATGTTAGACTGCCAACCAAATACGCCTTCTGATTGGCCGAAAGTCAGGTAGAAAATTGTCTAACCCAAGTGCTCGTTCCCAGAGTGTCACATGGAGCTAGTTACTGCACTCATCTCAACATGTTCTTTAGAGAGTACGGAGAACAGTTATTGAGCTGTCATATAGATCTACACAGCTGAGGAGTGTCAAGAGGGTTCTGCCCATATGGGAGAGACCGAGAGAAAGAGGAGGAAAACAAGCAGAGACTCCCAACAGAACAGACAGAAAAAACAAATGAAAAGTCACAACACTCCAAACTGAGCAAGAAAAGAGTGAGGTGTGTGTGTGTGTGCTTGTGAGATAAAGACAGAGAGCAAATAAGACAACTCACACACACACACACACACACACACATGTTGGGTTGCCATTTTATGGGGACATTCCATAGACATAATGATTTTTATACTGTACAAACTGTATATTATATCCCCTAACCCTAAACAAACCCATCACAGAGAACTTTCTGCATTTTTACATTAAAACAAACAAACAAAAAAAAAACACCACTTATTTTTTTTTTTTGTGATTTATAAACTGTTTAAGGATTATGGATATTGTCATCTTTGTGGAGACACTTTGTCCCCATTAGGGTATACCTGGTATACCACACACACACACACACACACGTCTGGTTCGCTATCTTTGCGGGGACTCTCCATAGGCGTAATGGTTTTTATACTGTACAAACTGTATATTCTATCCCCTTACAGTAACCCTACCCCTAAACCTACCCATCACAGGAAACTGTCTGCATTTTACATTTTCAAAAAAAATCATTGTGTATAATTTATAAGCTTGTTTCCTCAAGGGGACCTCAATTTAGGTCCCCACGGTGACACGAGTCCACATGAGTCAGTCCACCAGGATAGAAAAACAAGGACTCACACACATACACCTAAAAAAAGGGAGACATCTACAGTTTATAAACAAATATTATAATTTCTAAAGACCAAACCAAACCTTAAGGCAACTCCTAAATTATTGTTATTATTTTGGAATTGAAAAAAATAAAAACAAACATTATTTGCTATGTTTTTGAATAATTTTAACCTTTGAAGATGACGTCAAAATTGAGGCTTTGTCAGATTTAGCTAACTTCTGGGGACAAATGCTGACAACATGCCAAACCATACTACCCAGAGACACAAACAAGTCAAGAAAAGTCTAGTCTGTAAAAATAAGCAATATGAGAAGCCTATATATAGTGCTATATTTGAATGTCCATTGAGCCTCCCACACACACACAGTCATACATACACACAAACTCACAAACCTCAAACCACAATGACATAAGAAGGCCTAGCAGTACAATAACTCCAAAGAGACAGACCGCTAACAGAAAAGAGAAAGAAAAAAGACAGACAGGCAGAAAAATGAAAATTGTATGTGTGTAATTATGACTAATCGCTTGGTTTACAAGTTGCTTTGTTAAGCGACAAAAGCTTAATAAAACGTAAAACTCTTTTGACTAGCAGCAGGTGTTTTTCATATTGCAGCAAATTCTGACAAAAAATAGAGAATGACTAACATATAAAGTGACTGTGATCTGTCAGACTTCTCAAGCACTTGTCTTAACACGATATACATGCAGGTGTGCAAAAGAAATGCCATGTTTACTTATACAAATTATCTCAAAACTCTTTTCTTTAAAAAAAAAAAAAAAAAAAAATCAATGCCATTAACTTCACAAATCATTGTTACTATACAACTGTTGCAAACAAACCCATCCCTAAGCAGCCAATCAGATTGGAGCTAGCGGTTATCGCCAACACTTGCCATTTTGCAGTGTCAGACAGTCAGTGAACGGTCAGGGTGTGCCATCTAAGATGGAGACAAGTCCGTGTCCTGATGTAAACCACACAAACCACCGCAAAACAACCGATGGCAGGAGAGCGTGCTAGAAAAAGTGTTTCTAGGAAACAAGAGCTGCTGTTGACTCAGAGCTTTTCTGTCTGTAATTAGATGGTTGAATGAAACAAGAGCGGAGAGACTGGCCTGAGGTTAAGTGCAGGCGTAAGTAATCATAAAATTACAGAGAAATGACAGAGGGAGAGAAGAAGAGCAATGATACCGTTTTTGCGCACTGGCATACTGGAAGGAATAACAGCGAATCAGAATCAAATTTAGTTGGACAGGGATAAATATTATATAACAAAAACAAGCCAACAAGAAAGGCAATAAAAGAAAGCAAGCAAGAGTGAATCATCCTACACACAAAAATAACTTGGGTAATATATGTTTTAGACAGCGCTCTCCAACATCATCATCAAAACAACAAATGAGGGAATATCTTTTGGAAGAATGGTTTCCGTTTTTTATTTTTAAAGGGGACCTATTATGGCACTTTTTACAAGATGTAATGTAAGTCTCAGGTGTCCCTAAAATGTGTCTGTGAAGTTTCAGCTCAAAATACCCCACAGATCATTTATTATACTATGTTGTAAATGCCCATTTTTGAGTGGAAGGAAAAACATGCTGTTTTCGTGCATGTGTCTTTAAATGCAAATGAGCTGCTGCTCCCCACCCCCCTTTCCAAAAGAGGGCGGAGCCTGTACAACTTGTGTCTCAGATACTCAGCCAAAAAACTAACAGAACATCTGTTTGGTTTTGATTATCATCTCTATCGCGGCCACGCTCACGAGACATTGCAGTTCTTTGTTATCATGAAGGTTAATTATTTGCATGCGTTTAAACAGTTTAAACTTCAGATATATGGTTTTCTAAGCGCACACATCTGAAGCATCCGCACAAAAAGATGGCTGTCAGATGGCGCGTCCTGTGAGTATTAAACTGATTTGTCTTACATGTTTTATTGCACTTAAACTGTCAAATATACACAAGGTTATGTCAAAAACACAAAGTTCACAACACAGTCAGTTATGTCTGTGAACGTAAACAGCAGGGAAAGAAATCATGTGTTTATTAGATCTGTGTATTAAAGTGACAGCAGTGTAATATACAGTACTTACTGCTGTAAATGCTGTTAATATGAATCAAACAACAAAAGAAAAACAGAAAATCACTGCTCTTGATTAAATAACTTCAGTAGTTTTAATAAGAATACATTTCTTGAATGCTGCTGTTAAATACTCTGGCGAGGACTGAGGTCATGGCGGACTGTGTACAGCTCACTCAGGGGAGGAGCTAAGCTAATAGGTCAGATTCCGTCGCCAGTCGTGGGAGGGGCTTCCTCCTACTCTTACGTAATCTGGAACCGCTCGTTTTAGAGAGACTGTTTATGATTTATGGAGATTATAAAAAAGGGAGTGGGTGGATTTTTACCATTATAGGCTGTGGACACACATCTGTGTTCAAACACCTTATAAAAGTTAATTTTACATAAGAGGTCCCCTTTAAAGAAATTAATACTTTTATTCAGCAAGGATGTATTCAATTAATCAAAAGTCACAAAGACATTTACAGTGTAAAAAAAAAAAAATTCTATTTCAGATAAATGCTATTCTTCGTATTGAACTTTTCTATTCAACAAAGAATCCTAAAAAAAATGTTTAACACACACACACACACACACACACACACACAAACTGCAGCGGAAGTTGCTTGCTGTCTAAACAGACGTACTGTACGTGTACATGAGACAACTAGATTTTCCATATAGGGGAAGGAACTACCATTGGAAAGAGATATTATTTTTCACACAAACATATTTGAAACCTAATCCTCACACAAACTGGTTGACACGATTACATTTAAATTAAACATGATTTGTGTTTTTGTAGTGTAGTTCTACCTTGTCACTATCTACAGTGTTCTGGGAGGTGCGGGAAGCGATGGAGATTGTGTCCGGCTGGCTGCTGGCATCACCCTGACTGTCCGCATCCTCAGTAGTTTCCCTTAAAGATGAAATAAATACTATAAACCTAATTTCCAATGTAATTACATACACAGTCTACTACAAAACACCTAAAAGAAAAGGCATTTGAGTTGTGCATTTTGGGAGTACAGATGTATTGATTTTCTTAATACAGAATAGAGAAGAATCTGAGCAGGGAATAAAAGAGAGCAGGTGGATGAGTTGAAATACCTCTTGCTGATGCTGCGCTGCCTGGCTGGGGTTTTGGGAGGGTGTATGGGCTCCTTTAGCGCCCCCTTCAGGTGGATCGTTCTCTCCTGAATCACCTCCCTGATGTTCCGGATCCACTCCTGTTTCACTTCTATATTGGAGGCCTTCAGGTGGATGAGATGATGTGTAAAAGACGGAAGAGGAGATAGAGAAGAGAAAATGCATGATTTCACAAGCGAGATTTGAACTTGCATCACCCAACTGAGTACAGTGGCTCAAAGCATGTGCACCAGGGTCAGAAAGGCTGAAAGCAAAATTAGCGCTGAGTGTGACAAAAATACCCCTGGTATTTGCAATGTGGGAGCAAAAAATTCCCTTGTAGAAAAATTCTCAGGTTTTAATCTGTAATTTCGAAAACATTTGATATATTCCAATCCAAACAGGGCTGGCAATTGATTCAAATATTAATTGTGATTAATCTTAATTGGGAGTCTTTTTTTGCAGTACTTTCAGATGGTTCAGGATTGATAACTAAATAATAGGCCTTTGTGTAAATCACATAGAATGAAACTTAATATTGAAAATGAAAATATTTTACTTAATTTAATTAATCACATAAATTAAGCATTCATTTTGACAGTGCTAATATTCATAATATCGTGTTCTAGGTGTCATGTCTGTTTAGGATATAGTGTTATACTGAAAAAAATGTGCCCTCATAAAAATATTCATTTCTTACTCTGACATGCGCTAGCCACTAGGATGACGTTCTGACATCTCTATAGGTTTATCTGACACTAATACACACAGACAGACACATATATACATCTTACCTTAAGAACTGTTTTGTTGTCAGATGTGGGAGTCCGACCGGCCCATAGAGCAAACTTACATGGATCACCTTCAATGTGTTCGGTGACTCCTAATTCTGATGTCTGTCAAAACACATTTGAATTCACACTACCACTAGCGACTTACTAATAAAGTGGGAAAAAGGCACTAAAGACCTCATTTTGCTGATGGTGTTTACATTTCTTGACAACGTGTCATCTTGAAGCTCCTTACCAGCAGCTTGTTTTTGTAAACATATTTGGTGCGTCCAGACGAGTCTTTCATCTCTTTACTGAAAACGAGGGAGAGCTCAAAGAGAAAGAGATGTCTGTCCCGGCCCTTGCGGATCAGAGATTTGGGGTCCCACACCTGGAAGGTGTCCTGTAGGATCAGCTCACCTTGTACGGCCAGGTTCTCATCAAAACCTGAAACCAAAACAACAATCACACAGATAAACAGATACATAACTATATAGCAAAAATATCAACAGCTCATCGTCGATCTGAAACAAAAGTGCCAAAACATCAAGTGGCAAATTTTTCAAATCATATTTTAAAATCTTATTCTAAAGTCTAAAATCTAAAGTCATACTGCGACTTAAATAACTGTAAAAGAAAGAACCCTTCTGCACACAGTTACGTTTTCAGCACAGCTGCCATAATTATCGCTCACCCTCCAGCATGCTGACGTGCATGGCATCATTAGCGCGTTTAGGCACACTAAGCATCACCTCCAAACCCTCCTTTATTTCTCCTTTCCCTTCCTCACAACATGTCAGCAACTCCTGTTCACAAACACACCCATTTAGAGCTGCAAACTGATTCAAAATGGATTTGAAAGGACATCATTATTACATCACATCAGGTAAAGACTGAACAAAAACACTGAGTCTCCACCTTCAGCAAGAGCTGGTATTTGGTGATTCTCTGAACGGGCTTGATCAGGTACGATGAGATTGAATTGGCCAGCCCATGTCTCCGCTGTATCTCCTGTGAGAAAAAGCAGAAAACAACAATAATCTTGTGGCTATAAAACTATGGTAATTGCTAAACAAAAAACAAACCAGCCTTTTCTGGTCTAAGATGGTATTCAGCTGGTCTAGCTGGTCTTCCACTCTGGAGGTTTGCTGGTCTGTCCCAAAAACAAGTACCCAAAACCTTTAGAACAGACCTGTTTAACTATGCTGGGAGACCAGCTAACCACCCTAGATTGTTTAAGTAATTTTTTTTATCACTGTATTAATGGAGTTTTAAAAACAGAAAACTTAAGCCCCTCTTACAAAGAATAGGATTACCGGTATGAGCACGTAGGAGGGCAGGATGCGCAGGCATAAGAAGTCTGCTTTGGGCCAATAATAAAGCTCTTCCGGAGCTGTTTACAGTAAGCTATGGTGCTTTAATTGCACTTCTATGGAAACACGCGTTAGACGGATGTCTGACAGTTGCACCGTGTCTCGAATTCAAGACCCTGCCTTTTATTCCATTTATCAGTGCTGCGGCTCTGCAGCTAATATTGTAATCACCAAGTTTTTGTGTGCACACCTCTCCTCTGTGCCCTTGGGAAGTCGCCACCATTGGGTGTTTCGGGGCACCGCAGTTTTCAGTGAGTTTTTGGCCCAGTCTCTACCTGGGAATGTTGCGGAACTGGGAGGCTCACTCCCTCTGAGGAGGGTATTGGAGAAGTACGTTCGGTCGTCCCCTGACAGAGAGCTATTTCAGGGCACTGGGCATATTACTCAGCTTACACCAGAGGTCAGTCTCGAGAGGCTAATATGTCTTTCAGACTAGCAGCATGGCAATTTCTGCCAAATGTGTCTCTGAGGAAAACAATCTGCTACCCCTGCCACCTCTAGTGCTTTGGGGCGCAGCGGTGTTCATGTGTCCAGCGAGGTCATGTCCCAGTCTCCGCCCGGGAACGTAGCACTGGGAGGCTCGCCCCCTCCGAGGAGGGTATGTTTGGTCATTCCCTGCCATTGTGGTGGCTCAAGACCAAGGGGTTTTCCCCACAGGGCAACCCATTTTGCATGAACAAGGTTATGCACCGTTGCCATCATGCCTTGGTGATGTGGAAGAAACTTTGGTTTCTGTCCCAGGGACCTGTGCTGGGGGCCTCTTGTCATCGCAGGACGCTTCTGCAAGTCCCTCATAGAATGGGGTGCGGGGTATCTAAAGCAGGGAGCAGACATCCTGTCGAGACAGGGGCCGAGGTCTGGGGAATGGAGACTCCACCCTAAAACGGTTGATTTGGTGGTAATTCGGCCAAGGGAAGTGAACTGGTTCGCATCCAAGGAAACAACACACTGTCCACTCTGTTTTTTCCTCACGCATCCACCTCCACTGGAGCCGGATGCCATGATACAGACGTGGCCAAGGCTGTTGAGAACATCCTAAACTCTGGAGTAAACTGAACACCTTAAAGTGGAGAGTCTTCACTTTATGGTGCAGAGGACACCAGTTGGACCCAGTTAAATGCCTGGTGGCTTCAGTGCTGGAGTTCCTTCAGGATCGTTTTTCTGTTGGTCTATCCACCTCCACGCTTAAGGTCTACGTGGCGCCCATAGCTGCTTTATATGCACTGTTAGGCAACGGATCTTTGGGGAGACACCACTTAGAAATTTGTTTCCTTGTGGCTCTTTGAGGTTGAGGCCTTTTGATCATGTAAGAGTTCTGGCCTGGGATCTGGGTTGTCCCTGGCACCCTTCGAGCCCATGGACTCAAGAGGGTAGGCGATCTGCAGGCCCTGTCAGTTGCCTACTTCTGCCTAGAATTGCTCCAGGTAGCAATTCTTCACCCTAAACCCTATGTGCCTAAAGTTCCATCCAACTTTGCACATTCAGTGATCTTGCAGGCCTTTCATCCTCCTCCATTTTTGTCGGTGGACCAAGAGAAGCTAAACATGCTTTGCCCAGTAAGGGCTCTTGAGTTTTACATCCATCGGACTGCCTAGTGGCATATGACTGACCAGCTGCTGGAATGCTCTTCACCAGGGTTTTGAGTGCTTTCGTCCTAAGCTGTGCTCATAGTGACTTCACACAAGGACTGGCATTTGTCAGTATGGCGCAGTAGGTGTTTCATTCCCCATAGCATTCTCATCATGATACAGCATAGGGTTCACTTCAAAGGGAACGTTGCAGGTTACAACTGTAACCATGGTTCCCTGAGAGGGAACCTGCAATGCCGCGGTATCCTTTGTTCCGGGTATCCTTTATAGTTTCCGCGGTACGCAGTCACAAGTCACAGTCGCCAATCAGAATTGGAATAGTTGTACACGTGCTTCAGATGCAGTCACGCTGAGGAGTTCCCCATAGCGTCGTCGTCATGATACAGTGTCTCTTTCTCCTCTCAGGGAAACAAGTCGTAACCAGAGACGTTTTTTACATGTTTTAAAAACGTGGATATGCAAACGTTAAAGAAACATTCCATTTTAACATTCTTCAAACATCATGGGAACATTACTTTTGAATGTTCCATGAACATTCTGTAACAAGTAGTTTAAAAAACATTAGACGAATGTTTTTATGCCAACATTTTGAGAACATTATTAAAGACCAGATAACTTTGAACGAACATTCTATAATGTTAATGGAAGAATGTTTGTTCATTGCTAAAGTTCTGAGAACATTCCCTGTTAGCTGGGAGAGTAGTCAGTGTGGGTGACAGCAGCTCTCTGGTGCCCCCTGTCTGCTCTTTGAGTCGTCTCTAGCATCTTACCTCCATGCCACACAAACCTTCAAAATGAACTGAGAGAAAAAAAGAGAGTCGACTCACATCGAAGAACCTCCCGGCCTGGCCCTGGATGAGCTGACTGGAGTCAGGCTTGTTTTTGCAGTAGGTGACATACATGTGGAATTTATCAGCCTTCAGAACAAGGGGAAAAAAAACATTCACTATTTATGTTGCAAACAACCTCACCGGAGTTTGAAAGTACCAGAAGCAACATATGAACATTTATACTTCACAGCTGAATTGATATTTTGGACCTTTCAAGCTTTAAATAATGATCAACAAACTGCAGCGTGGGCAAATTTCCCATTTTTACAGCCTCTTAGCACACACTGCTTTTTAAATATTCATATGGAGTAAAATGATGATGACTTGTCCATACTGAAATCACAATATGTTCTAACAAAGAAAATGTTGAGGAAAAAAGACAATGATTCATCTGTATCTCACCCATGTGACAAAACAATGGCCCACATCTTCTGGAAGCTGCTCATAGTTTTCCAGCTCTTTCAGAAAAATGCTGTAAAAACAACAAATGGTAAAACACAACTAGATTTTTACACTTTTTGAAAAAATATAAGTGATCCGTGTCGTAGCAAAAAAGTGTGTAGTGAGTAGTTGCCATGCTGTTGCTAAGGTGGTTGTTCCTAGTGAATGACCAATATTTGGCCATTTTGAGAATATCAGCATTGGCTGATGAACATTGATAAACATGATCATTCTGCCTTGAGTTTGTTTGAAAGGTTAAAATATTAAATTGCATTAAATATAGAGTGACACTTTGCATCAGTCAACCTGCTCTTGAGAGTGTTATTTTAGTAAATTTTATTTACTATTAAAGAATAATTTCATTTTATGAATTATTAATATTTTAATATTTATGTAATTTTAGCTATTTGTTTTTTCACTTCTAATTTTCAATTGTTTTTTTTTTTAATTTTCATCTATTATTTATAATATTTATTTTATTAATATTATATTTTATATTAAATAAACAATATGTATATTTATTTTATTAATATTATGTAATGTTTTAATATATAATATTTATTTTATTTTAGCTTTATAACAATTAACAAAAACAATTTTTAGATGCTTTTGTTTTAGTTAACCATAACAACACTACTTGAGATAAAAACTGAGCCTCATGTGCAAAAATGGTAGTATGTAAGTGCCGTACTCTAGGGTGGAAATGCACCAGCTAAGCAACTACCATTAAGAAGAATGGGAATGCTAACAGAACAGAATAGTTTATCCAGGTAATATAGATCTCCTTGACAAGTACTACTAATTATTCACATACTTACACAGACCATCAAAGTTTCAGCTTTATGAGCCATCGAAGTGACAGCTTTACTGCTAAGCTATAGCGCATATGCAAATCAATGTACATAAACCTGGAAATAAAGCCTGTTTGAAAACATACTTGTTGTGGAATTCATAAATCTCCTGAATATTCCCAAAGATCACATGTTCCTTATTCGCAATTCCAGATGGGATCTCTGCACCGCTCGTCATTTCCCAGAGAAAAGTCTGTGCATAAATGCACAAGGGAGGTTAGTTCATTCTTAGTTCACAATTCTTGTAACTCAGACAACATTTCAGGCAAAGTACAGTATATAATAATGCAGCCTTGGATGATTGTTGCTATCAAAAGCCATGACTGTCTGAGATCACTAAGAAAACCTCTAAAGCTTCTCTTTGGCAGAAGAAACACTCTCACCTCCAAACACTCCTGTAGGTCCCGTACATAAGCTCTTTCTGTCTGGAGCAGCTCAGCCATAATATACCTACAGAGAGACCAAAATGCCTCACTGAAAGCCCAGCAAATTACAGACATTCAAATGCAAAGAATGTCTGAGACAGCACTTCATAACAAAAAGCTAATTCCTCAGGAAATGATTTAGATTAAAAAGGATTTTGTGTGAAGAAGAAGCTATTGATGCTGTGATGTAGTTTGGGACTATCGGCTTAACCTGTGCACAGGAAGCTGGCACACAGAATAAGGATTCTGAGTCATATTTAAAATCTTCATCACTCACTCTTTCTTTCTGGCAGATTTCTTCTTTTCCTCATTAACTTCATGGTCAGGGTCATTGAGGTTGACCTCTGGGTCAGTGTGGGTCAGGCTGGCGGGAATATTGTCCAGCTCCAGATCTTTATTGTCCTGTTGGAGAGGTTAGAGGGAATACTGAAAATTGCAGTATGTTTTTAATCTCTTTTATCTGATCTAAACTTTTGATTCCTCATGATATGATCCTTTAAAACAGTATAAACAGTTGAACAGGATTTAAAAAAATTAAAGACAATGATTAAGATTTATAAATATATGTATAAATAACTTTCTATTAATCAAAGAATCCTGGGGGAAAAAATGGATCACAGTTTCCCACAAAAGAATTAAGCAGTACAACCATTTTCAACATTCATAATAACAAGAAATGTTACTTGAGCACCAAATTAGCATATTAAATTTTAATAATATTTCACAATATTACTGTTTTTACTGTATTTTTGAATAAATACATGCAGCCTCAGTGAGCATACAAGACTTCTTTTAAGAACATAAAAAGATCTTACTGACCCCAAACTTTTGAATGATAGTGTATGCACCTAAATATGTAAATATGCACCTTCTCTTTCACTTAAAATATTACTTGAAATTAAGGCTATAACATGACTCAAAGGTAAACTCTGCAAAAGGGGTCTTAAAACCCATTTATCAAAACTGAAAACTTCACAGGGCCTCTTAAAAATGTAGCGCTCATGGCGTGAGGCACTGAAAAAAAAAGACATGCACTGCAACGGCCAAAGACATCTGTCTGACGCATTATGTACATAGACGCATGTCTTGATTTTGGTGATTTAGACGCGTTCCTGGGTCAACATATTTTGTTGATCCTGGAACAACATTCCTGTCTGAAAATTTAATCCTAATCATATCCCTACTCCTAAACCTAACCCTATTAGTTATCCCTAAAATCAGAGGGAAATGATAGGTGAATAACACTGATGTAGAAGTACCTAACCCTGGTTGTAAATCTAAACTTGACATAAACTTTACACAAATCTGATTGGTTGACTGGAATGTTGTTCCAGGATCAACAAAGATGTTGATCCAGGAACATGTTGCATTTGGTGAAATCAGGTTCTGCTACATAGACCAAAAATTAAAAGATGAATTTTTTAAAAGTGTTTTTAAGGTTTTTTGTATCTGATCTAAACGTTTGATTCCTCATGATATGAGATTAAGATTTATAAATATATTAAATAATACATGAAATGAAGAATAAATGCAGGATATATTTCCAAAAAGAAACAAACTGGCTTTGCTTGGCATCTCACCTCAGAACACACTCCCAGCGCTCGGTCCAAGCTGCAGCGATACTGACCCATCCGCATGGAGAAGTCTCGGTACCGTCTGTCCACCGTGGACACCCACCTCTTGAGCTCGGTCACATGGACATGCCCTTTCTCCACCAAACTACCAGCTAGCTGGATCAACAGCTTCACCTTCTCCTGCGTTTGCTAAAAGAAAAGAACCAGCATCAGGTCAGAGTGAACAGATGCGTTTGCCTAAACATGTGCAGAGCTCAAAACACAATCAAACACAAATGTTTAACGCTTTACCTGAGATAGAGCCTAAAGAGGTCTTTGGCTGTTTGGACCACATTTATGATACGTTTATGGTGCATTTTGAGTTTTGTTATTTGGTAGAATGGCCAGGATATTATTGATAAAATTTCTCCTTTTGTGTTCCACAAAAGCATGAAAGTTTGGAACAATATGAGAGTGAATGAATTTTCAATAATCGTCATCAATGACTGTTGCCTATGTTTTTACCTTAGCGGACACACGGAAATCTTCATACTCTTTTAGTAGTTCCTGAGTTTTTTCGCTGGTATCACCAGGTGTTGTGTGTGAGGATAGAAAATATTCTCCTGTCTCCTGTAACCAGTCAATGGCCTGCATAGAGGGCACAGATTTAAAAAGGTAAAAGTCATTTCATGTGTTTGTTCAGAATCTCTCCTCTCATTGGACAAGCATATTTCCATTTTCCAACTAGATAAATGTCTAACTAATGGTTTAAACATAAAGTTCCTAAATCTTGTGAAAAAGAAGTGTGTTAATTGTATTGAATGTGCATTTGTAGTGTACTTCAAATCTTACAAGTATACTAGCAGATAATATATAATTTTAATGAAATAAATGCAACTTAAGTGTACTTAAAGACTATACACTTTCATGACTAAGTTCCCTTAAAAAGTGCACTTTGTAATAATGTCAAATTAAAAGTTTTACTTTAAAATACATTTGAAATCATTGTTTTCATAATCTTTTGTTGTGGTTTAAAGAACCACTTTTATGTGTTGACTAACATACTAAAGCACATGTAAATAACCAAGTAGTGTGTTATTCGATATTACATTTAAATTTAATACATTTTAAATGTGCTAAATTGCAACTTCATCATTACAATGGTGCAATTACCAACGTATTTAAATACATGACATACAAGTTTCAACAGAAATTACATTAAATATTTTACCATAAATTCTTGTCAGTACATTCGGCAATACACTTTAACCATATATCAAGTACAATAAAAGTAATTATGAAATTAAATATAAAGATGCAATTAAGACTACATTAAGTTTTCACTTAAGTATATTCTTAACTATATTGCTTCCATAATAAATACCATTTTTAAAAGTAAGCTAAAGTGAAGTACTTTTTTACAAGGGAAGACAAAACCAAAACCACCAATGTTATTGAATACTTCAAAACATTTGCCTGTATAAAACTCTCTCAATCACCTGTTTGGCATGTCGTTCAAACAGAACGTACTGTTGGCACTGGTCTAAACGTCTTTTTTTCAGAGTCCAGAAATGTAGGACACGGTTTTCCCTCTGTAGCAGCTCACTCAGAATGGCTAAACATAAGAAAACACACAAGACACAATCAATGCACAATTACAAACATTCAGGCACAATCGCATACAGACAGACTGTATATTTTGCAGGTATAATGCCTTTAAGTAGTCCTGACCTTTGACTTGGGACTCAGTGGCTCGATTGTGGGTGGCGACCCCAGGCATGCTCACATTGTTTCGATGGATGTATTTGAGAAAGACCTCTGCGTTACGACGTGCTAAAGTACACGCCTAGAACCAAAGAAATAAAACATTTCGTAGAGTCAGTGTACATAAACCTAAACTGTACAGTGACTTCAAAATTTACCATGTTGATAGCAACTGAAGTTTTAGGAGTGTTGATGAAAGATGGACAGCGATTTTGACAGACACACTAATAATTTTAGTCAAGGTTTCTTACAGATTACAAATGAAAACATGTTTTACATGCTGTGACCTATTTAAACTGACACACATGTGGTCACATATGGTGAAATGTTGCTGGAGATGCAGTTTTTAAAAATATAAAAAGGACAAACTGGTGAGAGAGCTAATGAGCTTCTGCAGGTGTTTGAGTTTGTGTATGTGTATGTGTGTGTGTGTGTGTGTGTGTGTGTGTGTGTGTGTGTGTGAGAGGTGTACCTTGAGAAAGGCTTCTTTCTGCTCCAGGTGTTTGTTGATGAGAGGGCTGACGTGGTCAGTCTCTGCCATTGAGCCCAATTTATCATGACCTCCGCACCAGTCCTCCTCTCTCCTGTACTCCAGTTCCAGACTCTCCAACACATTACATACCTGAGGTGGACATATGTTACACGCACATACACGTGCGCGCACACACACAAACACACACACACAGACACACACACAGTAGAATCACAAAGCTTATCTTAAGTCTAGTCCAGTCAAAAAAAATCTGATAATAGAGTGTATTTTCGGAAGATGTTGGAACTGACACTAGGGGGAGCTAACATTTTTGTTAAGGGAAAAGTGGGCATGATTAATGGGCGATGATATCAAAATAGCCAAATCAGTGTACCTTTAAGGCAAGTTGTTCTTGGCAATGCCAACGGCTCTTTTATCTCAAAGGTTCTCATGTGACCCCATGTGAGGTGCCAGCAATGCATACGGGGTCCTAGGAGATTTCTATGAACTGTATTTTATTTATGATGTATTTTTTTAGATTTAAAAAAATAAGCACAATTTATTAGCACAGGTTAGACTAATATTACACTACCATTCAAAAGTTTGGGGCCAGTAAGATTTTATTTATTTATTTATTTTTGAAAGAAATTAATACTTTTATTCAGCAAGAATGCATTAAACTGACCAAAAGTGACAGTAGAGATATTTACATTGTTACAAATAATAAAAAAAGGAGTTCTTCTGAACTTTCTATTAATCAAAGAATCATGAAAAAAATGTATCACTGTTTCCACAAAAGAATTAAGCAGCACAACTGTTTTCAACACCATTTCAAGAAATGTTACTTAAGCACCAATTTAACATATTAAATTGTAATAATATTTCACAATATTACTGTTTTTACTGTATTTTTGATCAAATAAATACAGCCTCTGTGAGCATAAGAGACTTCTTTCAAAAACATAAAAAAAAAATAGTACTGACCCCAAACCTTTGAACGGTAGTGTATAAAATATGCAGCTTCTCTTGCGCTTAAAATATTACTTGAAGTAATATGAAGGCTACAACTCAAAGGTGAACTCAATTTATACTGCAAAATGTATTTTTCAAATTTTCAAATGAACTACTAAAAACCTCACAGGGCATCTTAAAAATGCAGCGCTCATGGCGTGAGGCACTGAAAAACCATGACATTTACTGCAATGGCCAAAGATATCATCTGATTTACATGTACATAGACTAATAATTAAAGGGTTAGTTAATACACGCTCCGAAACCACTGATTCGAAACAAAAGATTCGTAAAGCTTCAAAGCTTCATGAAGCAGTGTTTTGAAATCGCCCATCACTAGATATTGTTGAATAAAGTCATTACTTTGTTTTTTTGGCGCACAAAAAGTATTCTCGTCGCTTCATAACATTAAGGTTGAACCACTCTAGTCACATGAACTGTTTGTCTTTAGTAGCTTTCTGGGCATCTGAAAGTGTTAATTGTCTTGCTGGCAATAGAGGCCTCACTGAGTCATCGGATTTTATCAAAAATATATTAATTTGTCTTCCGAAGATGAACGAAGGTCTTACGGTTTTGGAACGACATGAGGGTGAGTAATTAATGACAGAATTTTCATTTTTGGGTGAACTAACCATTTAAAAGTGGAATTTTTTAATCTAAAAAAAGGCAGACAACCCGTTTAAACTGAAATCTACACGTTTATCACTAGTTCACATTCTCAACCACAGTCTCAGCCACTAGCACTTGTTAGCCCTGATGGTAATTATCACATACTCCAATAAAACCCACCTGTTCAGATGTCTTGTAGAAGGCCACAGAGGCATTAACCAGCTTTAATCTGTCCTCCATCTTCAGCATGAGGGTTTGCCAGTGCAGGGCCACGGTCTCGGCACAGGCCCGGACAGCGTCTGGGTCATAGTGACCCGCCTGCAACAGCAGCTCCGCCCTCTGCTGGAGCTGCAGGGCACTCTGGTGGGTGCGCTGGAGGGAGTCGGCATGGAGCAGAGACTGTGGGCAAAGAGAGGAGCTTTCAAGTAAGGCTGTGCGCTATGTATCATGTACAATAATATTACAATTAACGATATTTAACAAATGAGGAAGCTGACATTAACAAGTATGTCACTCACTTTGCAAAAAAACAAAACAAACAAAAACATGTCTTGAGAGTTCATACTTCCACTAAGTGATGTAGCCTAGTAGAATGTAATTAGAATGAAAATCAATATATGGGGGCAAAAATGTCCCCTATGAGTTTTTGACTTATATTTCTATAATATAGTTAAGCAATATTACACTGCTTAAGCTTAAGCACTGCTCTGGGTGTGAGTTCACGGTGTGTGTTCAATACTCACTGCTGTGTTTGGGCACTTGGATGGGTGA
The DNA here is from genome assembly GCA_039654765.1 of Mylopharyngodon piceus. Taxonomy (NCBI): domain Eukaryota; kingdom Metazoa; phylum Chordata; class Actinopteri; order Cypriniformes; family Xenocyprididae; genus Mylopharyngodon; species Mylopharyngodon piceus. The sequence continues at coordinate 26,491,620 of CM077460.1, read as the reverse complement.
AAAACAGACAATATTGACAATATTGTATCTAAAATGTAACTCACAATATTAACTTCTTGTTTATTGAACTGTTGTAAAATTCTGTTTGAAAATCTATTTGCACTTGGAAATAAATTTAATGTAGCAAATATCACCCCTTAATGAAAAAGTTTTGTCACTGCAGTAAACAGATCACTTAAACCATCCAAACAAGCAAAAAATAAAAAATAATATATATATATATAAAATCATTGTTAACAAAATTCCAGAAAATACAGACATTATTTTTTCTCAATGCACACCCTTACTCTCAAGAAGTGGCTCATTTCAACTCTTGAGGTGTACTTAAATTAAGTTTGTTAACTGCCAGGACCGCAGAAGAGGCGGGTAAGGTCACGGAGGGGCTCCTTGGGAGAGCAATTAAGACACGATCAGTTAGACGTCCTGCCGTTCAAGGCCAAAACAATCAGCGGTGAAGCACAGTCTGATGCTTTCACAGAGCAGAGCACATGCTGAATGAATAAAACTAGCAGCCTGATTCACACATTTGTTTTGGCATCGCAAACATGAGTTGATGAAAAGTGGTACTTGGCCTGAAAAGTTTGAGAACCCCTCCTGTAGATGATTAAAACATATTTGGCGGAAGGGAAAATTTGGCCAATACTCAGCAGTGACTTCCTTTGATTTAGAGAGGCTGCCGTTAGTCGAGAATTATACGCAGCAATTTGCTGAATTAAAACTCAGTCTTCATTCTGGGCTAATGTGCTTTTTACTGCTCGTAAATTTGCTGAGTAATTTTTTTTTCTAAGCTCAGAAAAAAATCAACTCAGCTGTTTGGTATTCCATCCCTTTGATGAATGGGGCATTATAATTTATAGATCAATTTATTTTCTGTTTATGATAGATCATAACAAAAGGGATGATTTTTCCAATGAGAACCCCTCTAACATTTCCCAAAATGCCTACAGGGTTAAATAAATAATCTGTTTTATATTAGCAGAAAAAATTATTTCCTAATTGCAGGTAATGGTGTACACAAGGTTTAATATTTAATATTAATGTTCATATTACAGCATATTGCAGCCTCATGATGCTGCCCCCTGCTGAATCAATTAAGGAAAATGTGTGTGTGTGTGTGTGTGTGTGTGTGTGTACCTCGATGGCGAGCTGAAACTGTTCATGCTCTCTCTGAAGTTGTTCCGCCTCAGACAGTGAACCAGCATTCGTTGTGTTCGCCGTCAACATGGATTCACCATTACGGATCCAACCCAGCACCTGCACAGATCATCACACGCATGTAAATGCACATGCACATGTATGCAAATGCACACACACATGGCCATGTGACAAAACAGGCTACAGAAGTCAAAAATGAAAGGCAATAAATTATTTTGGATTCATCTGTTAACATATTCATTTACGTTTGGTGAAGCCTCCTGCTTTTTCCATTTTCTGACAAAATTTGAGAAATGTGTTTTCCTTGCTGTAACTCAATGTCTCAACACTGTCAGATACTGAAATAATGTGCCATGTCGAATAATAAATATTTGCAAATCTAGCATTCAACTATAGATTTAGACTATAGGATGGCGCCAAACAGATTTTCAGCTCCAGCTATTGAATTGTTGCCACTGTCAGTAGCTATTTTGTTTTACTGGTGTTGTTAGCTACTAATTAGACATACTTAAAATGTGGCATATATATATGTGGCATATACACTGATCAGGCATAACATTATGATCACCTTCCTTATATTGTGTTGGCCCCTCTTTTGCTGCCAAAACAGCCTTGACCCGTCGAGGCATGGACTCCACTAGACCCCTGAAGGTGTGCTGTGGTATCTGGCACCAAGATGTTAGCAGCAGATCCTTTAAGTCCTGTAAGTTGCGAGGTGGGGCCTCCATGGATCGGACTTGTTTGTTCAGCACATCCCACAGATGCTCGATTGGATTGAGATCTGGGGAATTTGGAGGCCAAGTCAACACCTCAAACTCATTGTTGTGCTCCTCAAACCATTCCTGAACCATTTTTGCTTTGTGACAGGGAGCATTATCCTGCTGAAAGAGGCCACAGACACCAGGGAATACCGTTTCCATGAAAGGGTGTACACGGTCTGCAACAATGCTTAGGTAGGTGGTACATGTCAAAGTAACATCCACATGGATGGCAGGACCCAAGGTTTCCCAGCAGAACATTGCCAAAAGTATAACAGTGCCTCCGCCGGCTTGCCTTCTTCCCATAGTGCATCCTGGTGCCATGTGTTCCCCAGGTAAGTGACGCACGCGCACCCGGCCATCCACGTGATGTAAAAGAAAACGTGATTCATCAAACCAGGCCACCTTCTTCCATTGCTCCGTGGTCCAGTTCTGATGCTCACGTGCCCACTGTTGGCGCTTTCGGCGGTGGACAGGGGTCAGCATGGGCACCCTGACTGGTCTTGAGCAATTTGAGCTACAGTAGCTCGCCTGTTGGATCGGACCACACGGGCCAGCCTTCGCTCCCCACGTGCATCAATGAGCCTTGGCCGCCCATGACCCTGTCGCCGGTTCACCACTGCTCCTTCCTTGGACCACTTTTGATAGATACTGACCAGTGCAGACCGGGAACACCTCACAAGAGCTGCAGTTTTGGAGATGCTCTGACCCAATCATCTAGCCATCACAATTTGGCCCTTGTCAAACTCGCTCAAATCCTTACACTTGCCCATTTTTCCTGCTTCTAACACATCAACTCTGAGGACAAAATGTTCACTTGCTGCCTAATATATCCCACCCACTAACAGGTGCCGTGATGAAGAGATAATCAGTGTTATTCACTTCACCCGTCAGTGCTCATAATGTTATGCCTGATCGGTGTATATATAGAATGCAAATTCTATATAAAAAATCCAAATCTAATCCAAAACTATTGTTGGTTTTACCTTCAACAAATGAACCTTTCTCAGGACTCAGAAGTATTTCTGTTTTAGTATGTCTACTTTTGTTAATTTTATTGTACTTTTTATATAAGTAAATAAGATGATTTGACTAAGAACATTCTAGTTATCATCTCTCATTCATATCAAAATGGAAATGCTGCCATTTTCAAAACTAATGGCAAACTGTTCAATGTTTCATTCCATATCTCAAGAATCAGTGAAATGTGCAGAAACATTCCCCACTCTCACATTATGTAACACCCTGCCTACGTTTACATTCATTTTCTAACCAAATTGATGTATAAGAAAGTACATATAGGAATAAGATACAATATAATTAATTAAAGAACAAAGATAAAGCTGAGAGGTCCCGAGATGACAGCACTGCCAATAAGAAAGCAGTGCTGTCTATGAAATACTGCAAGTGAACTGACTGATTCATTTTTCTGAAATACAGAGCTGCAGTCTGCACCCACGCACTGCAAGAGTCTGGATATGAGCGATAGTGTTTGTGTGTGTGTGTGTCAAAGATAAAGGCAATTAGCTGGGCACTCAGTACTCAGGGCTAATGGCATCAGTCAGAATCTAGGACATTAGCACAGCACAGGCTTTTTTCCTGAAGTCAGGCGTTCCTCATGACATTACGATGAGTGTGACTTCAAGTAGGGTCCCTAAATGTGAGCATAAGCTGAGATGTAGCAAGTGGTTTTAAACACACACCTGTTTGACCTCCGCCTGCAGATGACGTAGCTGCAAGCACTGCTCCAGACGTTTGTGTGTGTGTTCTGCGCTCACTTCCAGCTCATGCTGCTTTTCATTCAAGAACTCCAGCAGCTCTTGAACTTTTGACGCCAAATCAACATCTTTTTCTCCAATGAGTTCCATACCTGAAACATACACATGTATTTTAAAAATGCATATGCACATTTACAGTTTCACTGCATAGATAATAAAATATCAAAATTGCAAATCCAAGTAGCATCTGCAAACAAATGATGCTGTAAATATCATGTTCCACAAACTTTTGACAACAAAAAAGTCTCCAAATACTGTTTGTGTTCGTGTGTTGTAGTACTCTAGTTCGCCTCAAGTTTGAGTCCAAGACCGCATTTTGTATGACTAGTTGAGACCAGCTCATTTGAGTCCAAAAGCTCCTGAAAATATCGGACTTGAGACGAACTTGCGTCTGAGTCCAGTCTTGTTCAGGCAAACTCGAGTAGTACAACCCCAGCTAATAAAAATATGTTCTATGAACTTTTTGCTAACATTTCCATTAAGTTATGAAAACGTTATTTCTGAATGTTCTCTCAACGTTTAAAACATCCATTTTTAAAAAACATTTTAAAAACTTTTTTTGGGTTATGCAAGCATTAAGGGAACATTCAATCTTGCAAACATTATGGGAACGTTACATTTGAACGTTCTGAAACAAGTAGTAACATTTAAAAATCATTACATGAAAAAAAAACATTCAATGAAATAACATTTTGAAAACATTATTAAAGACTAGATAACTCTGAATGAAGATTCTATTAACATTACTTGAAAAATGTTTGCACATAACTTTGTGAGAACCTTGCCAGAACATTAGCCAAAGTTCTGAGAATGTTCCCTGTTAGCTGGAACACTGCTATATTTCTTTTGCAGGTTGAATTCCTGCCCAAACTCATGCTATTGTTTCATATGTGGGGCTGGTCAGGATTAATCACAGTACATTAAGGCAATTGTTTGTATTACAAGTTTTCTGAAATGTTATGGTTAAATATGCAGTGAGTCATTATCTAATTAAAAATGCACTAATATGCACAACTTTCCTGTTTCATTTTGTAGACATATTTGAGTTAAAAGCTTTTACAGAGAAGGTTTTGGATATCTCTTTATATCACTCCATCAAAAATACTGCTAGAAAAAAAAAAGTGTTTTTAGGAATAAAATGTTATATAAATTAGGCAAATGATATATTAACAAATCCTGCTGTAAAAACCTTTAGAAGGTGAAACAGATATAAAACTGGAAAGTTTGATGTATGTACGTGCTCCTGAAATGGATATTTTGAGAAAACACCCTTTAAAGACATGCATTGCACTTACAAGCTTCTAGGGCTGTCAAAATTAATGCGTTAACGCGATTTTTTTTCTTCAGTTTAACGCATTAAAAATATTTCACGCAATTAACGCAGCATCTGTTTTTTTTCCCATCATAATTTGGCTAGTGTTACATTTATATGATCACACTCTTTTTCAAGCAAATGCTTTTAAACCATTTGCGCCACAAGACAAACGAGAACGCGCCGTCTGTGAAAGTGTCTGTGTGACACACGACGCGCGCCAGCATCGAGTTCTCTCAAAGTCCCTTTCAAGGAAAGTCTGTTCACTTGGTGTCCATATTTGCAAGGCTTCCTGGCAGATATTTGGGCATCTAAGACCAAGTTCTATCTATTTGAATGGGGGAATCCTGAAATCTCAAAAACTGCTTGGTGAACTCACAATTAAATAACATATTTTGAATCAGCAACAAAATCTGACATGAACTGTCCCATAAATGTTGTTTCTTATGCTTAAATAGCATTAAAAAAGCTTATTTTTCAGGCTAGACGAGCCAATGCGCATGTGCAGACCTATGCGCGAGTCTCAGGTTTCTATGGGAACCGGAGCTTCTAACAAGTATGAGGTCTCTGTGGAACAAAAGTGTGCGTTTCTGAATTTGTGGGTGTTTTCAAACTGGTGGGTGTTTATAAATCATGCAATGAAAATGATCCCCTTCACCCAACCCCACCCTTAAACCCTACCCACACTCTGACGTGGGCAAATCAGGTAACGCTCTCAAAAATGCCCCTCTGATTATGGCCTCGCCCACTGATCTGGTAACTCCTATTACTGTCCTGCAGAGACCTGTACTTGCTTCTAACGGCAGCTGCAGTGATGCAATGACTTGATCAATCAGCGATTGGCTCTTTTACTTAGAAGGCGGGACTTATTCCGCCATATTGCACGTTGCAGTTTCTCCCATTCATAACTAATAGGAGTGAACCATCTTTCTATATCTATAGTCTTTGGTTCTCTTTCACGCTTGAACAAACAATAACACAGAGCAGAGTTATGTCAAAATGGCCGTTTTGTCGAGTATCCTCATAAGATTAAATAAAGCAGTTAAATAACATCTTAAATGAACTTAAAGAGTTGTGAGATAATGAGATGTGCGTCAGATCCGCGTCATGTTCGGCAGCAGCAGCTCTTAAAGTGACAGTAGCCTAATAAACCAGTTGCTGTGATGTCTGTCATTAATGTTAATAAAAAAACAAAGATAAGAGAGAAAATTTTAGCTTTAATAAGGATTAATCTATATTTAATTTATAATTTATGCAGTGAAGACTGTAAAGTGTTTGATAACTTTATTCAATTTCTGTATATTTCCTACCTATTAGACAGGTAGGAAGGGCAGATGTAAATATGACATTTATAATGGGTTTATGTGAAGATTGTTATAAATTCACTTAAATTCAATGTTGTTAATTTTTAAAGCCTAATAAGTGTTAAAATTGATAGCTTTCAGTTATACTGTAATGTTGAATGTATATAATTAATGTTTTTAAAAAAAATCAATTTCATACAGATATCAGTACCAGTATTAGTATCAGTGATACTGGCCTTCATTCATAAAAAGATGCCATTAAACAAATTTTTTAAATATACTGTCTTTAAGTTGTTTCTACATTAATTTGGAGAGTAACTGTGAAATTATTTCAATATAAAAATATTAAAAACTGCAATGTTTTAATCACGATTAAATTAGTTAATTTTTATTAAACGATTGACAGCACTACAATCTACACATGCAAATAGATAAAGTGTAATAAAATGAAAACTTCAATGTGTATTTTGGATGTTTTCTTTCCACTAGTCTGAAAGAATGCGTTATGGAGGCAAAATCTCAAAATTAACCAGTGCATGAAAAAAAAAAAGGTAACGTCTTTCCTTAACATCAAAAGAATTACACACTTCACATTTGCGTGTTGGTATACAGATTATTACCAAAAAAAAAAACAAAAAAAACAAAACTCTTAGATGACTACAGATTATCCCAGTGAATTTTCTTTTCTCTGTCCAGCAGGGGGCGCTGTGCTGTGAACAACTATGGCTCAGACCTCCTCTGAAGGTCTCCATCTCGGCGAGCAGTTATGATGGCATGTGAGCGGGGAATGTCTCAGACAGGTGAGCGTGTGATGGAATGTCCCAGCTGCTCAACCGAGCGTCAAATGCTTGGCATCGATCATATGTGTGTTCGCGTGTCTGTAACCGCATTAGTGCGTGACAGACAACCAGCGTCTGTGTAAGTGCACGAGAGACAGACTCTTCTCTGCAGATACAACACAGAGCGTTTTAACCTCCTTCTACTAACCCTTACATCACCCCACTTATCCTCAGCTACCTGCCCGTGGGCTGTCTCCATGGCAACCTCACAGCGGGCCACAAGAGTCGGTTCCCATGGGAACGTGATGTGTGAGTGACAGGACGGCCTCTGCAGTATCCCGAGCATCCTCGCGGCAACCCAACAGTGAGCGATGGAGTGTGTCCGAGGCAACCCCGAAGTGACGAGCGAAGGCCCCCGTCACCACGGAAAACTTGGTATAGGGGATGTAAGGGGGGGTTTCCATAGCAACCTCACCCCTGCATACAGAGTTAATAATATGAGAGATCCCAGAGCTGTATAGAGCTCCGTCTCCCTCCACTCCTTCCAATGCATTTCACCTTCTCTTGCTGTCATACACACATTTTCCATCCTTATCTTTCCACCCAATCCTCCGCTTCTCTCCCTTCCTCTTTCATCACACGTATCTAAGACAGCCCATAATGTGGGTAGCAGCTTTCTGCTGTTGTGTCCGTGGTAACTGTCAATAAAATGGAACAGAGCACAGAGGAGTGAAGCTATGACTGATTCACACTCTTTTATCTCTCCACCCAACACTAACTCATCATCACTCCTGCGTTCCCTACAGCAGACATTAGCGAGCCGTCTTACTGCCATAAAGGCTGCTTCACACTGACTCAACAAACAGAAACATTTCAAACATCAAATTTCAACTTAAAGTCGGCTGTTGGATGTAATATTGTTCACATTACTCCGACAAGCTTTGTTTTAAAAGGTCATTACTGGTAAAGCATAAATGATGATTTCTTGACACTGCGTGAGAGAGAAGGAGCTTATAATAAAAGAGAAGCACACTGTGCACAAATAAAAAACTGACAGCAGGTCAGCGATGAAATCATCTGTACATGCAAGATGATAAGATCCATAAAGTATGGGGCTTAAGTACCTAAATTATGAGCTGTCGCACATATTAATTTATCTTGTATAATATATATATATATTAGGGCTGTCAAAATTAACGCGTCATCCTTTATCTAGCGTTACATTATATGGTCACGCTCGTATTCATGCAAATGCTTTTAAACCATTCAAGCACGACAAGACACATAAGAGAACTGTGTGTCTGTGAATCTCCTGTCTGTGTGACACACACACGACTCGTGCTCACAGAAAGCCGCTTCAGACAGCGGGCAAAAACACACAAAATTATGCCAAAATGCCTGTTTTTGAGTAACAGTCTTATTGTCTTATAGTAACAGTCTTTTATTAGTTAAATAAAGTCTTAAATGAACAAAGAGTTGTGAGAAAAAAAGATGCGAGTCAGATCCGCGTCATGTTTGGCAGGTCTTAAAGTGACAGCAGCCTAATAAACCTGCTGCTGTCTGTCATTAATGTTAATCAAAGAACAAAAGAAAAAGTGAAAATCACTCACTGCTCTTGACTGAATAACTTCTGTAGCTTTAATAAAAATGAATCTATATTTAATTTATAATTTGTGCAGTGAAGGCTGTGAAGTGTTTTATAACTTTATTGAATTTGTGTATATTTCCTACCTGTTAAAGACAGTATTTTTCAAATATTTGATCTATGTTGTTTCTACATTAATTTGGAGATTAAATGTTAAATTATTTCAATATAAAAATTATTATATTAAATAATATTATATTATATTAAAATAATATTATATTATATTAAAAACTTTAATGTTAGGTGCGATTAATTACAAAAAAAAATGTGTAATTAATTAGTTATGTTTTTTTTAATCGATTGACAGCACTAATATATGATAAACAAAATACAAATATATATATTTTATTAAAAAAATTATATATATACAGTATATTTATATATATATATAATTAAATATACATCTTATACAAAATATATATTATGAACAGTTATGAAGCACTAATATATGATAAACAAAATACAAATATATATATTTTATTAAAAAAATTATATATATACAGTATATATATATTTATATAATTAAATATACATCTTATACAAAATATATATTATAAACAGTTATGAATGGGTTAAGGCTGTCAATTTAAAAACATTTGGTAAATTTAATGTGATTCATTATAAACAAAGTAACGCAATAAATAATTGATGCAATTATAGTTAACTATTTGGTTAAGTTAAATAAATCTGAAAACACACACATACACACACACACAGATATATATATATATATATATATATATATATATGAAAATTAGGATACTGAAACTAAAACTGAAATAAAAAGAAAATTAAAATTAAAAGCTAAAAGGAAATATTTTTAAAAAGTAATAAAAATGCCAAAAGCACACACAATTACAAAAACTAAAATTTAAATGAAAACTCAAAATATAAAAATAAAAGTTAATTAATAAATATTATGACAGTATATAAATAATACTAAAAACAACATCACCAGAACCATACAGATCCCAATATAAGGGATCTTACTACTATCAAAGCAAATACATTTTGAAGTACCAACTTCATGTTTTTGTGAGTCCACAGGCAATGCGCCTCACAAACCACACTCACAGAGAGCAGACAGCACAAAATGAAACAGAACGCGGGTGTTGAGAAGAACATGTTCTGTGTGAAGGGCCTTTTGTCTGCCGCAGACAGATATGGATTGCTGTGGCCTGTACACTTGTGATAGGCTTTTGTTCAATTACATGGAAATAAAACAAGCAATACATTAACTTAAGTCATTTTTTGTGATGTTATTCAATGATTTTGCACAATATGCCACAGTAATGTCTTTAGATTATTTATGGACATCTTCAATATCCATAAATATTGAAACAAGTGATTAATTCCTAATAATTTGAGTAATTAATCAGCATATCATGTATTTATTTGAATTAAAATTTAATTAAGTGAGATTATGTCAAAGATTCCATGACCCACACAAATGCAAAGTGAACACTGGTAAACCAAGCGTGAAACCAGTGGTGACACCAACACAGCAACAACTGCCAACAAACACCAAAAGCGTTAAAACGCTGATTCACCAGAACCCTGCAACTGTAGTATGAAACTATTGCTCTCACTCTCTACATCTCTAGTATCACCGGCCAGCTCCTCACCTGAAGCCTGGACCTCCATGATGTACTGGTGGAGATCCTGTCCCTGCTGTATGACCTCATAGGTCATATTGTTCATGGCGAGCTTGCGCTCAGTGTGTCTGTGTAGTCTTTGCTCAGCCAGCGTGAGTTCCTCTGTGTTGAAATCAGAAGCCTGTCGCATCAGATCTTGTTTCCATGCGTCCAGCTCACCCATCACCTATGGAACAGATGGCATTTATTACCAGTTTACACTCATATTCATAAAACAATAAACAACATCTATTCAATATAATGAAAAAGTGTGTGAAAAGCACAATTAAATTATCATTCATGTCCAATATGATTCATGTTGTGTGAGAAACAGACCAGAATTTAAGTCACTATTCGCTGAAAATTTTGACATGCATTCTAACTCTTCTTATTATTTGGCACATGCAATTATTTGCTCACAAATCTGACTGATTCAACTCTTAAAACAATTTGGTCACAGTGGTTAACAGCTTACTGGAGCAATGCTGTATAAAACTGAAACTATTAAAAGTCATTTTCGGTAATTGAAATAAAGCTGATATATATATATAATTAAAATATTTCAATTTCAGTTTATTTATAAAGCACAGTTAAAAACAACTACCATTGACCAATGTTCTGTACAGAAATAAACAATAACCATTAAATAAAATCCAGGCAAAGACAAACTCATGAGTAAACAACAAAGCATAGAATAAGTCAGATTTAAATCATAAGTTATAAGCCAGATCAAATAAAAATTATTTTAACTTTGACTTAAAAATTGATAATGTGGTAGCAGTTCTAATTTGAATAGATAGGCTGTTCCAAAGTCTCGGAGCGGCTATGGCAAATGCCTGATCGCCCCTAGACTTTAGTCTGGTTTTAGGGACCAGTAAGAGCCTCTGATTGGCAGACCTAAGAGCTCTCCCTGGTTGGTGGTCTTTCAACAGGTCAGAGAGGTACTGGGGTGCTAAACCATTTAAAGATTTAAAAACCAATAAGAGCACTTTAAAATCAATGCTGTGACACACAGATAACCAATGTAGAGACTGTAGAACAGGGGTGATATGGTCACGCTTTCGAGCTCCTGTTAAAACTCTGGCAGCAGCATTTCAAATCATTTGAAGGCAGTTTAAAGAAGATCGACTAATCCCCAGCCTGAGAGAATTGCAATAGTCAAGCCTAGTGGTGATAAAAGCATAGATAACTCTTTCAAAATTATTAAAAGAGAGAAAGGACTTCATTTTTACCAGGACTCGCAATTGGTAGAAACTTGACTTTATGACTTGATAAACTTTCCAGCTTTAATGCGCTGTCTAGTAAAACACCCAGATTTTTCACATATGGCCTAACATAAGGTGCTGAAACACAGAGATTTAAGTTTGGTATAATCTGGGCATCAGAAAGGGTAAATACCACAATCTCTGTTTTACACACATTCAGATTTAAGAAATTTAAAGGATTAGTTCACTTTCAAAAGAAAATTATCCCAAGCTTTACTCACCATCAAGCCATTCTAGGTGTATATGACTTCGTTCTTTCTGATGAACACAATCGGAGATATTTTAAGCTCGGATGCATCAGGATATTTATTAAAATATCTCCGATTGTGTTCATCAGAAAGAAGAAAGTCATATACACCTAGGATGGCTTGAGGGTGAGTAAAGCTTGGACTAATTTTTATTTAAAAAAGTGAACTAATCCTTTAAGGACATCCATGCTTTAACATGCAAGAGGCAATTTTTAATTTTTCATTATTATTGTAATGTTATGTGCTTTGAGATATGAGGTAGTTTAACGCTGTCTCTTGTGACGCTTTGCCAAGAGCAGCTGTGTGTGTGTGTGTGCGTTCATGTGTTTTGGAGGAGGCGTGGCTTTGGACGTCGATTTGCAGGGAGGGTGGGATCGTATGTTTCAATGCTAGCAGGCTAACGTTAGCATTTCCCAGATCACCTACTGCACCTTAAAAACTGAATATATAAATATGAAATAAAAACCTATTAAAATATGAACACTGTAACACTATATTGTATATATAGCAAAATAACATTGCTCAGAAGGCAAAGATTATCAGTGGATAAAAACTTAAATGTTGGTTTGTCAGTCACACAAAGCATGCATGGCTTCAGAAGACTAAAGTGAAGACAGAAGAATACAGTGTATGAGTCAGATGGACCACTGTCGTGATACTGTAATGGTGCATCTGTTTCTTTGTTTTTTTTTTCCTTTCTTTTTTTTGAAGCTTGTCAGCCCTAGTCTTCATTTGCTTTCATTATATTGAAAAGAGTAGGCACGATATTCTCCAAAAATTCACCTTTGTTGTTTCACAGAAGAAAGTAAGCCAATCAAGTATGGAACAGCATGCGGGTGAGTAAATGATGGCAGAATTCTGGGGTGAACTATGAGATATAGTTTATACAGTAATTCAAACAACACTCCTAAATCAAAAAACGGATTTACAAATTAAAACTAATTTTACATAATACACAAACATACATACAGACATGCAAATGGGTTCAGGCCATCAAACACACATTCACACACCTCCAGGGCGTACTGTTCAAAGATACGGAGCTGCAGGAAGATGTCCAGTTTGATCCTGCGCTCATGAAAAAGCTCCTCCATATGAGCCTGAGCCTCATCCAACTGCTGTAGAACACCCTCGATATGAGCCACGGAGCTGGCATGAGGAAGCTTATTACAGGCCAATGCTGAGTCTCTGTTTGAGCACACACAAATCCACGCCAACACATACAAGAGCAAATCAATATCAGTAGAGGGCATGTTAATCCAGAACCAGTGTATACCAGCATCCCATCACATGTATGAACATGCTCAAAAGTAATCTAAAAAGAATATTAGGTTACACTTTATTTCGATGGTCCGCTTTGGACATTCTATAAGTAACTTTGTAACTACATGTCAACTAACTCTCATTAGAGTATTAGTAGACTGTTAGGTTAGGGTTAGGTGTTAGGGTTCAGGTTAGTAGAATAAGCTGACATGTAGTTGCAAAGTTACTTATAGTCAGTAGAATGTCTGTTGGAGGACCTTTTAAATAAAGTGGTAGCAGACAGTCTACTAATACTCTAATGAGGGTTTGTTGACATGTAGTTACTATAAGTTTCTTATAATTAGTAGAATGTCTAAAGTGGACCATCAAAATTAAAGGAACACTCCACTTTTTTTGAAAATAGGCTCATTTTCCAACTCCCCTAGAGTTAAACAGTTGAGTTTTACCTTTTTCGAATCCATTCAGCCGATCTCCGGGTCTGGCGGTACCACTTTTAGCATAGCTTAGCATAGTTCATTGAATCCGATTAGACCATTAGCATCTCGCTTAAAACTGACCAAAGAGTTTCAATTGTGTACTAAGACCGACTCTCATTCCGGTGTAATAATCAAGGAACTTTGCTGCCGTACCATGGGTGCAGCAGGTGCAATGATATTACGCAGGGGGTCACAGGCGCTGCGTAATATCATTGCGCCTGCTGCAGCCATGGTACGGCAGCAAAGTTCCTTGATTATTACGCTGGAATGAGAATATAGTTCCTAGGCATATCGGCCTAGAAAATCGCAACTTTTCATTTTGCGTTCGTCTTAGTACACGATGTAACTACAGAAGAGTCAAGTTTTAAATAGGAAAAATATTGAAACTCTTTGGTCATTTTTAAGTGAGATGCTAACGGTCTAATCACATTCAATGAACTATGCTAAGCTATGCTAAAAGTGGTACCGTCAGACCCGGAGATCGGCTGAATGGATTCGAAAACGGTAAAACTCAACTGTTTAACTCTAGGGGAGGTGGAAAATGAGCCTATTTTCAAAAAAAGTGGAGTGTTCCTTTAACACTTTGTTACCGAATATTATTAATATTGATTGTTAGGGCTGTAGCCTATGGTTACCAGATTTGGTCCTGAGACTTAAGAGCTCTTGTGCTAAATCCTGTACTTCACAACTTTGTTACTTTTTCAAGGCTGTTGCAAGTATCATGTTGAGAATCATTTTGGTAACGTCTGGAATGGAAAATGTGAAAAGAGTTGGGTTATGATGAAATGCTGTACAATAGGAGCGTGTTGTAAAACTCACCGCAGATGCTGAATAAGCTCCTCCCCCTCTTTGATGACATTGAGTGTGGCATCCAGCGTGCTGCTCTGCTGCTGCTGAAACTGTCTGATCAGCTCCTGAACAGCATCCACTGACTCAGAGTTCACCACTGGCTCTACAAGACTCTTCTGCAAGTCCTCCATCCATGACCACAGCTAGAGACAGACAGGATAGATAGATAGATAGATAGATAGATAGATAGATAGATAGATAGATGGATGGATGGATGGATGGATGGATGGATGGATTCATAGATAGAATATTTTAACATTGTTGATAGATGATTGTCAGAGTGTTGCTAGGCAGTAGTTTGGTTATTAGGTTACTGGTTACGAGGGTGCATTCTGGGTAGTTGCTATGGCATTGTTAGGAGGTTGCAAGGGTGTTGCTAGGTGATTGTTCTAGATATTATGCCTAGAAACCGCCCATAACACCATAACAACTGCCTAGCAACACCCTTGCAACCACCTAGAAAATTCTAGCACCAGAGTGACTAGGGTGTTGCTAGAGTGTTCTAGGTGGATGCAGGGATGTTGCTAGGCAGTTGTTACAGTGTTGTGGGTTATTGCTAGGAAGTTGCTAGGTTGTTCTGGATATTTTGTCAAGCAACCACCCACAACACCATAACAACTGCCTAGCAACACCCTTGCTATCACCTAGAACACTCTAGCAACAGAGTGACTAGAGTGTTGTTAGAGTGATCTAGGTGGATGCAGGGGTGTTGCTAGGCAGTTGTTTCAGTGTTGTGGGTTGTTGCTAGGCAGTTGCTAAGTTGTTATGGATATTCAGCCTAGCAACCAGCCACAACACCATAACAACTGCCTAGCAACACCCTTGCAACCACCTAGAAAACTCTAGCACCAGAGTGACTAGGGTGTTGCTAGAGTGTTCTAGGTGGATGCAGGGGTGTTGCTAGGCAGTTGTTACAGTGTTGTGGGTTATTGCTAGGAAGTTGCTAGGTTGTTCTGGATATTTTGTCAAGCAACCAACCACAACACCATAACAACTGCCTAGCAACACCCTTGCAACCACCTATAAAACTCTAGCACCAGAGTGACTAGGGTGTTGCTAGAGTGTTCTAGGTGGATGCAGGGGTGTTGCTAGGCAGTTGTTACAATGTTGTGGGTTGTTGCTAGGTGGTTGCATTAGTGGAAGCCTCCCTGTGGCAGGCAGGTGGTTGGTAGGCATTTGTTCTAGGTGTTTATTAGCGCACATTGGGGATTGTTAAAGTGTTTCTAGGTAATTGTAGGTGGCTGTTGCTAAGGTGTTTTGGGTTAATTCTGGAATGTTGCTAGAGCATTGTAAGCTGGTTTCTCTATTCCTTTACAGTCAGAAATATTGCTCTCATAAGAAGTTACTGAAATAAAATCTCAGTATGTTGGCTTTGTCCATTCAGTTTTGTTCTTAATTAGTGCAGTCAGTCAGTAAGTGGAGTTGAGAGCTACTAACAAAAGCTCTCACGCATGAACAGAGATCAGTCACAACTAGCTTTTTGGGAAGCACTGTTAAGTGTGTGTGCGTGCACTACCTCTTTAGTGTGGGTGTGAAAAGACACTGAGATATCCAGCAGCAGTTTCCTCTGCTCCACCCTCCGTACAAACTCCTGAACTCTGACCTCCAGGTGATGGGCGGCAGCGTAAATCTCTTCTGGATCACACTCTCCCGTCTGAGCCAGCTGCTCCGCTGCTTCCAAGAGCTTATCCGCATTAGTATAAGTGTTCTGGAGTGAAAGAGAGAGAGAGAGAGAGAAGTACATTAAAAACATCTTCCATGAATATTAACAGGAAACTCAACAGTATGATGAATGATAGCACTGCTACTGGTTATTTGCTCCTTTCCCATCAGGCAAAAAATACACAACATAAACGGAGTGGGTTCTAACCTGTGCCACCTCCTGAAAGTCATCGTGTCGTTTTTGTAGCGCTCGTGCTCTGTGCACAGACTTCCCAACTCCTGTATGTTTACTGAGGAATGCCTCTCCATGGTTTTCAATCCAGTCCAAGACCTAAGCGCGCACACACACACACACACACACAGTGTAATTAATTCTAATTAAGTCAAAAAGCACTCTTAAGTTTAACTAACTGCATTTAATATAAATTTAAACTATAATACAATTTCATTGATTTCATTTCATTTTCAAATAACATGCAATTAAGGTGTTCGAAAACATTACATTCAGTTCTTACTTAAGTATTTTCACTCAAGTATATTATTTCTGTAATAAGTATGCTATAGTATACTTCTTTTTCACATGAGTTGCCTAATTTGTAATGTTTCTTTCCTATAGAAACATTTTACACATCCTAATAGCAAGTCAGAGCTTAAATAGTTAGTTGTAAAGAGGCCCAGTGGATTTTTTGAAAAGGTTCGACAAACTTCATCAGTAAGAAGTTAAAGTTCTTTAGTTCACTGCACAAGCTCAATGCTCGAGTAGGCCTCATTTCTGTCTAAAGAGACCCTGGAAAGGATCCAGTCACATCAAAGAAACAACACCATCCTGACAGAGAACCGGTGAAGGTACAACAAAAAGCCCCTGAAGGCGACGGCCACAGGAAGTGGAGTGTATTGTTGGAGGAATTGACTAAAGGCCAAGCACAATACTGCTGTCCCTCGAGGACGCTGAGGCAATCTCAGTCAACTCTATGAGTCAGAGTCCGTGTCACTTCCTTGTCACTTCCTCTAATACTCTGTGCAGTTGATGTTTGTTCTGCCGTAGGAGAAACATCATTACATGTATAGATCTAAAAACAGCTACTGAAAGGTTGAGAGTTTAGGGTCAAATTTGTCAGATGGTGAATTATGTGGGTATAGTGTATGTTTGTGTGTTGCATGCATATGAGTGCATGCATATCTGAGTGATTTGTATAGTGCATGTGTGCATTTGTGTGTTGTCACGCACATATGTGTGATATACCTGCTGCACGTCTTGTTGAAACACACACAGCTGAAGTCTCTGGTGCAGCCGAAGCTTGCGATGTTGCAGGAGACCCTCCAGTCTGCGATACTGATGAACTACCTCATGGACTGCCTCCAGAACCCCCCTCACCGCCTGACTATAATCGGCCCCCGCTGTCAGAGACCCTGAGTCAGCCGGGGGCTGAGGCCTCTGCAACACATCCAGTAGGGTCTTTCCTTTCTGACTGACCTGCAATACAAAATATAACATTCATTACTTTGTATTTTATTACTTTGTTACTTTTTGTGTATTTGTGTTTTAAAGTACTAGATTACGTAGCATAATATCCTACTTTTTTGCTCCTCTACCTTTTTTCATAAAATATTATTTCAAACCTGATGAAATCGTGTCTCTGAGATATATTAGACATGTTCGATTCATGAACAAATCATTCTTTTGATTCTTTTCAATGAATCTGTAGAATCGCTTCACAAATTGCTCTGGACAATTTGGCTGCATCCGTAAACTTAAAAATGCTGCCTTC
This sequence comes from Mylopharyngodon piceus, assembly GCA_039654765.1. Classification (NCBI taxonomy): domain Eukaryota; kingdom Metazoa; phylum Chordata; class Actinopteri; order Cypriniformes; family Xenocyprididae; genus Mylopharyngodon; species Mylopharyngodon piceus. The sequence continues at coordinate 26,473,723 of CM077460.1, read as the reverse complement.
CGAGGACGCATTTCAAGGTAGGAAGGCATCAAGGCACTTCCGAATCCAATGCTAGCTTCACTTCCTGAGATACCTTCATCTAATTGATTTTTGAAGGCAACATAGATGTATCCTTCTGGCCTTTGGTATCCCATAATCCTATGCGTTCCATTCGGTGACAGTTGAGCTAGAAAAATAAAGATGGTGTATGAAAGCTGCGGTTGCAACTTTCAGTTTGTGTGTGTAATGTATGTTTTTGACCAAAGTTTTCCGCTTCTGATGTCATTTCTAGCGAGAAATTACTATTGTAGTAATTAAATATTTGTTTAGTTATCACCAAAGCGTACGCTATTTTGCTATAGATCATTAAACCGTTACGCTGCCTCAGAAGTCTGTCCGAAATCAGTTTCATGAGGTGCCTTCGTGCCCAAACACTGCCTGCAGAGTCATTGCCTGATAGGGCAGCGAGGCAACAAGTCAGCTGCCTAAGTTTTCGGATGCAGCCTTCATTTGCGAATCAAGTTGCAGCTGTTCTCGAGTCAATTCAATGATTCGTTCGAAGCAAGTCACTGGTTAATAACTCACTGAACTGGTCATGTCCGACTCAAAATGAATCAAGAAAGAGAAGGAATATGATCCTCAGCGCTCAAGTGTGCAGAGGACTTGACTGATGGATGGCATGAAGAGTAAGGTGCTAATGCAAATTACAGTATTGTTTATTGTAAATAAAAATCATATTTAGGCTATACAGTATATGACTAAGTTGTTTGTGAACTAAATCTGCTCTACAAGGGCAATCGTTTTAAGCTTAGTGTTCAGTATGAAATACATCAATATATGAAACTATTTTCACTTAGAAATTGCTAGTAAATTTCACAAATGTGACCCTGGACCACAAAACCAGTCATAAGGGTCATGAGTAATAACCCTTTAATAAATACGCTTTCCATGAATAAATAAGCTTTCCATTGATGTATGGTCTGTTAGGATAGGACAATATTTGGTTGAGATATGGCTATTTGAAAATCTGGAATCTGAGAATGCAAAAAAAAAATATATATATTGAGAAAATCACCTTTAAAGTTGTCCAAATGAAGTCCTTAGCAATGCTTATCTACTCAAAAAAATAGATTTTTGATATATTTATGGTAGGAAATTTACAAAATAATATAATAATAATTTTTTAAGATAATTTTGACCCATACAATGTATTGTATTGAATATTGCTACAAATATACCCTAGGACTTTGTGTTCCAGGGTCACAAATAATTACACAGAAACTGCAAGTAACACATTGAATTAAATGTGAAATTTTGAAGTAGAAAGACTGAAATAGTATGTTCTTGTTAAACATACTCAATCTGTTTTAGGGTGTGTTCACACTTGGCAGGTTTGGTTCGATTAAAATGAAGTCTGGTGCGATTGCTCTGTTAGTGCGGTTCATTTGATTATGTGTGAAGGCTGCCATCCCAACCCTGGTGTGCACCAAACAAGCAGACCGAGACCCCTGAAAAGCTAGGTCTTGGTCCGCTTTCAAACGAACTCTGGTGCAGTTCAAATGAAATATGAACGCAACACGGATCAAAGCCATGTAAACGAACCAAAAACAGAACAACAAACATGCGACCCTAAAAAGGACAGAATGCTGAAGCATACTTGTTTTTTCTCGTCATAGTCACGATGTTGCCCATCATAGCTTGGTATGGGCATCAGAACCGCATTTCCTCGCAGCAGATCTTCATTTGTGTGAGTGACAAAGGGATTCCTGCCACTGTTTTGACTCTTTTGACATTTCATATACCATCATATGTACTGTACACACATACAGCGAACGCATTTAGCCCATGCACACAGCATTGTTTTGGATGTTCAACAAGTTCCGTTGCAAAATATACGCCATAAAAGCCGTTTTTTTTTTTTTTTGTATCTTTAGATTCGGTGTTAAAAATAACAGTGTGAACGCTAAGCAAACCAGGACTAAATGTATCTTCTTTTTTTTTGGAACGGACCAAAAGAGCCAAGAGAACCGAACTACAAGTGTGAACACACCCTTATTTACAACTTCGAAAAATAATTTTTTACAGTGAATATATGCCCACTTGTATCACTGTCTATATGGGAGGCTACTTTATGTAACAACTGTAAATAATGTAAAAATACTAATGCACTAATACACTAATGCATCTTTTCCACTGCCTTAGCAATTTCAAAAGAACTACTATTGCCCAGATCCACAACATTGTACCAACCAACTCTGAAATCCATTGCCCACAAACAAAGCATTGCAGGCTACATCTCATATTTAAAAAGTGTACTAAAAAGAGCAGCTCCTGAAATGCTCACCTCTGTATATGCTGTGGTGACCTGCTCGTACAGATTCTGGTGGTTGTGAATGGCCATCTCAAGTTCTTGTGTCGCCGTTGGCAATCCGCCCTCACCACATGACTTCACCCATCCCTCCATGCTGGACAGAAACTAAGAACAGCACAGAGAGAGAGAACACGCTCTTAAACTTTACAGTATAAAAGGTCCATGTAATAAAACCAGAGAGGACAGAGGTGCACAGTTGTACACACTCATTAAAAACAAGCTCAGACATAATTAAACAAACTTGCTGAGGATCATACAAATTGGGGTCATAAATCAAAAAGGCATGAAGAAGCTATGTGTGCACATTTAGACAAAGGAGTTATTAATGAAGAAACAGACTGAAGCTGACAGAGGTAAGTACAGTTGCACATAGAGGAAATCGGGTATTAGTATTACATAAAAAAAAGATCAAATAAATCAAGAGACTGAAAGCAACTTGCACAGGCATATCTTAAAGGGATAGTTCACCCAAAAATGAAAATTCTGTCATCATTTACTCACACTCATGTAGTTCCAAACCTGTATGAATTTAGTAACCAGTAACCAAACAGATCTCATTTACTACCATAGTAGGAAAAATAAATAGTATGGTAGTCAATGGGGGGCGAGATCTGTTCGGTTACTGACATTCTTCCAAATATCATCCTTTGTGTTCAGCAGAACAAAGAAACTAATACAGGTTTGGAACTACTTGAGGGTGAGCAAATGATGACAGAATTTTTTGGTGAACTATTCCTTTAAGATATGCCTGTGCACGTTGCTTTCAGTTTAAACAGCTCAAACATGCATTTTAGTCTGGGACTAGGCTTAAGCCTAAAAGGTAAAGGTTTAAAATTGAAATGATGCATCACAATGCATCGATCTGGAAATAAAAAATGAGTGCATTTATTACAATCATTCACACTGATTAAAATACTTTATCTGATTTTATGAAGCATACCAAAATAACCAAAATCAACCTGAATCAAATCAAATTGAGACCAAATTTCAGATTTCACAATGCATAGCATTGTTTGATAAAGAATAATAATTACACTGTTGTCAGAGCACATTTTGGCTCATACTGTAAAATAAAATGAAATATTATGTAATATAATTAATAATAATAAATTAATTAATTGTTTTAAATGAGTAACATTAAAACAGTAAAAACTAAAATGACCACCTGTCACAAAAAATTCATACTTATAAACTAAAAACATTTCATTCAAAAGATTTTAGAATATTTTTCATTTATAAATTTTGATTGCTCTTTTAAAATAATACAGGCTGACAACGCTCACATTGCAAAGCTCGGTTCCTAATCCACCCAGTCCAAGAATAGAAAATAATTAGCACAATAAATGACTGATTCATTAAGGTGCATTTTTACTCATTTCAAAAGCAAAAAGGATTGTTTATTAAAAATGATAATTTACATAAAGTGGAAAATGTCACTTGTGACACAGGCTCCAACTAATCAGGAGCTGCAACAATTTTTACTTCAAGAATTTCAACGCTAATGAAAATGGTTATGTAAACCAAAATGATTACTATTTTGTTGCAAGAAACAATACATAGAATTTTAACGATGGAAAAAAACCCCAAAAGTTCAAAATATGGTCCTTTATAAACGATCACCACTCAACATTAAAAAATTGTATTAAAGTGCCCCATTGCGCTTTTTTAAATATTACCTTTTATGCAGTATGTAATATAGCTGTTTGTGAATGTAAAAGGTTGCTGAAACGAGTCATCAGCAATTCCAGTCTCACTTCCTGTTACAAACCTATGTAACAATGTAACAAATTTGCATAATGCCAGCCTATGGTCTTCATTGGCTGCCCACAAATAATGTCTACTTTGACCTGCCCTCAAACTCTGTAGTTGTAGCTGAGGCCTAGAAGAGTTTGGTTCGACATGTCAGAAAATGTGGTTTTCTGTGCTGTGAACCCACTTTGCATGCACCTTAAAAAAGGATGAGGACTCGCGTTGGAATTGATATGGAAAAACCAACGACATTGTTCGTATCACTGTGTGTACAAGTGCTGGAAGCAAGTGCTGGAAGCCTCTGGAGCTTAAATGGGCATTGAGTTTCTGACACGCACTGTATGCGGTAGACCAATCACAACATACTGGGCTGTCTGACCAATCAGAGCAGAGCAGGCTCTCAGAAAGGAGGCTTAGAGAGTCTGAATTTTCAAACTAACTGTTTTAGATTCTTTGAGAAATGAGATGATGTGCAATGTATATTATGAGAAAATTGTTTTTGACCTTGAATGCATGTAAACCTATTGTAGGAGACCTGCAAAACAACATTAGGAACCTTTAAAATAGCATAATAGGGGCACTTTAAAATTGGATAAGGGCGTATCTACAAATCTAAAATCTGATTTTTATAAATTTATTCTTAAAAACAATAAGCGACCAAACAGCCCAGTTATTACCTGTTCAGATGTTTGGTGGAACACCGAGGACATGGCCAAGATGGCACTACGCTCCTCCAGTGCCGAGGCAAAGCTCTTCCAGTCCTGATCCAGCTGACCAGAGATCTGCTGTATCTGAGGGGCGGCATAATGACCCGCCTCACAGAGCCGCGTCGCCACTGAGACGATACGCGAGATATTCACATATGCGTTCTAAAAAGAGAGACAGGATGTCAGAGAATAATACCATTACATTAGTAACAAGAAGAAACAAAGGCTGTCTCATGTTGTCTAGTGAGTGTGTATCAAGGCTGTTTTCTTGTAACAGTTCCCCGTCGTACCATAGAGTTCATGGCAAAGTGGTCATGCTGGGTCTGTAGATCTGCTGCATGCTGGTAGCTCACGCCAATGTCTGTGTGTGTCTGCAGGAACAGCTCTTTATTGTGCCCGATCCATTCAAACATCTATAGAGAGCGAAAAAAGAGAGAGAAATACTGCATTCACAGACAGTCTGGAAAAAAAACTCTTCAAATGTGTTTAGACACACACAGAAAGTAGCAAACTATGACCACAGGCTGAAGATCATCATACTGGACCAATCAAGATGCATATTACTGGATAAATATTTACAAAGTACCAGGCAAATTTTCTTAACAGTCGTTCTAGGGCTTTGGGTGATTTAACTCCCTGTTAGTGTTCCAGTGATCTACACATGAACCTTAATATACACAGATTTTCTCTTTGGCTGCTTTACAAGCAATAGCCCTTAGTGTTCTGGCTCTTGTGGAGCACAGATGGGCTCAGTCAGCAGGACCGGGGAGTGTTAGACTGCCTCTCCGTTTGGGCTTAAACGGAACACAAGGCCTCCCGTGGACATCAGGCCACAGAAGGGAGTACAGTGAACATTCCATTACCATTACCATCATTTATTAGTTACACTTTCATATGACCTTCACCTATATTACTCTAAATGTTAGTGGTATTTACCCTTGCAATATATATATATATATATATATATATACATGCGAGTATGTCCCTGAGGGAACAAATTAGTGCAACGTGGCTATGATGTCATGGTAATTAATTCTATTTTTTGTTCCACATGTTATGAGCAGGGTTCCATATTTATAAATCTGTTGTCAACAAAAGAGAAGCTCTTTTGGGTCTCCCTGCATTTTTCCGCCAAAATAAAAGCTCTATGGTTTAATGTCTGGAAGCAAAGAAATTAAGATATAAATATTAGCATTGTAATTTTATTATCTACTACTACTACTACTACTACTACTAATTTACAGTTCGATAGTATTTACTATAGTAAATTATTCTTTATTAATTTAAATGTTTAATTTAATAAAATTAAAAAAAAAACAATTTAAATAATAATTAAATGATTAAAGGGTTAGTTCTCCCAAAAATGAAATTTCTGTCATTAATTACTCACCCTCATGTCGTTCCACACCTGTAAGACCTTCGTTCATCTTCAGAACACAAATTAAGATATTTTTGATAAAATCCGATGGCTCAGTGAGGCCTCTATTGCCAACAAGCTCATTTCCTTTTTCAATGCCCAGAAAGCTACTAAAGACATAGAGACATTTAAAACAGTTCATGTGACTACAGTGGTTCAACCTTAATGTTATGAAGTGACGAGAATACTTTTTGTGCGCCAAAAAAAGTGACTTTATTCAACAATATCTAGTGATGGGCGATTTCAAAACACTGCTTCATAAAGCTTTGAAGCTTTACGAATCTTTTGTTTCGAATCAGTGGTTCGAAGCGCGTATCAAACTGCCAAAGTCACGTGAACTATTGAAATTTCGAAACCCTTATGACGTAACAAAGCCTCGTTACCTGAAATCACGTGATTTTGGTGCTCTGAACCACTGATTCGAAACAAAAGATTCGTAAAACTTGAAATCTTGTGTTTTGAAATCGCCCATCTAGATATTATTGAATAAAATCTTTATTTTGCTTTTTTTTTTGGCGCACAAAATAAAAAAAAAAATCGCTTTATAATATTAAGGTTAAACCACTGTCCTCACATGAGCTGTTTTAAATATGTTTTTAGTACCTTTCTGGGCACTGAAAAAGGAAATGATCTTGCTGGCAATGCAGGCCTCGCTGAAACATCGGATTTTATCAAAAATATCTTAATTTGTGTTCTGAAGATAAAAAGTATTATTGTTGTTGTTGTTGCTGCTGTTGTATAGTCATAATCATATCATGGTTACACATTTACAATTTTTGTTTTATGATTGCCATTGTATACCATTATTTTTCCTTTTTGTTCATCCCTGACTGTTCTTCCTAATTTTCCTTAGTATTATTTTCCCTGATTCTACATCTCTAACCTTTTCTGCATCCTGCTCGTACAGCCGTAACTGAAAACACTGGTCCAGCTGTTGTTTGCGGTTGTGCCAGGTTTGCAGAAGGTGTTGCCGTGTAACTTGAAGTTTATCCAACAGGGCGGAAATCTTAGGTACCAAACTCTGGAAATCAGCACCACCAGAGAGCCTCCCATCTCCCCCATCCCTGATCTTCTGAAGGAGTCGCTGTCCTTCATGGTCTAACTCATCCACCGGTGCTTTCGTCATAGTCTTCCTCAGTCGAGCGTGCTCCTCCAAGAGTTTCCGTGCTTCCTCTGCATTAGTGGCCAGCTCTTGGCAGGAAAGCACCTCCTGCAGCTCCTCCAGCCGGGAAAGAAGGTGCAGAGCGCCTCCGGTGAACTCCTCAAGAGAAACGCGGAGCTCAGTCCATTCCACGTGGTCGTACTCCAGGGTCCCCTCCAGATCTGCCGTCAGCTGTGATGGGTCCACCAACTTAGTCAGACCTTCCACTGAAACCATACTGGTCTAAGAGAAGAAAAGAATAACCACTCATGTATCAAACAGTATATGAAACATAAGGACTAATATACAGTCCACTGGTCACTTTTGCAAAATGAAACCCAAGAGAGTGATCGACTGCACATTGTAAAATTAATTTACAAATAAATAAATGGAAATTAGGGCTGTGAATTTAATTCATTTAGTGTGAATAAAAACAATGGTATAAAAACAATGCACAATTAATGGGTGCTGTATGAATGGCCCCTATGTCTACCTCTACAAAATGGATTGCTGTGAACTGTGGGTCAGAGGAAATAAACAATATATTGAGTTCACTTTTTCGTCTGCCACAATAATGTAACATCTTTTAGTTATCTTCAGGTGAAGAGAGTTCTCAGCCAGTACTGATATGATTAATTGTGATAAATGTAATAAAATAAAATAAAATAATGATGCTGAAAATTCAGCTTTACTATCACATGAATGAATTACATTTTAAAAAATGTATTCAAATGGAAAACAGTTATTTTAAATTGTAATAATATTTCACAATATTACTGTTTTAATGTATTTTTGAGCATAAAAGACTTCTGTCAAAAAAATTACAAACCGCATCTTTTGAACAATAATGCAATAAAAATCCTTTGGACACAATGAAGGCTCTGTACTGGCAAATCAAAACTTTTTGTCAGTCTTTGGATCTTTATTTTATTTTAATAATTACAAATATCACAATTAAACATGCACAGTACTGACTGAAAACTCCCCTCACCTGAAGATAATTAAAAGACGTTACATTATCGTGGCAGACGAAAGAACCTGGAAGCGCTAAACGTAAACAGCGTAGGAGAAAGACTTTGAATAAAGTTGTTATTTTTGTTTTGTTTTTGTGCACAAAAAGTATTCTCGTCGCTTCATAATATTAAGGTTGAACCACTGTAGTCACATGGACTATTTTAACGATGTCTTTACTACCTTTTCTGGGCCTTGAAAGGTGCAATGATGCTGCTGCCTATGTGTGGTTCAAAAACCCTCGGATTTCATCAAAAATATCTTAATTTGTGTTCTGAAGATGAACGAAGGTCTTACGGGTTTAGAACGACATGAGGGTGAGTAATAAATGACAAAAATTAAATTTTTGGATGAACTAACCCTATAAGAAACAAATGGCAGATTTTTTAAAAATGCATTTTTCTGTGGGTTTCTTATTAGACAAAATTTCATTCTTATACCTCAAAGGTGAACTTGGCACTGCCAAAGTTGGTCTTCTGCTTCTGCCAGAAGTTGTCTGGTTTGATAATGAGAGCGACACAGATCTCAGCTGGAAATGACTCCTGTAGCGTCTTCAGCAACGGCTTGATTAGATCCCACTTAGATCCGCGCATGTCTACGATTACTGTAAACCCTCGTTTACATACATCCTCACTGCACAGGAAACAGAAATTGACGATGTTAGAGGAAGGCCAACTTAAGGCCATCCAAGAAATTTTGAATGAACATCTGTGCATATCTTTTGTACAATTGCTTGATTGCCGACTAAAACATTTCAGAAAAAAGATGCATAAATAACATTTTTGTGCCAGCATTTTGAGAACATTAGAAGAACAGATAACTTAGAACGAACATTCGAATAACGTTACTGGATTAACATTTGTTCATAACTTTGAGAGAACCTTGCCAGAAAATTAGCTAAAGTTCTTAACGTTGCCTGTTAGCTGGGAGCCTATATGATTTTAGAGTTGCATCACATTGCATCAGAGTGCCCTAAAGATCAAATAGATGCTCTAATCAAAGGCTTTAAATGCATCCATATCATCCTTTATGTTACAAACTTTAGCAATTATATTAAGATAAAGTGTAGAGGTGCTGAAAGCAATTTCAGCTGTTTTGATAAGGTTTCTGAAGCCTAAACAAGCACAAGCAAGTCTTTTGTTGCTGTTTACGGAGTCTAGGGCTATTACAGAGACATCTTTCTCTGTACACTTTTCTTCAGGGATATCTTTCAGGGACATTTTAAGTGTGGTGTTCCAAATAAATGTTGTAATTTTATAACCTGGGCACAGTAGAGAGGTAGGTCACCAGTTTGCGCAAGTCTTCTTGCTTTATTCTGTCATGATTACTTCGTGCAGGGAAGGTAAGGATGGGTCCCCCTCTCTTGTCTCTTCCTCCTGAAAAGAAGAGGATCATTGTATTACTAATTTTACTACTCAAAGCACTTCAATGGCCCTAATTACAGTAATACCCATGAGTCTGTGTGGGTGCATGCTTAAGAGGGTGGTGAGACAAAGCTGTTCCACTGTGAATGAATGTGTGTGTGTGTTTACAATGCAATTATACATTTCCCACCTGAGACAAAGGCAACCTTCTCTCTTAAAACTGTTAGAACATCAGCCGCCTTTATTCCATCATTCCTAAGAGATCCTGATGAGAAAGACGGAACTGAGAGAGAGAGAGAGAGAGAGAGAGAGAGAGAAAAAAAAAGAAGAGAGAAAGAAAGGGATATAAAAGTTATGTATAGACTCAGGGCTGTAACCACCATAGACAAAGAAGGAAACACGCCTGTTCCAATTTAAAGAAGAGTGATCTAATGAGAAGTGTTTTTCAAATGATTCTTATCAGGGTTTGACATTAACTTTTTTGCTCACCAGCCACTGTGGCTAGTGGTTTTTTAGAGTTATTAGCCACTCAGCATTTTCACTGGCCACAATTTTGACATCGATACCATGGGGAAAAACTGTTATATAGATATTTTTAATATTATCTCATAATTTGGCAGCAGGTATATTAGGATGCTGTCACTTTAAGACCTGACACACGGATCCATTATACTGTTACACACACATACGTTTTCTTTCTCAACTGTTTACTTTCACATAACTGATTGTGTTTACCTGAATAATCGCCAATACAGGCATTTTGATATTATTTTGTGTGTATTTGACTGTTTGAGCGCAAAAAGCAGCGAAAAAGAACTCAATTGAGTACTGAAAGGCGGCTTTATGTGAGCGCACTTTGGTTGTCAGCACAAAATCTGCAGGAATGAGTAGTGACAAGGGCCTGTCAGGCTCCAAAAATAACAAAATAAAAGCTACATTAATGTATCATAAAAGTAGTATCATAATATGAAAGCTTGTTAAAATAAAAAATACAAAAGGTAATTGCAATTTTTTTTATATTTAATAAGTTTATAAGTTTATATTTCACAATTCTGAGAAAAAAGTCAGAATTGCAAGATGTGAAATATAAAATATAAACTCTCAAATGTGAGTAATAAAGTCAGAACTGCGAGATACAAACTCACAATTCATATCTCGCAATTCTGACTTTTTTCTCGCAATTGTGAGTTTATGTCCCACACTTCTGACATTTTTCTCAGAATTGTGAGATATAAACTCACAATTGCTAGATGTTAAACATGGCATGAGATATCTTGATGTGTCATTTTTGATATGATACAAATGTGAACACCAAAGTGAATACCGACTTAAATTACAGACTTTTTCTTACTTAAAAGCTCTCATTTAGCTTCGTAGACTTCATATCGTATGACTGCTACACTAAAACTATGGCATTTTTATGGTTCTTTTAATTGTTTTTGAGACTGACAGCCCCTGGTCTCATGGGAGTGGGCAGAGCTAACGAGATCTTTTGGCGCATTTTGCTCTCTGATTGGTAGAATTTTCTGTGCAGCATCATGGGTAATGTAGTTTTTCGCAAAGAATTCTGCTGTTAAACATGAGTATTTTAAAACTAAGTTGAAATAATGCTGGCTAACGTCTTCAACAGAAGCAAACACCATCGATTAACAACCTCGTAGCTCACAGTAAGGTCATCTTTAAAGGTTTTTAAGTTATCGTTAAAAAATAATTCTCCTATGGAGAAAATGTTTTTACTTCCAGAACCCGACTGCTGCACTCCATTGGCTGGCGGAGTTAAAGACACTCCTTTTGCTGTTTTGCACATTTTGGTTTAAACATTGTATTCACTACAGCACCTTCAAATTCAAATGTGTGCAAATATTACATAAATACATTACAACAACAGTGTTGTTCTTGGTAAATATGAATAAACAGGATTTTGTGTGGGCGTCCTACTACCATTGCTGCTCTGTACATTTATATAAGTATCACAAGAGACACATGCATTCTGTAAACACTGACAACAGTATTAAGCATAATACTGAATGCATGGAAAATAGAGTAGTAGGTCATAGTAGGTCGAGATGGGGGGCAGGGAGACCCAGCTGTTGGCACGTCTCCTTCTGTTTAGATTCATTAGTGGTGTAATCTGCCTGCTCTGTAATCCCATAGGCGACAGCTGGGCACCGGGGCAGCCGGTGGAGAAAAGTTCAATCACACTTAAACACACATAGACAGCAGAAACACATACAGTATACACACAAGCTGCACGCTCACAGATGTGCCACATGCACTTGCTCACACAAACAAATGCACACACACCCACACTACTGAGGTACATCTGTTGAGTCTGTATGAGGCCTAAAATGATGTTTACACTGCTTATGTCTGCATTTCATCTCTCTTGCTCACTCTCGTCTGCAGGCTACATAAACTATTAAACCTGAGTGGAAGAGTATGATGTTGAACATGACATGTTAAATTTACTGTGAGAACTGACTTTCCCCAGCCCCTGCTAGAGGGCAGACACTATTTCACACTCTCTCACACACGCATATATATATATGAGGACAAGGCTTAAACACTCTTGAAAACAGTCATTTCCCATTTACATCTGGGCTATTGTGCGCTGACAAAGTCCAAAACTGAGTAAGTCCTCCAACAGCTCACAAAAAAATATGATTTACACTACAGCTCAAAGGATTGCTCACCAAGGCTGCATTTATTTGATTAAAATACAATAAAACAAAATGTAAAGGCCCTTTCACACCAAAAGTGAAATGACGCAGTAGAAGAAAGTTCAACACTCTTACTTCATCAATAAAACAAAAAAAATGAAACACAACTGTGATGTTTATCTAAAGTCATTTTTGCTTATTGGTATGGTTGAATTGGATCATCAAAGGTCAGCAGCAAAGACATTGAGAGAGTGAGATTAAATACATAAAGTATATTTGTGTTATTTGACATTTAATTATTGCAGGTTTGCATAATATTCTGAGTTTGTATTTCACTGGTTTTATTCATTTTGAGGAATACTGAATCTGTTTTTGTGCAAGTGAGATGAGTAAATGCCTTCTCACGTTTAGCCTAGAACTACAATAACCATCATGTTCACACAGTGCACACAACGCCTCTGCACATTTACTCACGGTTTCTCTCAACATGGGGACAGGAGAGGTGTCAGTCTATAAATGGGAATTCAAAGTAACTTGCATTGCTTATTTGAAAAATTAACTCAGATGTTTTGTTGTAAATTTAAAAGCAATGCGTTACTTTACACGTTACTTGAAAAAAGTAATCTGATTACGTAGTAATGCTTTACCCCCAACACTGGTGATGGCAAAGCTGAATTTTAGCATCATTATTCCAGTCTTCAGTGTCACATGATCCTTCAGAATCATTCTAATATGCTGATTTGTTGCTCAAGAAACATTTCTTATTATTATCAATGTTGAAAACAGTTGTGCTGCTTAAAGGTGCAATATGTAAGATTTTTGCAGTAAAATATCCAAAAACCACTAGGCCAGTGTTATATATTTTGTTCACTTGAGTACTTACAATATCCCAAATGTTTCCAACTATTTGTAAATCGTAAGAAAATTGCAATTTTAACCAAGGCTCCGGGACTTGTGAGGAGTCGCCTGTCAATTGCGTCATACCCGCGTTACCCTCGGTTTCCGGTTTTATTTTGTAAAAACCATGGAAACACCAAAGACGCTTTAATATATTACATGTTTTAATAGGCAAGGGAACAACTGTTTGGTTATGTTTATAGACATAAAACTAATTATTGTTATATAGCTCAACACGCTTAGTCTTATTGTTTAAATCTAATTTTCTTGATTTTTTGCGAGTACCATGCTTTACCATGCCTCAGAGAAAAACACTATTTTTCAAGTAGCTAACATAGCATAATCAGATGCAGCTTTATTTTTAGTAACAGTAATACAGAATTTTCTCCATCAAACAACACGTTTTAAAATTAATTGCATGCCATTTATCAACACAAGCCATCCAGCATTTAATATGATATTCTAATATCGATCTAGCTTACTGCAGTAAGTCTCAAACAAGTGTCTCGCAGCAGCCGAGCGAACGCACAGAGTAACGTTATAACATCATTTTCAACACTCTCAAATATATCTAATATGATAAACAGAGCTGCATTACCTCATACTCATGACCGGAAAAGCGGAAGCGGCGCCGGCGACTGTGGCATAATAAAAGTTCCGCTGCTCGCGGCGTGTGTTGCGCAATCGCTCCAGCGGCCTCGTTCAGCTCCCGCAACACTCGGTCCTGCTCTGCTTCATAGTACAGTAACGTTAATAATCGCATCCCTGAACATGATTTCTTTCCGAGTCCTATCCCGATTATTTCCACCGGCTGTGAGGTGAAGACCACATGTCCCAAGATTCCGCGCTCAAACTTGCCGTCATCAAGCTACGTCTTTGTTTTGAATAGGCCTCTAGCGACCTCTAGCAGACAGAAATCTTACATATTGCACCTTTAATATTTTTGCTTAAGCATCTGCTTGATATAGAAATATTTTTTAACATTATGTCTTTACTGTCACTTTTGATCAATTTATTGCATCCTTCTGGATAAAAGTATTAAAGGATTAGTTCACTTTCAAATGAAAATTACCCCAAGCTTTACTCACCCTCAAGCCATCCTAGGTGTATATGACTTTCTTCTTTCTGATGAACACAATCAGAGATATATTAATAAAAATCCTGACGCATCCAAGCTAGGGCTGGACGATTAATCGAAAAGTAATCGAAACCGATTACCGATTTTTTAATCCTGTTAATACTTCCCCCTTAAAAACATTCTACCGCGTGTGTAGCCACGTGACTCCGCCCCATCCAGGCAACACGCAGGTGAACGCCGAGTCAACACACAGAGATGGCGCATGAGCGGTGAGCCTTGCTCCTTCACTAAACTTTGTCAGTTGTATGTGTTTTACGGTTTGCCAGTTTGGACATTCAAGCGATTAGACGATCAGATGTGTATTATTATATTGAGCTACCATGCTCGCGCAGCTGCACTGTGGCACGAACACTCATACAAACAGTAGCTGCACAAAATGTGAAGATCGCGCACAAAGAGAGGAACACAGAACCTAATTGTCAGCGCTGTACTGTGAGTTATCACTAAAGTCGCTTAGAAACTCAAAAGTTATAGCATATATGTTTCTACTTTTGAATTAACTATTTACAACCCACAGCTTCACAATTAATAGAGAGACGGTATGACTAATTCAAGCAATTGCTCTCATTACGTACTGGTACTGTGCTAATTTATCTTTATCTGATTGACAACGAGCAGAAATCTGTAAGAAATGTTATGAACCATAGATAAAATAACTGCTGAAAGTGAGCTATGATGTCAGATCACTCTTTCAATAGGAAAAAATATCCCACCTTTAATAGTCAAGCATATTTACAGTACAAACATTTTAGGTGAACTATGAGGGCAAAAAAAAAAAAAAAACCAGAAACAAAATAATCGTTCATTAATCATAATCGAGGTAAAATGTTCAATTAATCGAGGTTTTGATTTTAGGCCATAATCGTCCAGCCCTAATCCAAGCTTTATAATGGCAGTGAGCGGGATCAACGAGTATGAGCTGAACAAAGTGCTTCCATCCACATCCATCCATCATAAACATACTCCACACAGCTCCGGGGGGTTAATAAAGTCCTTCTGAAGCGAAGCGATATGTTTGTGTAAAAAAAATATCCATATTTAACAAGTTATGAAGTAAAATATCTAGCTTCCGTATTCAACTTACGAAGAAAGTGTAAACTGGCATCAGGTCAGTTACGCTTTTTCCGTAAGTCGAACAGGGAGGCGTAGGACGTAGCTTAAGCTTTTTGAGCTGCAAGAGTTTTACACTTTCTTCGTAAGTTGAATACGGTAGGCTTGAGGGTGAGTAAAGTTTGGGGTACTTTTCATTTGAAAGTGAACTAATCCTTTAACTTCTTTCTTAAAAAAATTGGGATCTTACTGACCCTAAAATTTTGAACCATAGCGTATTTGATCATAAACATAAATTTGTGGTTTTAAATATATTCCAAGTCATTTCACAGATCAGGACATTTGTGTTCCACAGAAAAAAAGAAAGTCATACTGGTTTGGAACAACATGAAAGTGAGAAAATGATTCACATTTCACATTTTTGGGTGAACTAATACATGAAACTGAGATAGAATGTCAGAATCAACAATCCAAGTTAAATACACTTCATCAAACTAAATTTTACATTTTTTTATATCTTATATATGTTTTATTTGTAATACAGAATAATTGTATTTTTAAATCTCTAGTGAAAAAACAATATTACATATGAAAATATTGATTGATATCTGTATTTAGGAAAGATGTGTATTTAGGAAAGATCTGCAAAGATGTTCTTTGAAAAGGTCTAGACAAAAAAACTCACTGTAATGATTTGCAGCCCCATGAGTAACACCTTTCTAACCCTGCTACTTAATTGCTTAACGAAAAAAACAAAACAAATGTAACGCTGCATCCCGATTCAATTCAAATAGGCTATGTATAATACTACATAATAGTACGTCAGACTATTATACAACCCAAATTTAGTTAATGTCATACGTGCCAAGATTATATAATATTTTTGGATTTTTAAAGTGTGCATAGCCTACGTGAATGTTTTTCGCCTAGTATTGCCCACAACATCTTGCACAACAAAAGAGGCTCTGTTCCAAAACCTACTGAGCTGCCTCACTGCCTACTGTGAGACTGCTTTCTAAAGCAGCATCCAAGGCGAGATGTGGCTGATTTGTAACTCTCTGCATAGGTAGCAACACCGTACACCACATAAAAAGCAAGTAAAGCAAAGCAGACTCTGCTCACAACTGATTTCAATGGAGTTTGACATTAGCATATTGCTAAGCTAACAACATTAGAGTTTAATAAGCATAAAATACACACACTTTTACATCATTTTTATTACCACTGAACTATTCAATAATTAATACTTTTCAGTATATTTTTTTACACATTTATTTTTCAATTTTTCAGAATGCATTGCAATTCCTTGCTTTCTCTTTCAACTTTTTCAGTGGCAGAAAAATGGCATTTTTAAAAAGCAACATGAATCTAAAAGTTATGTAATAATGAGTTTAGCTAGATGTTAAGATAGATAGCCAGATAGTCCATAGAATCAAGATGCAATTTTATTGTATTTATGTCTGTCATACATACTCAGCAGTACTTTTCCATCATCAGCAAAGTAATTGTTGTGCATAATATAACTATGCAAATTGGGATGCAGCTAATTACTAAACTTGATCGACCATGTTGTTTCCAAATTAAACTCTGAAGCACCAAAACACATGCAAAACATGTATTATGTATTCCTACAGTATTTAAGACATATTTCCACACAAAGTGTTCATAAAAGATAAAAAATGCTGGATTGCTGCTTTAGCCAGCAGTCCCACGAACTGTTCCAAGCTTTGTGGATATCACAGACAGCTTTGTAACATCTAAGATGTCAGATGAAAGGACATGGGCATCACTGAGGTGTCATGAGTTTATCCACTGCATACAAAGTGCTGTATCCATATTTCATAAGGATGCCATGCATTGTTTCCTGCATGTTTTATAAGATCTTCATCGTGTATGCTTCATGTGAGTACACTGGGGTTATATACAGTAGGTTTAAGCATGCACGCAATGCAACTAAAGGCCCGTTCACAACAAGAACGATAACTATAAAGGTAACAAAAAAGATATAGTTCTAAAAATCGTATAACGATAACGATATAGAGAAACGATATCGTTGGGATCACTTTCAGAACGATATTTTTTCCCAGCTGTTGAACGATAAAACACTGACAGCCAATCAGAATCCATTCTAATTTAAGGGCTCGCGCATTTAAAATGGCAGACGACATTGTGGAGAAGTTAATGGCCGAGGTCCAGAAAAAAACACCACTGTTTGACAAGTCAAACCCCCTTTTCAAGGATACTTTAAAGAAAATGGATATATGGAAAACAATCGGTCATACCCTCGAAATAAATGGTGAGAAGTATTAACGATGAGATCATTATGCCAGGCTAGCAAAAAGTTTAAAATAAAATTACCTCGGGTATCCAGCGCTAGTTTCGACATCATTGTGAAGTTGCAGTGAAAAAGACTAGGCTTTGTTTTTATTCCACTATATTGACTTCGTCAGCTAAATTCAACGTTAGATTAGATCGATTACGCTAGCTATTCACTCGAAACATAGCATGCTGAGGACTTCTGCTGGCTAAAGCTGTGTAAATGCAACAAGAACAGCAAAAACGTTGTACACACATTGAAACCGCAGCACGTGAGATTAGAATAAACAGACCGTTATTGTTCTTATTATTGGTTGGTGTGGACGCAAATATAGTCATCGTTATAGTTATCTTTATAGTTATCATTCTTGGTGTGAATGCGCCTTAACTCTGTGTGCATAATATTACTTTAACAAAAGAATTTTAATGATTAAAGCACAGTGCAGGAAACATCACCCATAATACAACCTGACGAGAGGGTTGTGATATGAAGCTTTGTGAATTTCCCATGTTACAGGATCAGGGTGTATCCACATAAACAGTAACACAAAGCTTATAGAAGTACCAGGAAATAGCCAGCTCTTTGCAATTACTAAATGAAACCAATTCTGCTAAAAAGTTGCCAAATGGCCCCACAGGATCGAATCCAGCCAAAGACGGCAAGAACGGTGACAAGGCCAGTAAAGCTATGTTTATGGCCCTAACAGTCCTGGGAAGTCAGAAACAATGGCTGGCTGAGGTCTGGTGTTAGTATGAACTATTGTGTAAGCCTAAGCTGTGAGATCAGAAACTGGTCCCAGTCCAATAACACTGGCCAGTGATCTCATATAACCTAATTTTATAGGTGCCCGGCTATTCAGGGGAATGTAGGTTTGAATGGGGCATGGGAGCTATTTTCAGAAGGGTTGCTTTGTGCTTAGAAATACCACCAGAAATGGACTACAAGACTAAAAAAGGATTACTTGTAACATCACATCAAATATCAAATAAATGAAAATCAACTACATAAAAAAAAAGAAAAAACCTTGGTGAGCAGAAGAGATGAACAGTCTTAATATTTTAAGATGAATCGCATTTTTCAACAAATATCTAAAAATAATCTCTAAATCACTTGTGTAAATCACACTCTCGCTAAAGCCTGTGATTCAAAGCAGAAATGTGTAATGTGATCAGACAGTCTGCTAGTGTCTGATAATATCTTTTAATGGCAGATGGCTTTGAAATATTACATAGATATACAACAATGGCATGTGGTGGACCTCTGAAATGAAGTCCCATGGGTTTGGCTTTTTTTAGTCCAATGTACATTCATGTTCCATTTCATATTTTTCCATTGTCACATACAGTTTTTGGGTTAAAGGGACAGTTCAACCAAAAATGAAAATTCTGTCATCATTTACTCACCCTCAAGTTGTTCCAAACCTGTATATATTTCTGTGTTCTGCTGAACACAAAGAAAGATATTTGGAAGAATGTTGGTAACCAAGCAGATCTCACTGACTACCATAGTATTTATTTTTCCTAATATGGTAGTCAATGGAGGGGCGAGATCTGTTTGATTACCAATATTCTTCCAAATATCTTCCTTTGTGTTCAGCAGAACAAAGAAATTTATACAGGTTTGGAACAACTTGATGGGGAGTAAATGATGACAGAATTTTCATTTTTGGGTGAACTGTCCCTTTAATGCCATGTGGAATAGATTCTGCCTTACATCAACAAGCAACCAAAATGTGTCTCTCTCTTCAAATAAATTCAATTATAATTAACATTTTCTTAAGGATAAAAAAATCTATCTCAGCTAATATATACAGGGAGCCGTTTCTTGAACATTACTATAATATTAAAGGTTACAATTAACAACAGAGCGCAAACTATTAAATTCAGTTGCTATTTATTTTTAGATATAATAATCAACACTCATAAAAAAAAAACATGTAAATTGCACATAAGGCAGGTTTTGCATTAACTTCTAAATCTAACTATAAAATTATTACTCAAATTCCTTTTTGAAATATAATTATTTACACAGTTACTGTCATAACTTATTTTCATGACAAATTTATTTAAACATATTAAATAATTAAGACATTACTAACAGGTAAAGTAAATATAATGAATATCTAAGCTAATATAGTGCATATATTTAATGAAACGCTCCCCTCTAGAGTTAATTTCTCTAGTGAACTAACATGCTGTCGACACTAAATGACTTGCCTAAGGTAAATTTAATGCTATGTGAGATATTATTCTCAAGATGTTTTATTGATGTCTTTCCGCGGTTGAAACACTGGTTGAGAGATTACACGTAAACATGTCTATGCATAAATTGTCTGTTCTTCTTCTTCTGCGCTTTTTCCTGTTGTGTCGGTTAGCAAACAGCATCGCATTACCACACGCGCCCCCTTCTGGACTGGATTGCTTGTGACTGACTGTATTCGTCGTCTGACTGTATGCACCGAACTGTGACGTCTGTACCGTAACGGTTCGGGATGAAATCATGTAACGTTACACCCCTAATGTTTATATTAAAGGGATAGTTCACCCAAAAATGAAAATTTTGTCATCATTTACTCGCCCTCATATCATTCCAAACCCATAAGATTTTGTTTAATCTTTGAAACACAAATTACAATAGTTTTAATGAAACCTGACAGATTTCTGTCCCTCCATTGAAAGTACATAACCAAAACTTACAAGATCCAAAAAGGTCATAAATGTGCCGTAAAACAATTCCAAATGAATCAAGTGGTTTAATCCAAGACTTGTGAAGGAATACAATCACTTTATATGATGAACAGATATAATTTAGGCTTTTTATTTACATCTATTGACACACAGAGCACATTAAATATGGCAAACACAGAAGCTCAAAAGTGCATGTGATGCACGAGAACTAATGAGGTTTGTTCTAGCGCAACGCACGCACAAGCCATGTTTACCATATGCGATGTGCTCTATGTACCATATGTGTGTTTATATGTGAATAAAAGCCTAAATTAAAATCACCATGAAATCAAAATGAACAATTCTTATATAGCAGTGTTTATTACGAATAGTTTATCTGTGCACTGGTGCACATCATTATTATTTTTTTATTCATGTGCCCTTGTATTCTTTAATCAAAATAACTTCCCCTCCTTCTTGCAGCGACATCTCTTCTCTGATGATGTTTAGTGGCATGAGGGCGGGACAACCTGTCACTCACAAGAGATCAACCAATAGCAAACCACAACCATTCAATCAATTCCCGATGGACAAAATCAAGTCTCACCCTACATTTTTTCTTGTTTAAGAAGTCGTTTCCCTTGTAATAGGGAAAAAAAGTCTATCGCAACTTTTGTTTCAATGCAATTTAAAATATTTATTCAAAACAAGTCACATAAAAGTCCCATCAAGATTTTCTACAGAAAACGTTTCAATCAGTGCAGTGATGACAAATGACAGGAAGTAAAAGTATTCTAATAAAAAAGTGCCACTGAGTTGCCACTGATGGATATAATCCAAAAATACTTCTAAAATTGATTTCACTGTGTCCTGGCCAACATAATCACTGAATGTACCTATTCTGCTCAGAGTCCTGAGCAGGAATCTTGGCAACAGTTGCTACAGCAACTCCTCTGGCCCTGATTCAGGAGAATGGCCTGCTGAGGATGAAGTGTGTGGTGGTAGGTTTGCCTCTCTGAAGACCAAATTTTAAGCATAGTCATCTTCTGTGTGGAACGAGGTGTTGAGAGAGCAACTCTTGCATCTTGTAAAATCCATATGTTTAGGGATTACAGTAACTCATAATAACACAAGATAGGTTGTGGTTTTGATCTAGTTGCACTTTTTCAAATCAGTGCTCAGTGAAATATGTTCAGTAAGCAGCTAATTTCTTTTGCCACTTATGGGCCTTTTATCTTAT
This sequence comes from Mylopharyngodon piceus, assembly GCA_039654765.1. Taxonomy (NCBI): domain Eukaryota; kingdom Metazoa; phylum Chordata; class Actinopteri; order Cypriniformes; family Xenocyprididae; genus Mylopharyngodon; species Mylopharyngodon piceus. Next base: position 26,452,016 of record CM077460.1, on the reverse strand, counting down.
AACTCTAGTAATTCTTTACTGTGCTGTTCATTTTCCTGATGTTGATTTTCTTTTTATGTTTGGAAGATGAACTTCACAAATCAAAACAATGTTATATGACCCTAAGGTCATGTCATTATCAAGTTCCAACAGATTTCCCGTAAGACGACACCTTATCTCCACTAATTTTCATACTTGTGTACTATTGCACTCTTGGAAGAGGACACACTTTCTAGTTTAATGTGCGATGACACACACAGAGGAAGCTGCACAACAAGTTTCCAAGTTTTTTTTTTTTTGGTTGACTGGCCACAACCTCAACAGTGTGTCTCTACAGAACACATTCACAAGCAAAACATCCTGGATTTCATTCCAAAATAATAGAACATTTTTACAATTACTCATTTACTGAGGTCACTTAGTCGACAAGATATGGCATGGTGTGATTAGTGGACATTTCTATTTCACTTAGCAGATGAAATAATCCCATGGACTTCAATTGAAGGAGGGACCTGAGCCATATCTAGAGACCCAAATATCTTTTTGACTCTGTCTAGTAAGCAACTACCTCACAACAACTCAGAACACCCTAGCAACACCCTAGCCACCACCTTAAACTCCCTAACAATAGCCCAGGACACCTCAGCATCATGGCAATGACTTTTGCAGAGGCAAGCACCACTCATATTTTCTATGGAAAAATGTTTCAGATATTGCAAGATAGCATATATATTTTACTTATAACTGTAGTCATATAAAAGTTAATTTACCAACTTGAAGTACCAAAATCTTTTTACCTTAAAAATTACTGATCACCACCATTATAATACAGTTGGTACAACAGTAAGTCACATGAGTTCATAAGTGGCCTGTCTATAAAACATGGCAAATACTCGTATATAGACGGTGCACATGGTACACACACACAAATACCATCAGGGTAACACACAACACTTAAATAATGCAATAAACATTAACTAAATAATGTAAAATATAACACAAAACATTCTAATGAACATTACTGATAACAAAAATGAGAATAATCATTTATATTATTAATGATATATTATTTATTACAAAATTATTTAGACTTCTGGCTAGTAAATTTGACAGTATTTTGCAGTAAAATTACATATAATGTAATATTAAACCATTTTACTGCAAGGTAGCTTGCAAATCAACCAATCAACAGGTTTTTACTGTAGCATTTTTACAGTTTTTTTTCCCTGTAAAATTACAAAACATTTTCAAGTGCAACTATTTCATTTTCACAGTTTTTAAACTGAATGGAGTCCAACAGGAAATGGAAATACTCTTTATCTATGAACTTTGAATGTATGAACATAACATAAGAGCAATCATAAATTCAACAGCTGTGAGCTTCACAGTACAGGATATGTTTCTTTAAAATCTGGGTGTTGGAGCTAAGAAATCATGTCAATGATCTTTGAACATCCGTTCTCTGCAAATCTCAACCTTTAAATGTCCAAAACCTATATAAAAAACTCTATGGGTTAGTTACTCTATGCAAAAAGTAAGTTATGCAAAGCATAAACCGCCAGAAGCATAGCCATTTAAATGATTAGAAATCATTATGTAATCATTACATTGAGAGATAATTATCGTCCTCACATACGAGCACACATACATATCTAGGCTTATGAGTCCTATGATACTTTCTAAAAAAATATTTTTGACAATGATTTCATTGGCCTATATTATCAGAAAGGAGACACTGTGGTTTTACCACATTACAGACAACCGTAACATTTTGGCCATGGCCTAAGCAAGAGAAACCCACAAGCTAAGCAGCTTAAAATTATTCCAGCTATAATACACAAGGGACCTTCTTGGTTTTTAGGCCAACTCTCTGTCAACCCCAGTTACTCTGGGCACTGACTATGTTCAATTACTTTGTAATAAATCAACTTATTTGCTGACTTACATAATTCCAAATAGCACCTGTTTTTGTTCTATCTATCTATCTATCTATCTATCTATCTATCTAAAAACGTAACTATTTTACGAGGTGGCGATTTAGTAAAATTGTACAATGTGAATCATAAAAAAACAAACAATTTTTAGAAAAAAGTAACCATGAAGGACCACCAACCCCATCCCTAAACATACCTGTCACTGCGGTGTAAACAGATCGTACAAAAACATACAAATGAGATCGTACGAATTAGCCACCAATTCACCAAAACGTAAAATTGTTACCAATTGCCATGAGATTGTGTCTATCTATCTATCTATCTATCTATCTATCCAAACTGATCTCATGGAAAATGTAACTATTTTACAAGGTGGTGATTTCGTATCATTTCCAATAAATTCGTACAATGTGAATCATACAAAAACAAACAACTTTTAGAAAAAAGTAACCATGAAGGACCACCCCTAACCCCATCCCTAAACATACCCGTCACTGGGGTGTAAACAGATCGTACTAATCAAGTGTACTCATGTAAGAGGTAATGAGATGATTAATGTTCATAAACCAACATCCAGTCTCTGTTTCATTCTGCCTCCCTCTTACACCTCAAATAAGGCCCCAGATGAGCGTCTGCAGGGATGCTGTGCATGAACAAGACGCTCATCCCCACACAGTGACTGTGATCTCCCACATTGGCACAGCGGTGTCTGTCTCTGCTGCCCTCTCACAGTGTCTGACATCCTTGCGGACAAGGGACAATCTGATTCCCAGACGACCAATCCTGTGCACATGATTATCCCACCCAGTGTGATCATGCTAATCCGATGAAGAGACCAGAAATACAGGCACTATTAGACTATGAATATGTTGGATAACAGCACAGGGGGTGTGGGAGGGACGTGCCAGAGAATCTCCATCATAGGAGGAATCACAGGGTGAAGACAATCAGAATTTGCCCTGTGCACACACCTCCTGCTAAATGAGATATCAGAGAGACAGACTGACAGTAGTAGTCTCGAGGGCTACTGAGTAACTTTAAGCTTTTGAGACAAAAGTCCTGTTACACAAATGCCTGATTCTAGCAGTGGTTTTGTATGTTGCTTTTAAACCGAAATTGTCTTAAATTAAAATATTGCGAAAATGAGTTTCTTACTCAGCATTCTTAAATCAACATACATTTACTTAAAGGATTAGTTCACTTTGAAATGAAAATTACCCCAAGATTTACTCACCCTCAAGCCATCCTAGGTGTATATGACTTTCTTCTTTCTGATGAACACAATCAGAGTTATATTAATAAATATCCTGATGCATCTGAGCTTTATTATGGCAGTGAATGGGACCAACGAGTATGAAGCTCAAGAAAGTGCATCTTTTCAAAGCAAAACGTACTCCACACGGCTCCAGGGGATTAATAAAAGCCTTCTGAAGCGAAGCGATGCGCTTGTGTAAAAAAATATCCATATTTAACAAGTTATAAAGTAAAATATCTAGCTTCTGCCAGACCGCCTTCTGTATTCAACTTAGGAAGAAAGCGTAACTGACGTCACGTCAGTTAAGCTTTTCCCGTAAGTTGAATATGGAAAGCGTAGGACGTAGTGTAAGCATTTTGAACTGCGAGAGGCGTTACACTTTCTTCATAAGTTGAATAAGAAGGCAGTCTGGCAGAAGCTAGATATTTTACTTTATAACTTGTTAAATATGGATATTTTTCTTACACAAATGGATCGCTTCGCTTCAAAAGGCCTTTATTAACCCCCCGGAGCCATGTGGAGTACGTTTATGATGGATGGATGCACTTTCTTGAGCTTTATACTCATTGGCCTCATTCACTGCCATTATAACGCTTAGATGCATCAGGATATTTATTAAAATATCTCTGATTCTATTCATCTGAAAGTCATATACACCTAGGATGGCTTGAGGGTGAGTAAAGCTTTGGGTAATTTTCATTTCAAAATGAACTAATCCTTTAATAAGCATAATGATATAAGATATACCTAATGTATTTTTCTGAAAAGTGTCTCAAAATTAAGTGAGTTTATGCTTAAAACAAGAAAAAATGGGGTAAGAAAAATAAACTTGTTTTCCATTTAAATTAAGTTTATTTTTCTTAACCAATGGCAGATATGTTTTTCTTGTTTTAAGTATAAACTCAATTCATTTTAATACATTTGTTCAGAGAAATTCTTTGTCTTTCTAAATTATATTTATCTATATTTTTGTTTTGTTTTCAAAAAATGCTTAATATCTCAAGTCATTTTGCTTCTCAAGTAATTTTCTTCTTGATTGTAACATTTGAAACATGCCTCTTCTCTAAAGCGTGCTTTGAAATGATACGTATGGTGAAAAGTGCCATATAAGCGTGAAATGAAAATGACTTGAAATATTTGTAAAGGAAAACAAGACAAGAATACAGAGTAAGAAGTGAACATTTTTGTGAATTCTATCTTCTCAATTAAAATTTCAATATAACATTTTTCTATAGCTGCTGGGTAAAAAGTGAACACCACAAACCACACTGACATATTAAAGCAATAGTCATAAGAATATATGAAGCTGATTTTAACTGAAAGGTTAAATTGTGCTCTTCTCACAACAAAGGTATTTTTCAGTAAATTACACGTTGGATCAAGATGTCACGTGTTGTAATATTTGCAATTTATACCTTTTATTAATTTCAGTATCTGTTGACAAAACAATGGTAATATTTTTTTATAATATTTATTTAGGTTTTTCATTTTTGCTTTTGTATTAAATGTGTTGTGCTTAATAACTGTTTTACAGTTTAAAATGTGCTGAAAAGCCTATAATATGCTATTTAAAAGCAGGTTCTCACTGTGGCAATTTTGCTCATATAGTTTAAATCAAAACAGGGGCATATAACCACAAATGTGGGTCAAAGTGGGTTAAAATTTTTACCTGGGCAACAATGATGGAAAGCTCAATAGCAAGGCATGTATAAATACAATAAGCCCACTCTGAGAAATATTCACAGGAGTGAAAAGTGACAACTAGCCCCAGATTCCCATATATTCTACACAAACACTCATCCACATAGACGACTATGTTCAGCCATCTCTGATCATATAATAATTATCTAAATCATAAAATGACAAAAGTGTTGGCATGATGTGCTAATACATGTGTTCACATAAACAAACACCGTCCGTGGCTCATGAGGTTAGTTGCGAACAACACAAAACATACATGTATTCAGAAAACAGCGTGTGCACAGCATATATCAGTGCATACGCACACATGACATACATATGGGGATTCCATATATGCATGTTCACATTCCAACACAGAGCTTTGCATAGAGAACATACAGTATATATCTGTGCATTATTGGCTTATGTTGTCAGGCAAACCAGAAGTGGGTCAGTTTTAAGGGTCATAGTTCATGCACTGGTGAGTGTCTAGAAAATAAAAGTGAATAAAATCACTGGTGGAGGTGTCAGGGTGGGCATGAGCAAGGGGTTGGCTGGATGCAGAAGAGATGCCCTCTTTCCATGCCAGAAAACGTTGCCCATTCTCACATTAAAGAGCTTTTCTGTTTCTCGCGTAAAGGAAGTACAGTACTGAGACTATCTGCTGTTTGTTTGAATCAACAGGCTTCAGGCTCTGAAACATGAATCAATGTCACGACCGACAAAAGGCTGAGCCACTCCCGCGCCCGCCGCGGCGCCGCGCTGCGCGATCCCCGGCGCGTCCGGAGGTGATAGTAACATAATTAGAGAATGTGTTGAAGGTGTGAGAAAAAGTGACAGGTGAAGTAGTAGGCTATCCTATTTACAGGGGGATTCCTTGCTCTTGTGCACAATAACCTAGACACACAATATAAGGGCGTTGAACATGCCAAAAAAAAAAAAAAAAAAAAAAAGCACTGCTATATGAACATCACACACTGGCTTTTGAGGAACATGGCATATATGCATCGCAAGCTCTACAATATATGCAATGTGATATATGTACAGCGTGTGATGCACATCCAAACCATTAAATTATGTCATTCAGACATAATGGGACACATCTGACAGCTTCTAATGCTGTTCAACTTAGTAATGCAACCTCAAAGTGTATGTACGGATGGATGCACCTAGTGAGTAACATAAACTCAGTGACATCCATTGTAACAAAAGCATATAATAAAACTACCTGTTTTGAAAAAAGGCTCCGTATCTGCATCGTTCGGTCCATCCTCAGCCGCCTCGGCAGAATTCATCATTGCAGAATATGTTTCCACGGATGATGATTATGATGATGGTCAGATTTACACCTACGGATCTTTGTATTCTATGTGTGAAGAACACCAGAGCGCGTGGCCGTCTCCATTGGTGAACGCTCGTAGTAGTGAATGATGATGATGATGATGCCGGAGGTTCTGCGCTCAGCGATACTGTATCCAGCGCTCCACCGGGCGCTATTGTTTAAAGCCTACCCGCCTCTGCAAGACAACTGCTGGGGGAACCCCGATAGAGAGAGTCGTAAAAAACGCGCGTGCAACGTTAATGCAGGTCTTGTAAAATCCCTTATTCATTCGTTCCTCCTCCACCCGAAGTATATTCCTCCATTCGTTCGATGTCTTGCACAACCCAGTGGATATAATGGCAGCGCTCCCCTACACTGACCGAACGAACCGCAATTTGCCTCCCACGATGGGCTCCCACTATTACAGATGAAACAATGCAGCTAATGCAACGACTGTTATAGATGTATGTAGCCTATACAATCGTTCTAGCGCGAGGGAGGTTCTTTATTGTGGTGCAGCCTGGAGAACTGGACCAATCTGTCCTCCTGATGTGCTCAAGCGCTTCCTAATAATGGGGTGTGTGTATTTTTCAAGAGGCCGGAGAACCCCTACCATCACCATACGGTCCTGTTTAAGGGATGCTTACTAATTAGAATCAGCGAATCGCAGTCTGTTAACATTGGAACCTCCTTAAAATTAAAACTTATTTGCTGGGTTTTTTTTAATTATTAAAAATGAATATTTCTTCGCTGAATATCAACTAATATTATTTTTTTTTTTAAATAATATTGATTATGATATTCTTACATAATCTGTAAAATTCCAATTTTTGAAAATAGATTTAAGCTTTTGCTTTTAATATATTTTGTATAAGAATTAATATTTAAATAACAATTAATATAGAATTATGTTGCATTTCAGAAAAAAAAAACGCCAGTTTGTTCGTACTTTTAGGTCACAAATGAAAACGGTTGTAAAAAAGAAACCAAAACTTCATGGTCTGGAACACATATATGAGTGGAGCGGAGCTACAGATGTCCCCTCTCAGCTCAAAGCGAAAGCGTTCTGTAATCACTCTCCAGCTCAAACTCCACTCCAGGTTTTCCATTTCTCATTCTCTGCTGGCTGCTGAGAGAAACCCTGCTCCAAGTGATATTTTAAGCGAGAACAACGTAGCCTTCGTGCTCTAACTTTTGACCCCTCTCTGCAGGCAAAACCACACAACTCCGCTTAAAATTCGCAATAAAAAACGCTAAAACATCTTCCTAGCTCTACTTCCACTCCGCGAAACACTAAACAAAACGTCTGAGTGATGTCAGCATTCCTGGAACGACAGTCAGCCAATCAAATTAGAGGACCGGAACTAACCTGTCGGCCTATGGTAAAAAACAAACAAACAACATTTTAATGATTAATAAAGTAGTGCATTATTGTATTGTGTTAGAGAACTTATTATATTCTCAGTATGGTCTAAGTATAATACTAACAATATTATTTTGTTTGGTGAGAATTTTCCATCCGCACTACTGTCAATCACAAAAATTGTGACACCCCCCCATGAATGAGAATGTTTATTTAGAAATCAAAAGTATGCTTGAACGTGGGCACAATTGTGTTGTTTCTGGAAGTTAAATAGCCCTGTCGACTCTAACCAGGAAATTTAGTCCTTCCTGTGATTCAGATTTTGCACATGGGTGAATTCAACATCTGCGAAAACAAGTGATTGTATACTTAATGATTGTATTACCACAGTATGACTTGCAGATTTGTAAGATAACATTAAAATGATTAATCATTCTAGTGCATACCTTAAATTCAGTGACTGAGAATGAAATGTTTTCTTAGAGAGATTGAGGCTAGAAAATGATGGTGAAATGCCGCCCTCTTGAGGAAATGTGGTGTCATAGAGGCCTCAGCTTCTTAGATCGAATGATATCAAAAATACAATAGTTATTCAGTATTTTTCATTCAGTTTGAAACAGCCATTGAATTCAACAAAGCACGCAGTGTTTTAGTACAAAGACTTTATTTGTATCATTTTGCTACTTATTTAAATGAACCTGTAACAGATTGATTGTTTATTCTTGGTGTAGGTCTTAACTTTCATAATGTCTCTTGCACCAAAGAAGGTGATCATCCCTCCGGAAGGATGCCATCAAATCCTAGCTGCAAAACATCATTGAGTGGGCAGCGCTCTGAGGATCAAAACGAACAGCTTCACATCACTTTATGTAGATTTATTTAACCTGCTGAGAAAGCAGAATACAAATCTATAGAAGTCATCAAACATTCATAAGGAAGAATTTCAATTCTTGAGGTACTTCAGAGCACTGGTCCAGGAAAACCCTCTGCCCACCATTTCTGATTTTGTGGATCTCAAACCTGAAAATTTCACTGCTGTGCATGCACAGGTGAACATATTCTTGAATCTGAGAGGGAGTGAATAAAACTACAGAATTTATGGCTTACTGTACATGAAATTCGATTTAAATTTGGTTGATGATTGTCTGCAAAAATGGCTATTGTTGTTAATGGCTTTTGTATTTTTTATAAAGACATTCAGAAATGCTGTGGCTCATCATGTATCCTTAATACTGAATGACGATGAGCTCACCTGTGTGCACTGATGCATGTTTGCCATTTGAGATGTTCTGTGACCTGTATCTGTATGGCAGAAGAGAACAGAGAGGTTTCACAGACTCAAGATGACATGGCAATCTCTTACCTGGATGCACAAATGGGAATTAAATATTTTTCACTTCAGATATCTGTTTCTTATTTTATAATATCTCTAATTTTAAACAGAAAAAGTAATAAAGTGTGTTTTACAGATGTAGTTGTTTAACAATAGTTTATAGATAACAGATTATAAACAAGCAAACTACAAGATCAGGCATAACATTATGACCACCTTCCTAATATTGTGTTGGTCCCACTTCTGCTGCCAAAACAGCCCTGACCCGTCGAGGCATGGACTCCACTAGACCCCTGAAGGTGTGCTGTGGTATCTGACACCAAGATGTTAGCAGCAGATCCTTTAAGTCCTGTAAGTTGCGAGGTGGGGCCTCCGTGGATTGGACTTGTTTGTTCAGCACATCCCACAGATGCTCAGTTGGATTGAGATCTGGGGAATTTGGAGGCCAAGTCAACACCTCAAACTCGTTGTGCTCCTCAAACCATTCCTGAACCATTTTTGCTTTGTGGCAGGGAGCATTATCCTGCTGAAAGAGGCCACAGCCACCAGGGAATACCATTTCCATGAAAGAGTGTACATGGTCTGCAACAATGCTTAGGTAGGTGGTACGTGTCAAAGTAACATCCACATGGATGGCAGGACCCAAGGTTTCCCAGCAGAACATTGCCCAAAGCATCACACTGCCTCCACTGGCTTGCCTTCTTCCCATAGTGCATCCTGGTGCCATGTGTTCCCCAGGTAAGCACATGCACCCGGCCATCCACGTGATGTAAAAGAAAACGTGATTCATCAGACCAGGCCACCTTCTTCCATTGATCCACGGTCCAGTTCTGATGCTCACGTGCCCACTGTTGGTGTTTTTGGCGGTGGACAGAGGTCAGCATGGGCACCCTGACTGGTCTGCAGCTATGTAGCCGCCTACCCAACAAACTGAGATGCACTGTGTATTCTGACACCTTTCTATCAGAACCAGCATTAACTTCTTGAGCAATTTGAGCTACAGTAGCTCGTCTGTTGGATCGGACCACACGGGCCAGCCTTCGCTCCCCACGTGCATCAATGAGCCTTGGCCGCCCATGACCCTGTCGCCGGTTCACCACTGTTCCTTCCTTGGACCACTTTTGATAGATACTGACCACTGCAGACCGAGAACACCCCACCGATTTATAAATAGTTTTGTTCACTTTTCCCTTTTGAAAAGCTCTAATTTCTTTCATCACAGGAAGGCATATAATGGCATGATGAGGTGTCTGATTTCATCAGCAGTCATAAGTGTGTTTGGGATGAGCATTTAATGGGATAACGAGAGGAAGAGAACAGACTGAAACCTCATCCACCCATTTCCCAGGAGCCAATAAACACCCAAAAATAGCGTTCAGGGTTTTCAGCTTTCTTGCTCTTACTCAAGACTGGATGTAATGTAGGGTATTCAGCACTCAGCAGTGTCAGCTTAACAAATAGGGTAGACCACCACTTATGGCGACTGTTTTAATTTCAATAGAATTAATGAAAACCACTTGAGCTAATATATATTTACTATTGACAAAGAAAATCATTATACATACATACAAAGCAGCAAATTCAAAATAAAAAGTAAGTTCATTCGCTTCTAGCACTGACACGCGGGAATATCATTTTACAAAACCGCGAAGTACAGATTATTCTGCCGCCCCATCTCCATAGAAACACCCTTTCGGCGTCTGAACTGAAGTCTTAATGGGCGTTAGCCAAATCTGAGGAGATGAGTGGCTAGTGTTCATATGACTGACATAGTCTGAGACCAATAGACGAAAGGTTTGCAAAGCTAATCCACCAATGAAATCCAGAGATTAAAACGAACTGTTTTTCTATTGGACTACGGCACTCGGCTTCCGTTTTGAACGAAACGATTGTGTAGTGGTGATTGCAACAGAGGCAGTTTGTTTTGATTTTCATCCATTCGTTTTTAGATTAGTAGTTTGATATGTCATTTGGTCTTTACGTTTTTGAAGTCAATCCACGCAATAAATACAAGAAGCAACGGTAAACCATTATTAGACCTTTATGATCATGATAAATAAATATTTGCTGCTTGTACGTGTAGGTGAACTTGGTGAATTCTGAAGATTTAACCGAATATACATCTCGCATGGCAAGTCAAGGAGTATCAAGACCAAAGGTAGTGGTTGTAAACTATTATATTTGTTTTAATTATTATTTATTTAAGTTATAATATAATGTTTTGTTTTATTACTAAAGCAAATGATCTTTTGCAGGTGGTCTCATCAGGCAGGCTGACGGGCTCTGGACGGGGACAAATACACAAAAAACGGTAACAAACCGGATAACAGAAATCCCGTCCATACTGCATGAATTTTAGATGCTATTTGTAATACACTTTTAATAAACATAAATGCTGTCTGGTTTAGTGTTGCTGGGAGACGTGTTGCTCCTCTGGAACCAGCGTATTCTCTTTATTCTACAGACTCTGAAGATCAGGTAAAGAAGCATACATGAAGTAGTGTATAAAATGATCAGTTTAATGATTTTTAAACTCATGTGACATTCTTTCACATTGACAATTGCTTCTAGGTGACAACAATACACAAGGGACTGGACCGATGTGCTGCTTTACTCAATGGAATACTTCAGTCTGAACAAGCAGGTATTGTATTTACAAAATCAGACCTAATTTTCCATGTTCAGCAATTAAGTACAGATGCGATTTAATAATATTCACACAACAGAATCAAAGCCCAAACCACAGGGAACAAAAACCTACACCTTCAAATCCAAACCCAAGAATTTATCAAGAAAAATCGAGATTGACAAGAAAAAGCATGGGAAGAAGACAAACACGGCAATACATGTGAAAAAAAGGGCAGGTAATGTCCTCCAATATAGTGTGGTTTATTTTTTCATCTTAGAAATACTTGCTTTGATATCTGTTTTTTGTGGAAGCTGGTTTCCACCATGGAATATAAAAATAAAAAAGGTAATTGCAAACTTTATATCTCACTTATTCTGATAAAAAGTCAGAATTGCGAGATATAAACAACTTTATTTAACTCACATTTGCAGGAAAAAAGTCAGAATTGCGAGTTTTTATCTCACATTTCTGACTCTTTCCTCAGAATTGTGAGATATAAACTCTGAATTGCAAGAAAAATTCAGAATGTGATTTTAAAAAAAGTAAATTCTGACTTTTTTCATGCAATTTTGAGTTCAGAATTGCGAATTTGTTTTAACCAGCTTCCATTGTTTTTGAAATGACATGTTTGTCAATCTTTTTGTTTCACTTTCATCATTCGTTGTAAAATCATTAGTAGGATATGAATGCCACAGCAGGTGATTCTTTTTAACAACCATTTGCAGAAGCATAAAATAAATACTGCTTGACGGCTTATTGTATTTTTCTTACTGTAGCTGTAGTGCAGAAGACGATTCCATCTGCCAGCTGTCACCTGAGTTCAGCAGGGCAGCCGTGTTGTCATGGTGATCAGCACTCTGGGGTCAGACGGGCGCAAGGATCACAAGATCAACCTTCAGCACTGACCCATGTAACACAAGCAGAAGATGCCCAGCAAAACTCAGTTCCACTGGCCTACTCTCACCCTGCTGCTAGCTGTAATCTGCCGACTTCTGGTAAACAGACAATCACTAACACATTATATAACAACTTTTAATAAATATATTAATAAATAAAATATCTAAAATATTGAGTTCTCTGGGTTCCGTAAGGGCCTGCTCAAATGATGATCATTTATAAGAATGTCTTACTCTAATCAGTATTACTACTATTCTTGCACTGATATCATCATTAAATGGTTTCTCCCTCTGTTTGCAGGTCAGGTTCAGACATCCACTGTATTTAACTGTCGGCTGACTACATCTACTCCTGCGTTGAGCCCTCAGAGACCTGGATCAGCTCACAGTGAACCTGTACATCTACTGCAACATAATCTATTAAGCAACTTAAAATAGAACAGCGAGAGCTGTCAATCAATTCAAAATTAATCAATCACAAAAAATACACAATATGGTGATTAAAGGGTTAGTTCACCCAAAAATGAAATTTCTGTCATTTAGTACTCACCCTCATGTCATTCCAAACCTGTAAGACCTTCGTTCATCTTCAGAACACAAATTAAGATATTTTGATGAAATCCAAGGTGTTTTTTTTTATCCTGCACTGAAAGCAACGAAATTAACACATTTAATGTTAATTTGTGTTCTGAAGATGAACGAAGGTCTTATGGGTGTGGAATGACATGAGGATGAGTAATTAATGACAGAAATTTCATTTTTGGGTGAACTAACCCTTTAATCAAATAATTTGCAAGATAATTCATCATCATTACTTTGTCAGACAAGTAAAGTGTTTAGTAGAAAGGACAAAAGTGGAAGTCAAATCTATTTGTTTTATTATTATAACTGAACATAAGCCTGTTACTAAACTGAATTTGCATAGTCTATGTAAATTATTAATTTCTTGGTATATGTACTGTACATATGTGTCAGACTTACACTGCCATTCAAAGTTTGGGGTCGTTAAGATTTTATTAATATTTTGGAGTCTCATGCTCACAAAAGCTGCATTTATTTAAATAAAAATACAGTAAAAAACAGTAATACTGTGAAATATTATTACCATTAAAATAACACTTTTCTATTTTAATATATTTTGAAATGTAATTTATTCCTGTGATGGCAAAGCTGAATTTTAGCAGCCATTAATCCAGTCTTAAATAATTAAAAATTAAAATAATTTCTTAAAACAAAGAAATTTAAACAATATGCTAATTTGGTGCTGCTCAACAAAACATTTCTTATTTTTGCCAATGTTGAAAAAAGTCGTGTCTTAATTGCTGTATATTTTTTGTGGAAACAGTGATACATTTTTTACATTGATAGAATTTTTTAAAGAACAGCATTTATTTGAAATAGATTTTTTTTTTTTGTGATAAAATGATCAATTAAATGCATACTTGCTGAATAAAAGAATTAATTTAACTTTTTGACCTCAAACTTTTGAATGGTTTTGGTGACTTTCTTTGAAATGCTGCGACGGTAGGATGGTTTTTATTGAATATACATATTGGATGTGTCAAATTAAACAGTTAATTGTACTAAATGAACATTTTTAATTGAGTGCTCTAATAATACAGGTGCTTTTCCTTTCTCTGTCTTCCTGTCTATTTCCTGGTTACTTTTACACTCTGACACACTCATTGGATCTGTTTGCCTACGTGTCTCATTCTTCCTGCTTTCGTCTTTCTCTGTCATTTAGTGTACTTCAAAGTGTGTGCTGAGCAGTGGTGGCTCATCTGGGGAGTTTTATCAGTTGAGGGCCATGAGTGCTGCCATCCCCTCCTGCCCTCATGGTTCTGTAGAAATGTCTGCCACTCCAACTCAGTATGCGGCTTCTTTCTCCATGCCACCTGCAGTCCAACAACAGTCTCCAGTTACTGTATCTCCAGTCCAAAATGGATCCTGTGCTCCAGTAGGCCACGGGCTACCTATAATCACCAGCCCTATCTGCAGTGTTCCTAAGGTTGACTTGACATCATCCACTGGGTCCTTGACCTGTTCCTCAGCAACACAGATGCCCAAGCAGCTCCGGGTCAGCAAAACTCAGCCTGATCCAAATGGACCAGTACAGGAGATCTGCTCTGAGGAGAGTGTGGAGAAGGGAAGTACTGGTGCAGAAGATGAAGATGAAAATGATGGGATGGATAAGACACCTGTCAGAGACATCAGCTGTCAGACCAGCTATGAGAAATTAACAGTTCACGAAGTCAAACCCACCAGTCCAAAGAAAACCGCACAGAAAGTGATGACTCTTAAATATCTGCTGGGAGAGCTGAAGACTTTAGTGGCTAATCAGGGTGAGAATATTTGATTTATTTTTACATTTATTTTCTTTTCCTCCCTTTGACTTTCTGTCCATCTTTAACACTTTTGATTGGACAACACTGACTTTAATTTTATAGACAAAAACAATGATACATTTGTGAGCTTTTTTTTTTTTTTTATCTTGTTCTGTCTATGTTGTTGTCAGGGTCTTATTACAGGGCTGTCTTCATCTGGAAGTCATCATTTATAAAAGTTGATAACCATCCCAAGTTTGAAATAGGATATTTAATTCACTTTCTTTAACAATCAAAAAATTGGACCTTCAGATGTCAAGACACAAGAATTGAGTTGCTGGAAATGCAGATTCTCAAAACTTGGCAGATAAGCAGATTTTCTTTACATTTTATTACATGTTTTCTCTTCTGTGCAGACAGTGATGCTGTGCGCCTGATCTCTGAGGTGGAGCAGAGTATCTCACTACTTCCTGTCATGGTGGGCAGCACCAACATCCAGGCTGAGATTGCGCTCGCTTTACAGCCACTCAGGAGTGAGAATGTACAGCTGCGAAGGTCAGCGACTCAAAGAGTGTATAGAATCCTAAATCTTAACTACTACTGCAGAATAGAATATAACACAATTACAGACATGCATGTCAGTGTGTTGCAAGGATGTGTGTGTATTTATATTAAGGCTATTAACTGATTAAAGACTGTAGTTGAATGAATTACATAATATGCCAATTAATCAAATTAATCGCATATATCAATACTTTGTTGGGATTTTGTATTTATTTGCATGTCTCCTAGGCGTTTGCGAATACTCAATCAGCAGTTATTGGAGCGAGAGAGAGCAGAACGGCGAGGCAGACCGGAGGCCTGCGACATGGAGGGTGAGTGGAGCCGTGCTGTCTTCTCTCTGTTCTGTCTGTAAAGGGCTTGACTTAAGAATGAATACATCATATGGAGGAGTAAATGTGTAAATATGTAAATATATTTTTAGAATTTAGCCTTTTATTTTCTGTCTAGCCGAGTGGATGCATGAAAACAATCTTTGTGTTCATTGTCATGGTTGTGTTACAGTGGTTGCGTTGCAGTCCCTGAACTTCACTCTACAAACTCAGTTAAATGAGAGCCGTAGAGAGCTTGATGATCTGCAACAGGAAAACATGAGACTACGGAAAGCCATGGAGGACAAAGATAGTGACCTGAATCAGCACAAAGAGTTGTGTGAGTTCGAGAACAGTCGGCTAAGGCTGGGTAAGAGTATTCTCTTAGACTGTTGGTTTTTAGCCTTTAACCCTTGTGCTGTGTTGAAAACCCTGTAACACCTTTTGTGTTCCCGGTCAAAAATGACCGGCCTTTTAAAAATGGCTTGTAAATTGCTCGTTATGCTGTATTATCATCAAATATTGGATTCAATATTTTGTCAACTTGTTTTCTTGCTTACACTTGTGGTGTTCACGGTCAAAAATGACCGGGCTACAAAAAAATGCTTACAAGTCTCTCATTACTCTATATTATCACCTAATATTGGATTAAATCTTTTTGTCAACTTGTTTTCTTTCAATTAGGACAGGTTTTGTATTTATTTTTTAAACTGTCCGATTGTAGGCCTCATTGATCTGAGTATATATTGGTAAAAATGACAATCCATTGAAAATCAATGGGGGAGATTGAAAATAAGAAAAACATTTTCAGGTGCATGTTCATCATGTTCACATATTTACATGTGTGCTTGCAAAGATAAAGGCCTCGGACCTGTGCATGCATGGATACATGCACACTCGTGCACACAAACACTCGCGGTATCATGCACACACACACACACACACACATTCATGTAAACAAACTATTTTGAGTATTACAGGCTTTCTTTTTCCACAGAGATGAACTTTATCTTCAGATCAATGAGGCTCAGATCAATGAGGCCTTCAATCAATTTCAAAAATAAATACAAAACCTGTCCTAATTAAAAGAAAAAAAGTTGACAAAAAGATTGAATCCAATATTAGGTGATACTATAGAGTAATGAGAGATTTTTAAGCATTTTTTTGTAGCCCGATCATTTTTTTACCGGGAACACCACAAGTGTAACGAGGGGGAAAAGAACAAAATTTCTCAGAAAATTTTGGGGAAGTAGTTATACCCTGGGTGAGTAAAGTCAGCAAGTTTTAGTCCAATGCGATAACATTAACTAGCATTTTCGGGAAAAAGAAAATCCTCTCTGGGTCAAAATGACCTGAACACAACCTGAGGGTTAACATTAGCTAACTACATTAGTTAACATGAATTAACAATAAACAATACTACAGCATTTATTAATCTTAATGTTAATTTCAACATTTACTAATACATTTTTAAGATCAAATGTTGTATCTGTTAACATTAGTTAATGCATTGTGAACTAACATGACCATTTTTATTAACTAACATTAACAAAAGTTAATAAATGCTATAAAAATATATTGTTCGTTGTTTGTTCAAGTTAATTAATGCACTAATGTCAATGCGCTAATCTGTTAACTAATTAGACTTTATTCACAGGTGTGACTACATTATAACATTTGTCACGCATTCCAAGATATCTTTATTTTACAAATGACTGCGGTTAAATTTACATATTTTAAGCTTTTTTTCTTTTTGCTGTAAGTGATTGTCATGCTATTTTATCAATGCAGAGATGAATGAAGCATTAGCTGAAATGCAGAGCTACCAGAGTAAACTCAATGAGTATGAGATTGAGAAGACTGTACTGACTCTGAGTCTCCAGCAGAGAGAGGCAGAGATCAGCAGACTGCAGGAAGTCATCAGGTAATTAGTGGTTCTCTTCTGATGAGTTGGGTACTGTATGTTCTGATAGAGTCATGGACAACAGTGAAAAAACAATGCTAAATTCAAATGATCATATAATTGTTTGTACTTAAGATAGTAAAATAAATATCCTTAACTTTTAAAAGGAGAAAACACATCTGTTTTGTTGACATCAAACTCAATTCAATCAATCAAACACTATTTTGATGGACGTTCATCTGTCATTTAAAGGGATTCACCCAAAAATAAAAATTGTCATAATTTGAACTGTTGAACACAAAAGAAGATATTTTGAAGAATGTTGGTAACCAGACAGTTGACGGTAGCCATTGACTTGCATAGTATCTTTTTTCCTGCTGTGGAAATCAGTGGCTACCGTCAAATGTCTGGTTACCAACATTCTTCAAAATATCTTCTTTTGTGTTAAACATAAGAAAGAAATTTATACAGGTTTGGAACAACTTGAGGGTGAGTAAATGATGACAGAATTTTCATCTTTGGGTGAACTATCGCTTTAAGCCAAGTTAGACATGCTAATATGGACAGGTTGTGTGACAAGCCCAGTGTAGGATAAGCCATTTTGATACCGTAATGTTGCCTCTTGATGTTCAATTTAAATTCTGGGTTGAGAATCATTCATCTAAACTATAATGAAATTACATCTTCGAATGAAATCTTGAGAATCTAGCATGTAACCAAAGATGTAGAAGAGATGCTGGTCATTGTAACTTCTGTTTTTTCCTACACACAGAAATCTGGAGAGAAATCAAACAAAAGACACTAGCAAATATTCTCCTCAGCTGGACTTATCTCAACCAAACTCTCAGCTTACTAAGAGTGTTCTGGAATTGCATGAAAATGCACAGAGGGAGTCGACTGTGTCAGATAAACTTTCAAACTCTGTAAAGTCCTACCTTCAGACCCTGGAGGGCATCGGACAGGCCTCTCCTCCACACAGAGTTCACTGTAAGTCCCAGACATTACAACCAGTCTCCCCTGGTCAGATTAATGGTGGAAAAGAGAACTTTATGCCATCAGATGTTAAAGTCTGCTCACCAACAGATAGGGATATACACAAACCAACCCTGGAAACCATAGCTGAGAACATTTCTCAGTTAGAAGAGCAGAAAAGAACAATGTTTGCTCCTTTAAGGGAGACTACCGTGGTGCAACTTCCCTCAGGAGTTGCTCATAGTAAACCGCTAACTCAGTGTAATGAGCCGATAACAGCCAAGAATCAAAGGGAATATGTGGATGCACATGTAGGGCTGAAATATATGGGCCGTGCTTTTGAAAAGCTGGACATCTCAGATGGGCTCCACATTCAGGACGCAAAGAATGATGGCAGAGATTTCCTTTCAGATCATCATGGTGTGGCCTTACAGATAAATCAGAAAAATAAGGGCCTGAACAATCAGTTGGTGCAATCTCAGCATGCCCATAAAATGGGTGTGCAGTCAACATACTTTCGACGCCCTTCAGTGATAGAGAACACCTTTTCCTCTTGTGATATTAAATCTTTAGCCTCTGATTGGAGCATAAACTCCTGGTCCACGTTTAACACACAAGATGAGCAAAATTTCAGGGATGGGCTTGCAGCACTAGACGCCAGCATAGAAAGTCTGCAGAAGACCCTGAAAGTTGATCTAAACAAATAATTTAGTATTTCAATGTGTGCTGGGTGTATTGTGTTTTTAATTTCATTACATGTAATTAGTGGATATTTTTACATGTCTCTATTTTTATTAAATTATTATGTGTAACAAATGAATATTACATTTCTCATTGTATTTTTTTCTTTGGTCCTAACACTACATTGCAGCTTGGGTTCCCAACCATCTCGTATATTACAGAATCATCTGGTTTTTAAGCAAACAGAAGTGTTCCATATTAAATCTGTACAGGGGCGTTTTTCCTGTATTTTAACATTATACAGTATTTAGCCAGCTAGTGTTATGTTGTAATACTTAATATTTTAAACAACCCAAGAAATTAATTAAATATCTTACATTTGGGTATTTAAGACAGATTGGCAGTTATCCTAACTTTAAAAAACTTTAGTATTCATATTTTTCATATCATTTTTAAGAGCATTCTTTTTTGGGAATATGAATACTTCTTAAATTTTATCTTAAGAAAAAAAGATAACATTCTTAAGAACAATTTTTGGGAATGCAAATATTCCTAGCTTTTTTCTTAAGTTAGAAAATAAGAAGAAATTGGCAGTTAAGAAGAATTTTATTCTTAAGAATGTTTTGTAAATCCGGTGCCAGAGGCCCATCACGTCCATCACTGCTGTCTTGGAGGGGTCTCTGCACACCAATTCAAACCAGCGACCATACTTGCAGGTTTCCCACGGTACTTGCTACTTGTTTCAACCAGGAGGGCAGAACAGTTGTGTACCTGAAGAAAAGAGATTTTTGCTTGGTTACAAGAAGAATGCTAATAGGATATGGTGTAACTGGTCCCAACTAAACGTTTGAGGCATAATACATGCCCCAGAATGTCTTGTAGGCCCCACACCCAAAGTCAGGATTGCCTAGACACACACATACAAACTCAAATCAGGTTTGTATACATACATTACACTTAGAAGAGATTTGACTTCAAAATTTCTCACCATGTCACAATAAAAAAACATGCTGTGTAAAAACAATTCACAAAAATTTTAGAAACGTACCTCAAACCAGTCATGGAGAATGATTTTCCCCAAACCAAACCGCTACTTTGGCTTCTGCTGCAGGCAAGATTGAATGAAATGGCAGCATTCTGTGCAGAAAGATAAGAAAGTCTGATTATTACCTTAAACTTTACACCTGCTGTCTCTGATCAACCTAATCTAAACTGTAAGGTCAGAAACTCGGGAGAAAATCCTGCATTATCCACCATCTTTTGTTCAAGATCACTTGACTTAGGTATTACATTTCCCACCTTTTTTCTTTGTTCTGCTTTGTATGATTTAGAATAACAATTGTCTTTCTTTGCTGTGGTGAATGCATGCTCACCTTTTAACAAGCCATGTTTAGACCAGAGGCCCACGTCAGTCATAAGGCAGAGACATAAACTTCTGGTTGACCGTGGCAGGAACCTTGCCAGCCTCACAAAACGGCATGAAGGAATGGAGAGTTCACTCATGTCAGCCCGCCAGACACTAAGCTGACTGAGAAGCTTTTGAACTCGTATTAAATAGTGCAAATTAAATTTAGATTTCATTTACATTATGTACATTCCCCCCTCTTCGCAATGTCTTATTTGGTGACCTGAAACACGCAAAAACACAAATCAGGTTTATCGTCCACATGCATTACACTTAGAAGAGGCTTGACTTCAGATTTATTCCCATGTCACAATAAACAAACAACATACTCAATAAAAAAGCATTTTAGAACTTAGTACCTCAAACCAGTCATGGAGAATGATTTTCCCCAAACCGAGCCGCTTCTTTGGCTTCTGCTGCAGGCAAGAATGAATCAAATGGCAGCATTCTGTGCAGAAAGATGGGAGAATCTGATTATTACTCTAAAATTTACACCTGCTGTCTTTGATCAACCTAATCTTAAGTGTGTGATTTGACTGTCCTCAGCTGTAATGTCAGAAACTCAGTAATATTACTTTTCCCGCCTTGTTTCTTTGTTCTTCTTTTTATGATTTACAATAACAATTGGCCTTGTTTGCTGTGGTGAATGGCAGCTCACCTTTTGACAATCCAGGTTTAGACCAGATGCCCGCATCAATCATATCCAGGTCATTGTTGTCTGGAGGCTCTCCGCACAACAACTCGAACATGAGTACTCCCAGTGACCACACAGTTGCGGGTTTCCCATGGTACTTGCCATTCTTGTCAAACTCAGGAGGGCAGTACGCTTGTGTGCCTAAGGGAAGACATTTTTTGATTGGTTAGAAGAAGAATGCATATTAGGATATGGTGTATGTGGTAGAATTGAAGGTTTGAAGCATAATACATACCCCAGAATGTCTTATAGGCAGAAGTTTTTAGGAGGTCCCCGCACCCGAAGTCAATAAGTTTGACTTCAAGCGTGTCCTTGTTGAACAGCAGGTTCTCTAGTTTGATATCCCGGTGGAGCACTCCGCGGCAACAGCACATGTGGGCGGCCTGCACTACCTGCCACATGATAAGTCGTGCTAAGTGCTCACTGAGGACGCCTCCGTGGTGCTGCAGGAAATCAAACAGATCCTCGCAGGGTGAGGGGCGTTCCAGGACCATGATGTAGAAGCCGAGCTGGTCCTGCCACTCCAGCAGCTGAACTATCTGTGGCACCCTGGGGCCCTTGTTAGCAAGCATTGTTAGGGCAACCTCTAAGGGAAGGGGCGTAGGATGACCAGGCTAGAAGAAAGATCATTTTTATCATTGTTACATGGAGCTTTCCCAAAAGAAGCATGAACAATTTGTTGTCAATGGCAGTTTGAAAAATCATTTGTAGTCTATGATTATTATTAATATAAGATGTTTTCAACTGCGAAAAAACATGGAGACCGCAGCCTACTTACAATGCTGATATATTCCGTGGTATCTGTCTTCAAGGCAAATTTCAGTGCCACCTGATCAACAAAACAAAAAAAATTTGTAACAGTTGACATGTGCAGAGGTCATACCATTACAGTCATTCAACACGTCAAGTGCCCTAAATAGTGGGCATAATATACATTAAGAATGGACTGGAATGGATACAATGAGATATTTTAAGTAAAAAATGAAACCTTAAGGCCATCCTTCAAGCGAATCCCTTCAAAGACGGCGCCGAATCCTCCCTCACCAAGCTTATTGCCGATTTCATAGCGGCTCAAAATGTCACCTATAAAAAGATTACATTATAAACAACATTTTTCATAATTATTAAACTTGTAGTTTTAATTTATGAATAGTAATTTGCTAGAGTATCTATTAATTGGAATTTTTTTTTTAAAGAGCTAAAACGTAAATTATGAAAAACCTGAAAGAAATGTTACAGCAGTTAGAGCTTCTAAAACATTAATTTTAACATAAAATCTTTATGTTGACAAATAACATGAATATTTTTGACATAAAGTACATATAGAGGTCAATTACTGTTGGGGACTTGAGCTGGAGGAGGCTGAACCTGCTGATCCTCAGCTGGGAGGACATCAGGGCCACTGCTGCGAGGTTCCTGAACACCATGTTTCTTTACAGAACAGCTTGTGTGCTGTAGAGAATCCTGATCTAAAGAGGGCCACATTTAACAAAAGCTGGTTTCAGTCAAATAATAATTATTGTTTATGGCATACTCATAGTGATTCTTCAGTGCTTCTGTGTTTGGAAAATGTTACATGTGAATGATAAAATCATATTAAGGGACATTAACGTTCCCCTAATTAATTAATTTTCCTTTAAATGATATTTAGCTGAATATGAAGACGAAACTTTTGGATGTACAGAGCTCCAGTAAACAAACACATTCACATCATATGAGATTCACCTTCAGTACTTCTCTGCCATTCCGGCGCAGTACCCTGATCCTCCACTTTTACTTTCTGACCTGAGTCGGCTGTCGGGTCAGAGAAATAACGAGAGGGAGACTCCATCCTCCTCCTCTTTCTCCCCCGCCTCTCGTTTTCCTCACCAACACCAACGGGCTGAAGATGCTTCACCGCCACATTAGTGCTGGATGTTGGAGGTGAGCTATGATCGAAGTTGTACAGCAGATCGCAAGCATTCTCAGCTTTTGAGCTGCGAGAACAACTTCTTTTCCTCTTCAGTCCCATAATCACAATGTGCGCTTGAATTACACTATCGGAATTCAGGAGCTGCAGAATG
This sequence comes from Mylopharyngodon piceus, assembly GCA_039654765.1. Lineage (NCBI taxonomy): Eukaryota > Metazoa > Chordata > Actinopteri > Cypriniformes > Xenocyprididae > Mylopharyngodon > Mylopharyngodon piceus. The sequence goes on along the minus strand of CM077460.1, from coordinate 26,428,712 downwards.
AGCAATGAGAGAGTAGATTCACGCATCTGTCTCGCGCGCAACGTTCTAAAGGTGCACACACGTCTATGATGTAATAAAGCTCACTCAAGACATGCTTGTTCTGATATTGTCTAATAATGCAATGGTAGCATATGGGACTATATCTGCAAGGGATTTCGTTGAACTATATGCACATTAATTAAATCTATACGAAAAAGATTTCTGGTGATTTACAGATTGAAAAAAAATAAATATATATATATATATATTAATATTTACATATATATATATATAAATAAATATACTACTATTCTAATATATATTTATATTAGAATAGTAGTATATAATATAGTGTATATAGTAGGTTATATATATATATATATATATATATATATATTAATATTTACTAATATATATATAGTATATATATTATAAAGTATATATATATTATATTATATATAATATATATATTAGGCTACATATATTATATATATATATATATATATATATAGGCCTATATACTGTATATGTATGTATGTATTTTGACCGCTTTTGTTGAAAATCTTTTGGGTGCAAAAGCGGAAAGATTACCTCAGAATTTTCACCACATGACAGCTATGGTTATTGAGTAAAAAATAAACACAATCAATGTCAGAAAATATTTCCTTTTTTTTCATTCATGACTGAAGACTGAAGAAGTCCTAGTTAAGTGGGGCAATAAAGTACTCCTAAGTTCAACTATAATTGCATTTAATATAAATGTAAACAATAATACACTTTTAAAATACATTAAATATAATATAATACATTGTAAATAACATGCAATTAAGTGTAGGCTACTTTTTCAGAAGGCTCAATGCAGAATATGTCAGAATGATTTGTCTACAAGTTAAAAGCTTAAGCTATGTAATGCAACTCTGTATAATAAAGTATCATACTTTCCTTATAGTATGTCCTTGATTTACTGAAATTTTAAATCATATTTTTATTGCTTTAATATTTAGCAACAGAAGAATATCCTCCAGTATGGCACCTATGTGGCCAAATATTTCAGTCTGAAGATGTGTCTTAATTGTCTTGGTCTTCTCTTCTTCATTTAAAGCTGTAAAAGGTCCAGCTCAAAAATTAAAATATGATTTGGAGAAGGGCCATTTACAGTCATATTTTAATCTGTATTATGTTTTTCAGTAACCAACTACAACATTTCGGAGATCGTCAGGCCTGCACACAAGCAGCAGTTTTACAACTAAAACTAGATCATCCTCGACTCGCCCATTTGGAGGCGCTGTTTTCAAGGAAACAACGACTGACAGATGTCATCCTATACAGAGATGTCTGGCATCATAGATAGATGTATAGGATGGGGAATGATCCCCTCTCCCTTATCTGCTAATTTAGTTGTTATAGCACTAAACGTCAAAAATTAAAAGAGGGGTAAGATTGCCCCTACCCCCATTAACTTTTACAGAATGTATAAATGACTTTTGATATAATTCTTATTAATATTTATATTATTTTTAAATGTCATTAATGTAAAATACTAAATCAACTATGTATTTAAAATGCAATTTAGTTGATAATAATTGAATAACCAATGACAGAAAAAGCAGGTAAAAGTAAAAGGTAAAAGGGAGCCTTTAAAGTTTATTTAGAATCTGTAAAGTTTTTTTTAAAAAAATCGAAAATCCAATGAATTTTAACGTTTGTGATGACCTTTAATTTTAAGTATATTTTTTGTTTAAATTATTGTGTTTTTAATTTATACTTACAAAATGTGAAAATGTGTGAAATGTGTCAATTAATTTTGAAAGTTCAGTTCAATTAAAAAAAAAAAAAAAAAAAAAAAAAAAGACGGACGGTCGCAGGGAGATGACGTAAGGTTGCCGTAGAAACCAAACAGGCTCTTGTCGGTTGTGTCGCTTTTCCTGTGTTGAAAATCATGTAACGTTAAATTACATCTTCAAGCAATCAATATTCGACATGCGCTTTCATCGTCCTTATATTTAACATATGAAACGTTTTTTCCGAGATGATGAGCGCAATGGTTCAATCAGGAGACGAAATAAACCCAGAACTTAAGAGTCTGGTCGCAAACACCAGAGAAAAATCTGAAAACAAGATTAACGACGTGCTTTCAGCATTAACAGGTAGAGTCCTGTCCTTTCTTACGTTTGTCATTGTAGAATTTCGTTTATTTAACGGTATAAATCGTCACCGTTTAGTTTTTTGCAGCTCACCCAAATACAGTGTGACAAATACTCTTTAAAAAGTATCAAATATAATGCTGCCTTCACGTGCTATCGGAAATTTCCCACTTCCCACTTCTGAAGTCGTGGTTGCGAACTCTTCGCATTCAAATTTTGACTTGAGAGGGCGTTCATGTCCAATTTTTAACCTAGGAAACTAGTATTTACGATCATTCCGATAGCAGCATTACCCTTCTGTAAATGTGAGCTCATAAAACGGCATGTATAATAATTCTACACTTATTATAAAAATGTTACATGTCAGCTATCCTAGACCTAGAACACAACCATGTATCTCCTGTATGAATGAGCTTAAACAGCTTTCACGTGAACAGATCTTCTAGGCAGAAAGTCTTTAGGAGATCAGAGGGATCTGGAGGCGTGTAAACAGAGTCTTTACTCTTATGGTGTGCTGCAGTACTGCTCATCTTCACTGAGATTCAGTCCAGTCAAGGTTCAAGGGGGCTATGCAGTCCTGACACAGATGGCAGACCTCCTCAGGTATACAAAAATTCAAGTTGCTTTTAAATACACAGTGAATACTGCTTTCATTCGCAGTCTCGTGAAGTTTTAACGCATGTTTTTGTCCGTCTAGCACATGCTGTGTGGGTCTGGGTGATTTCAGACACATGGAGGTGTTCAGTCATGAATTTCTGCCATCAGTAGTGGAAAGTCTTCTTTTTCTTGCAGACCGTCTAATGAACAGAGCTTTGCGGGTAAGATATTACAGTTTCCCGAATCACATAGAGCAGCGGTTTTGAAACTGGGGTCCACAAGCGGTCTGTGGAAATATTTAAAGAAAACTGTGTAAAAAATGTAATAAATAAATAAATAATAATGTTAAAATGAATAAAAACAATAATGAAAAGATTAAAATAAATAGAAAATAGATTCAAATTAGTGCTGTTAATCGATTAAAAAATTAACTAATAATTAATCGCACATTTTTTCTGTGATTAAAAACATTGGAGTTTTTAATATTTTTATATTGTAATAATTTCACAGTTGCTCTCCATATCTCTATGAAATTGATTTTTTTTAAAAAAAGAAAAAAAAGAACATTAATTATAGACATTCAACATTACAGTATAACTAAAAGCTATCAATTTCAACATTTATTAGTCTTTAAAAAATAACTTTTAATTTAAGTGAACTTAAAACAGTCTTCACATAAATCCATTATAATAAATGTCATATTTACCTGTGGCCTTCCTACCTGTCTAACACATAGGAAATATACAGAAATTGAATAAAGTTATTAAACACTTTACAGTTGTCTCTGCCTAAGTTATAAATTAAATATAGATAAATCCTTATTAAAGCTACTACAATTTTCTCTGTTATCTTTGTTCTTTGATTAACATTAATGACAGACATTACAGTAACTGGTTTATTAGGCTGCTGTGCCTTTAAAACCTGCCACTGCCGAACATCTCATTTTCTCACAACTCTATAAGTTAATTTAAGACATTATTTAAATCATTTAAGACTGCTCTTTTGAGGATACTCAACAAAATGGCCATTTTGGCATAATTCTGTGTTCTACTGTTTGTTCAAGAGCGAAAGAGAATGCGATACTCGCTCGCATCTTTCTGTGCACACGAGTCGCATGTGTGTCACACAGACAACTGACAGAGAACTTCAAGTAACAGGGTTTGGGTTATTTAATGTATAGTCAGCTGGTTATAAATGCAAAATAAACCCTTTCTAACTAGTTCTATCACCTCTGACTTTTATTTGAATTGGTAGAGATTGCATATATAGCAACCAGATCATTTCATTTCTCTCTGCAACAGGACAAGGCACGTAATGAGCTGATTCGTTTGTTTAGAAAAGTCTTTGATTCCATTGGCTGGCTCCTCAGGGCTCACAGACATCTCATTCATCATGGTAAAGCACTTCTATAAATTTAGTGGGCTGTGACCATCACAAGATGTTTAGAGATGATTTATTTTTAGCTTGAACTGAAATGAAACTGTTGTTTTCTCTTCTCAGTATTGATATCTAAACATTATGAGAGTGTCCAGATCTGTGAAGACGATGACGTCTCCATTGTTACTGTCACCATGTGGAACAATATCTTCAGGGCAAACGGGTACAACATAAAGCTACTTGATCCATAATACAGTCTTTATCCACATGACTGCTTCACACTTTGGAAAATCTTTTCCCTTGTTTTTTTCTGAAGTGCTGTAGTGGCTGAGATGGGAAACAGGGCTCTGACTGACATCATGGATGATATTGTGTATAAAATGTCCAGTAGCTCGAATCCTGTGATTGGCAGAGCAGCTGTAAAGACCCTTGTTCTGATTATGGACCACAGCAGCTCAACCCGTCAGCTCATTCACAGACGATACAAAGGTACATTCGCACTCAGATCTCAGAACATCTTCGAGCTTTAAGGCCTGTTCACATCAAGGACAATAACTATAACAATAAAGATATTAAATTCTAGATTTAAAAGAATAGCAGAGTCCATACCGCAACTATAATAATAGAGGGCAACAGTCAGGTTCCAGAAGTAAAAACACATTTATTTCTTGATTTTTTTTAATGATAACTTATAAACCTTTACAAACAGACATACTGTGAGCTACAAGGTTGTTAATCGATGATATTTGCTTCTGTTGAAGCCGATAGCATGATTATTTCAACTTTTAAAATAAGCAAAACGTGCCGAAAGAGCTCTTTAGTAGAGTCAGTCTCCCTACACTCTCAAAATACATAAAGTCCCCCTGTAGTCAATAATTTTATCCCTTAAAACTCATCTTTGATAACCAAAATGACATATTTTGTGGAAAACATTTATTCATGCTTTAAAATAGTTTGAATGTTACTCTACACCCTTGCTTCATTTAATATACGCGGATGCAAATTAGCCCTGCCTCCACTCATCAACTTCACTCACTCGGTCAACTTTACTGTAGTAAATGCTGCACAATGGCAAGTGGAAATACTGGTTTAATTCAGCCATATATGTTTGAACCAGAAACTGATTCAGAAGAAGAAGTGGAAGAGTGAATTATACAGGCTTGTCTACAAGTCGATGTATCAGAATGGTAATGCATTTTATGCATCGCTCTCTACAATGTCTGACACTAGTAATTAATTAATATGTAATTAATATGATTAGCCTTTTGCTTGACTACGTTATCAAACAGCTAATAATGTGTCTGTGATAACCTGGCTTCTCTTGAGACTCCCCTGCTTCGCAGCATGGTTAATAATATGCTAAAGCCTGCCCCACACGTTGACATGATTGGATACAAGGTAGTTTGTGAAATAAGAAACACCAGCGATTTTTCAAACCGCATTTTTGAGAATGTCTTTTATATATATATATATATATAGTCAACATTTTTAAATGAGCAGTTTCATAGTCGGTAGTTTCATTTCAGTAGTTTATGCTGTTCCTAATGCTTCATGGGATTGTAGTTCTTTCCCTCCCTAAAGCCATTAAGTACACAGTATTTTTTTCCGATTTTCAATACTTTTTTCCTTCAAATTAAAGTTTGTAATGTTATGATTCACCTCGTAGCTGGTTGGCTTGGTTCATGGCTTATAACGCTTTAACAAATACTTTATTTAAATCCAAAAGGGAGAAATGAACGAAAAAAATACTTCCGGAGAAAAAAGTGGGCAAGCACTGTTACACTCTATAACGGCACACGGGAACAATATATTTGGAATCACTTTCAGAACTATTTTTTTTCTAGCTGATGAATGATAAAAACAGCCAATCACAGTTCATCCTGCTGTAAAGTGCTCGAGCAGTCTGTTCGGAAACGCAGTCCAGGACGGTGTTGTGCGTTGGTTTGGATGGTGGTATAGTTATAGTTATCGTTCTTGGTGTGAACGGGCCTTTAGTCCTTGAGTGTGTTTCCAATGTTTGGTCCTGCAGGTTTAGCTGATTTGGCCGTGAAAGACTGGCGTGGTAAAGGCTTTGACTCTGCTCTGGATCAGCTTATTGATCACCTGCGGTCAGACGTCCCATGGAGAGACACTAAGGTCAGCAGCCACCAGCTCAAAGCGTCTGCTAAATGCCTTAATGGAGACATCTTTTACATTTGGTAGCATTTTATTTTTTCCTAGAAGTCCACCTATAATGTTAAAGTCACCATGAAAACAAAATTAATAATTCTATTTTTTAAGGCATATTGCAGTATTTATTATAAATGATTTATCCATGTACATCATTATTATTTTTTTTTAAATTCATGTATCTCGTAATTTTTAATCAAAATAACTTCCCCTCCCTCTTGCAACAACATTTCTTCTCTTCTCTGATGGCGTTTACTGGCGTGAGGGCAACATCACAGCAATAGCAAACCACAATACAATGATCTAATCAATTCCCCATGGACAAAATCAAGTCCCACCCTACATTTTTTCTTGTTCAAAAAGCCATTTCACTCAGATATACATCACAATATGGAAGAAAAACTTCCATTTCATGCTGACTTAAAGGTGTCTTGCATCAAAACTCATAGTTTTACGTGATCATTTTATGCCATCTCTCTGACCTCTTAAACTGGCTGTTTTTGCTACTGTACCTTTAGAAGGTTAGTTCACCCAAATATGAAATTTCTGTCAATAATTACTCACCCTCATGTCGTTCCAAACCCGTAAGACTTTTGTTCATTTTCAAAACACAAATGAAGATCTTTTTGATGAAATCTTAAAGCTTTCTGTCCCTCCATAGACAGCTACGCAACTACCACTTTGACGTTTAAAAAAAGTTCATAAAGACATCGTAAAACTAATCCATATGTATTGAGCGGTTTAGTCCAAATTTTCTGAAGAGATCTTAAATCTGAGAGATTAAATCTGTTCATCATATAAAGCGATCGAGTCTCTTCAGAAAATTTGGACTTAACCGCTCAATTCATATGGATTAATTTTAAGATCTCTTTATGAGCTTTTTAAAGCGTCAAAGTGGTAGTTGTGTAAATGTCTATGGAGGGACAGAAAGCACTCAGATTTCATCAAAAAGTTCTTCATTTGTGTTCTGAAGATGAATGAAAGACTTATGGGTGTGGAACGACATGAGGGTGAGTAATTAATGACAGAATTTTCATTTTTGGGTGAACTAACCCTTTAATACTTCTGTCTATCAATCTCTATTTTAATTGTCTAACCTCTTTGCTGGAGAAATGACAACGTCATTGATCGAGACCATGAGGATTTATGAATTTTGCATCATATTTATTGATGAACTGTAGAGGAAGTTTTCTCATATTCATGATGTATTTCTTTACTCTGCATTAAATTAAGGAAACGTCTGAGGAGTGTGTGAGAGCAGCTTGTATTATCCAGGCAGCCTGGAGAGCCCATCAGACCAGAAAAAGACTGAGGAAACTCCCAAGAGCGGTCAGCACATTACAGCGCAGCTTCAGGTAAGGAAATGATACAGTAAAGTCCCTCTGAAGAAAGAAGCTGAACACAACAACTATGCATTAAAGAAAAGGAAAAGGCTATTTGCACCAAGTGCATATAGCGGTAAAAGTGAAATAGCAGTTTTCTTTGCACTAAGTGTAAACAGTTGTTAGATGCTATTTATACTTAAACTGCAAACAGTGGCAGATACAATTTTCATCACAATGTATTGTAGCCCACTCATACACCTAACCTGCTGAACAGTAAAGGTGTCCTTGAAGGTTCAGGAAGAGAGGTTTTGAGCACGGTAATATAAGCTGCACGCGTCGCGGTCAATGTGCTGACCCGTCCGATCAACGCGAGGACACCACATCCAGTTTCAGTTACAGGCCTATTAAATACCCGATAAATACTTTATTTCCACTATTAAATACCCATTAGGCACTTTATTTCCGCTTTTTAGATTATTTCTTCATTTTTTTTTTATAAACACCTCTCTGTGCTGATATGCAATGGGAAACAGGACAAGAATGAGTTTAGAAAAAGGCGGATTCAAACTCGATCATGTCAGAAGCTTTACTCTCCACATCACTCCTCCTGTTATCAGATGGGTTTCTTTTGTAATTTTCTGGCTCAACCAGACATTGGTGGGTGGAGTTAGTGTAAATAGCCTCTGCCAACAAGGCGGGCTGTTTGCACTCGGTGTAAAATTAGACATTGCTTAAAGGAAATTAGAGTTTAGTGACACTATGGTGAATAGATTTATTTTTGTGTGTTAGGGAAAAGCGCAGACAGCAACAGGAACACATTGAAAGTCAGCGCGCAGAAGAGGAATTACGCCATCAAGTGTGTCTGCGAAGACAGAGAGCCATGAGACAGTTCCGCCAACACCAGCTTCATCTGATGGAGATACTACCAGCCGGTAACATAACAAAATGAAAGCTTATCAATGAGTAAAACTGAAATGAGTGTGGTAAATATTGTTGTGTGTATCAGGGTTATTATCGATAACTAAAAACTAAACCAAACTGCTAAAAATATTTTTGTTAATTAAAATAAGTAAGGGATACTCTTCAAAAACAGCGACGTTACCACCTCGTTGCTGAGTAGTAGCAAAGCTAAATTATTAATAAATTAAGACATTTCTGTGCTCCTGAATGTTTGTGTGTGTGTGTGTGTGTGGCAGCGCAATAATAAAGAACAGTGATTAAACTGACTGGAACTACCTGTGCATTGCATGGTTTGAGCTCACACATTTCAGCCAATCAGAATAGAGTATTTTGACAGACCTTGGTTATAAAGCTAAAATAAAATATAAATATTAGATGAAAAATTTTAACTAAACAAAAATTAGAAATGCTGCCCTGGCAACTAACTGAAATTGAAATTAAAATAAATTAAACCTAAATAGTAATATTTAATTAAATCTAATAAAAAATGACAAAAGCATAAAACAAAATTACTAAAATTAAAATAAAAACTAAATAAAAAAAATATAAATAATACTAAAATAACAATTATGTGTATTGAGTCTTAAGGTTGTGTGTGCACGTAATCAATCTGTCAATAAACAGAAAACATTGTTTTTATTCCCTCAGTTTGTAAAAATGAACAAAAATTGTTTATAATATTTAACTTGTTATGGAAACAAGTAGAAAATTGTAGTTCATGGCTGTGTGTGACGTAAACTAAAGCCTATAGTCCTTTGAAATGTCCTGCCTCAGCTCACCGTTTCAGTTGAAAGTACGTGAACACATGAAAGGAAACTGCGTGTCAAAGCATTTCATGAGGTTTTTAATTGCTATGAATATCCACCTCTCTCAGCCCAGGTGGAGAAATACCTGGGGGAGCTGGAGAACAAGGCAGCCGTGCTGATTCAGAGAGTGTGGAGAGGACACAGAGAGAGACGCAACTTCCAGCAGCACAGATACATTCTCAGACAGCACAGAGCAGCTGTCACTCTACAGAGAGCTGTGAGTGGACAGATACACAGACCAAAAGACTTGAATGTGTTTTGCAGTGTAATAAGTTCAGACTCTGTCAGTGTTAGGCCGTGTGTCCACCAAAGCATTTTTAGCCAGCTAAAAACGCCAGGTGCTCTGCTGAAAATGCCTAGCTGTGTGCGTTGAGAGCGCTTTGGCAGTGCAGTGTTTTTTTTTTCAGTTGAGACGCTTTGCTTGCTATGATATCGAATATGTTACAGTATCTCATTTCACATGTAGTTTGTTTCTGTATTGTTTCTATACCAAAATGTTGATACAATACTCTTGTTTTAAATTATTTTGTTATGTTATTATGCTTGTTGCGCCTGTTGCTGTTGTACAAGCAGGATGTGGCGGTTGGTCGATGTGGTATTTGTTCCGCCCCTCCTCCACTGTGATTGGACTGCTGGGTAAAAATTCACAGTGATGAGTGCTGCGTTTTTTAAAGTTAAACATTCTTCAACTCTCGACTGGTAAAAAACACTGAGCGTTCAGCATGAAATAGACGCTCAGCGCCTGTTTCAGATAATGGCATTTTAAAAACGTGGCGCTCTCATTGAATACAATTGGAAAAATACGCTAGCCTCGGGAAAAAAAAAATGCTTTGGTGGACACAAGGCCTTATTTTGGTATCGAGATACTATTATAGTTTTCATTAATTTTTTTTTTTTTTATAATTTCCATTCTTATTTCAATTTTAAAGTTTTGTAAATCTATACATATCTAAATAGTTTTTATTATTTATTTTAGTTTTACTTATTTTGGCACGAAAATGTTTTTTATGGTTTTAGTTAACTATAAGAAGCCTCTATATATATGAAAATAATCTTAAAATGATCTTAGCCACTTGTCATTTATCATATATACTACCGTTCAAAAGTTTTGAGTAAGTAAGATTTTTTTTTTTTAAAGAAATTATTACTTTTATTCAGCAAGGAAGCATTAAATTGATCAAAAATGACAGTAAAGACATTTATAATGTTCTAAAAGATTTTGAACTCTTTTGAACTTTCTATTCATCAAAGAATCCTTAAAAAGATGTATATCAGTTTCCCCAAAAATATTAAGCAGCACAACTGTTTTTAACATTGATAATAAAAAGAAATGCTTCTTGAGAAGCAAATCAGCATATTAGAATGATTTCTGAAGGATCATGTGACTCTGAAGACTGGAGTAATAATCATGAAAATTCAATTTTGCTTAGAAAAGTTATTTTAAAGTGTAATAATATTTCACAATATTACTGTTTTTACTGTATTTTTGATCAAATAATTGCAGCCTTGGTGAGCATATGAGACTTCTTTCAAAAACATAAAAACATCTTACTGACCCCTAACTTTTGAACAGTAGTGTGTGTATTAATACATTATATACATTAATACATAAGTGGTTGAGTTGTTTTTCCCTGATAATCTTGATCATCTATGTGCCAATGTTCTTTTTATCAGATTCTGCAGTTTTTAAAACGTCGTAAAGCACAAAGGAATATTCTCACGCCATTAAAAGGACCCAAAGGACTGACTGACAGTAGAAGAACAGAGCTCAGGCAACAGATACAGGAGCACATCTCTCTACATCCTGTGAGCCACCATGAAGAAATGAAATACTGTTGTGTTCTCTTGGTGTTTAATGTCTTTGGGAGTTAAAGAATCATTTAAACACACAGCTTGTATCAATTTTCAGTTTAAATTATTAATCTTATCAATGATGCTGTTTTTTCTGTTGTGCAGTCATCTGTGATGTCAGCAGAGGACAGTGTGGAGCTCCACCAGAGAGCCCAGAGTCTCCTCCACCAGCATCTGATCAGCAGAGCATCTGATCGGGCACAGGAGCAGCACAGACAGGCTCTACTTGTGCAGATCAACACAGACGTGGAGCTTTTATTAAGTATGTACCTAAATTTAAGGCTGATCTGCTGAAATGAAGTATAACATCATGAAGTCTGCAAAGCATAAGGCCCGAAACATACAGGATGTGAGTGTGAACGCTTCTAGCTACGCAAGCCTGATTGCAGATGTGGCTATGTTTGTGCACTTACATAGAGTTAGGGGTGTAAGGCCCTGTTTCCACCTGGTATTAAGATGCATTTGGTCGATCGGATCATAAGTGGACGAGGGAGAAACATACCCGTTTTCACCTGGTATTTAAATCCATCTCTTTTGTCCACTTTCAACCACTTCTGTCCTGATTTCTTCAAGGGGAAGGTCTATGGGCGGGTAAATGTAAGGGTTTTTTTCAGATCTAATGAACAAAATAAGCTCGCGCAATTTACATATGAACGCGTCTGGAGATAATGGAAAAACACACAGAAAGTAGCAGCTTTTGTTTTTGCCCTGACAGCCGCAAAAAAAGATGGACGACGCACCTTCACTCTCTTCCACTGTAGTAAGTGAAGCTGCCAGTGTGCCAATATGGCGCTGACATCTTGAGTCTGCACATTGTGAACTTGGAGCCCGAGTCTGCGCAGTAGTGAGCACAAAGTGGAACCGCGATATCAAGGTCCCACCCACACTCCTGCAGAATTGGTTAATACTGCAGAACAACTCATTATGTCAGTGTGAAATAAACAGTTCTGGAAATGTAGAAATTAAAGTTAAAGCTCCAATCTCCTCCCGAAGATCCAGAAAAAAGTCAGTTGATGCTTCAGTGACTACTTCGCTCAGAGAAGCTGCCAATCTCAGCTGTCAATCATGACGTCAAAACACGCGTTTTTATAGCATCAAATATCTAACTAAAAACAAACTTATTTAAAGAACGAACACTTTAACATCAGCGTGATTTAAAAAAAAACTGCCTAAAATGACAGAAACCATCTTTAGGAAACAAAATATTTGACGTGCAATTTGACTGTTTAGTTTGTCTCGCGTCCCATTACATTACATGGAGAGGGTGGGGTTTATGACTTATACTGCATCTAGCCACCTGGGGGCGATCGAGACGCTTTAACTTCGCTTTTCAGGACTCGTGTGGCACACTTGTTCTCACCAGTAGCCCCTCACTGCAGAACACATAAGATCCATGGGGCAGAGACGGGTAGGTTAAGGGATACGTAAAGTGGGAGGAGTTGGATCCAGATCCAGGGGGTGGAGATGGGTAGGTTTAGATCCAGGGGATCCAACCCCACCCCCTGGATCTCGTGTTCTGCAGTGAGGACCATCTCGTTCTCACCAGGGGGCTGGAGGCCTCAAGATGACTTAAAATGATTTAAAATAAGACAAAACAAGCATTAAATTAAGTCAAAACAACTAGACATCGTGGCATTTTTTATTTTTATTTTTTATTTACCCTTAAAAACTTGTCTTGAAAAACCTGGATATATGAGGAAGCCTAATTTTAAAAGTTGGATTTCTAGACATCTTTTATATTTTTATAATGAATATACATTTTACTACTTATGCCAAGCTAAAAACAAATTAGCAGATAGAAATTGTCTTATCCACTAAATCATAAAATTTTATTGTGCATTTGAATATTGTTATGGACACTGGGGGTCTTTGGAGTCAAAAAGGTTGAGAACCACTGATCCAAGGGTACGTTTACACGACAACGATGTAATAAAAACGAAAATGTTTTTCCTTTGCATTTTCGAAAAGTTTCAGAATGATCCCCATTTACACAGGTCCATGAAAACGACTAAAAACGCTGTATTATGCATGCAAAGCCAGTAGTTAAGAAACACTACGCACCTATAGACTGAACACGTAATACACATGATGTCACAGTTTTCACAAATTCGCATTTTAGTTTACACAGAGACGATAGCAGTAATGTTTTCAAAAACTTGCACTTCGAAACCTGTTTTCAAAAGTTTGCGTTTTCAGGCCACCAAAATGAGCGGCCAAAACGCATAAAAAGTTTTCCGTTTTTAGTTGAAAACGGTGTCGTGTAAACGTCCCCTAAAGCCACTCATTTGTTTTTGATTTTAGATGCGCCATCCCTGAAGGATGCCAGAGCGGAGGATGCAAGTCTGTTCCTGAGCCGTTCCTGCCCTGTGGCCACACGTGCCCGTCAATCCCACAATGCCTTGATGCAGAGCATGCGTCTCCCGTGGTGGAGGATACTTGGAGATGAGTTCTCCAGCCCAGAGGAGCCTCCCAGGAAAGACTATGACATGGACATTGAGTCACTGTATCTAGGTGGCAACTAAAAGATGATGAAACTCAGACTTTATTTGCAATATATCTTTCATATCAGTATACTTGAAAGAATGGTCGTTTGAACAGGTTTTATGGCACACTAGGGCTTCCAATATGATTACATGCATTTTAAAAATACAATGCAGTGACAGAACAAATACAGTGAAGCTGGAATCCTTTAGCTACATAATTACTAAAACATTCATTTTATTAATGTCCTCTAACAGAATGGTTTATATTTAAAATGTTTCTTGTTAAAGGGATAGTTCACTCAAAAACTGAAGTTTCTATCATTATTTACTCCATCTCATGTTGTTCCAAACCTGTATGACTTACTTTCTATTGTGGAAAACAAAAGATATTTTAAGTAATGTTGGTAACCAAACAGTTTAAGTTATTAATGACTTCCATTGTATGGGAAAAAAAATTGGAATATGAAATTTTCATTTTTACTTGAACGATCCCTTTAAGGAAGAGCAGAATAATACAAGCACTGTCTTGTACACAAGTTCTTTTGTTTTTTAAATTAAACATCTCGGGTACATAGTACACTAGCAGTCAGGTTAAAGACTATTGTCACTTTTTTTCATAAGTGTTTTTTGTTTTTAGGTCTTTGGGGTTAGACATCAGCTGGCTACTAAATTTGGTTATTTATTTTTTACATTTTCATCCTTTTTAAAAACTTAAATGTACACTATGAAACTTTTGTTTGTTCAAAAGTAACAAAATTCATCATCAATACATAACCAATACTTCGTGTTTTGTCTCACTCTGATTCACTGCCTATTATAAGCCTATGGGCTATATGCACGGTTACTTCCTGGTTGTCGTTAAGGCTGCTCGGGCATTTCCGGTGAACTGTTAGCTGTGCATTCTGTACTTGCTGTACATCGACACAAAACCATCAGTGGTTGACTTTTTAATGTTATATTCATATTTTAATGCAGTTATCTCATTTACCTAATTTGCCAATAAACAGTTTTATTGATTGCAATAAAGACGAAGCTATTGGGACCGTTTAAAAACGCCGCGTCTGTAATTAGACACACACACGTATTTTTTTCCCCCAGCACTTCAAATGTTATTTTTAATGTGATGACCACAAACATTATTTCTTCATCCTTCTGAGATTGTCCCCATTGTAAAACCGAACCTTTCAAAATGTAGAAAATTCAACATTTGATAGAAAACACTTATTTAAAAATAAAAAAGACAATAATTACCACTATAACCAGCAGGTGGTAGCAGAGTAGCATTTATTTGCGCATATATCAGCCATTTCCTCTAATCGTTTTTCAATTAGTTTCGTTTTTGACTAAATATTAAACTTTATAAAATAACTAGATTTACATTTTGTCAATGTGAAGTATGAAGTACTCACAAAATCTTATGAAAAACAATAACTTTTTTTGTGAATTAATTACACAGAAAGCGAGCACCGTGCTTTCCCTTTGTAATCACGGCAGCTGTCAGTCAGTGCAGAGCAAGATCATGATTTCGGCACACTTGTAAAAACACACATTTTATTCAATTTATTCTAAAGTGCACTATAATTATTTAATTTTTAAGTGTGAAAACTGATGGTCGAATTGAATTTAGCCGAGGAGGAACACTGAGGTACTTTTTATTTATTTATTTTCTATGCTGTCTTATGTTTGAATAACTAAATTAATGCTATGCCGCTAAATTTTAAACAAACGGCGAACATGGTGAGTCTGCTGGCAAAAAGAGAACGCGACAGAGCTCGTAATGAAACGAGAATCAGAGATGGCGAGAACTGAAGGATTTGAAATGTTGTGGATACGCGGAGAAGATGGCGTTTTTATTACTCATCGGGTGAGTAAGGTATTTTTATTGAACAGAAAAAATCCTATATGTAGCTCTCTAACAGAGTTCGTTGTAAAGCATTGTCTATTGTGAAGGGTAATTTCATTCTGGTTGTAGTGCTGTGCTGAAATTTATTTTCAAGTAAGTACCGTGTCTATTAAAAGTGCAATGAGTAAAATTTTGGAGGATCTGTTGACAGAAATGCTTATAATATACATAACTGTTTTCAGTGGTACATAAAGACCTTACATAATGAATCGTTATATTTTTATTACCTTAGAATGAGCCATTTCTATGTCATACACCGCGGGTCCCCCCTCCGTCAAGTCGCCATTATGCACCGGCATGTTTCTACAGCAGCCCTAAATGGACAAACACTCTACAGAGCGTGTTTCGTCTCTATGTTGTTGTTCTTCTAAATCGTTCATGTTTTTAGAGGCAGCTTGCATCGTCACTACGTTGAATACGCACAAAGTAGTAGTAGTAGTCCTCTGGTTTATTAGAAGCAGAGATCGTTCTTTGTTAGAAGTAAGAAGAAACCTCATTGCTTCACACATGCTACTTTCTTCTCTCTCAGATAACGACATGTCGGCCCAGACGGCCACCGTAGCTTCTCCAAAAGGGAGGAGTGTGCGCCGTTAGTTGCAGTTCACAACCTCACTGCTAGATGTCGCTAAAATTTACACACTGCACCTTTTAACGGTGCGTTCCAAATGGGATATATCGCCCTCAGAAGGGCACTTAAGAGTGAAAACAATCATGGCCACCATACTGAAGGGTCATTCCAAACCGAAGTGCTCAAAACTGGCCACTTCAAAAGGCCCTTCTGAATGAAGGATTTCGAAGGGTACAACTGATGGACACTTTGGGCCCCCATGATCCTTTGCACAGGGAAGTTGTTTGGTGTCACAGAATGGATACAGGAGGCTCAGAGTTCGATTTTACCTATAAATGCATGTATAGTATTTTTCTATACTACTGTAATATTTATACGAGTTAGATTTGGTACATTATTATGGTCAAAATGACATTGAACTTCAACAAAAATACTTTACAGCTACCTTTATCAGTCCATTCAAATGTTTCAAATATATAGACACAATATACAATATGGTGCGATAAACCAAAAATAAATAAATAAACTAACGTTAAACAAAAGGCGCAGCTTGCACAATCTACTCATCGTTTAGAGCGTGTTTTTTGGGGGGTCAACCAGCGTACAAAATGTGCGACGAATCCCTACACCCTTCATCCCTTTAAAGCTCTCACTCCGGAGGGTAAACCCTTTGAAGGGATTAGGGGATAGGGATGAGCCCTTCCGAATGGAACGCAGGGAAATGAGCTACAATAACGTCTTCAGCAAGTCAGCTTGAGATCCTTTCCATCTAAACTGGTTATATCTAGCCTCGTAGTGAATGTTTATGAGCAGTAGAATAACCATATTCATCCGCACAGTCACGCAGAGCCGAAGCACAACCAAAACAATGTTTTTCTGCAAATTGCATGCGGTTTTGTTTTTTAACCGCTAGAGAGCCAAAAGTTACATAGTGTACTTTTAAAATAAGATTTGCCATTACAGACCATATATAAGGACTAATATGAAACAAGTCACTGTTGGAAAATAAAAATATTATAGATCGAGGGATCAAGAAAATAGAATTCAGAACATTTTCTTAGTCCTTTCTGAGGCTGTTTACACACTGTGTTTTTGTCTCTATGAGAGAGGTGAGCCTGTGTGTGTGTGTGTGTGTGTGTGAGAGAGAGAGAGTCTACTGCATGCCCATAGTGGTCTAAACTCATGCCAAGGCCCCATTCACTGGACAGCCGTCATTATTTTTTACACTCATGTGAAAACAACAGAGTGGTCCACTCCACCGGCACAATTAAAATAACATTTTCAAGAGTGGAAAAATATGATGGGTGAATAATTTCCTTCTCTTTATGCAGCATTTTAAAACTACAGATAAGTGAGGCCTGCTTTTGGAGGAAGCAGAGCTGTGTGTGTAGTTAGTGGTGTGAATGCAACTGTAATGTGTTTGTGTTTTTGCCTGTGAAAGTGTGAATGCAATGAATATGTGTGTGTGTGTGTGAGAGAGAGAGAAAAAAGAGATTGTGAATGAACGTGTTTGCAGTTTTGTGCTCAATCGGAGGTAAAAAGTCTAGGTAAGAGCGAAAGCACTGTGCCTGCCAAAAACTGCCTTGTTCCACATGCCAAAGTGTTTTAACTGATTAACTAGAGTAACCATTTATTCTGGGGCCTAATTGTCGAGTTTTACCTCAGTTGTAGTTGTATTAAGCTCTCTGTATGAGTCACTCCAGTCAGATGTTCTGCGTTCAGATAACAGCTTTGAACTTTTGACCAGACTGTGTAACAAATATACAAATGGACTGTGAAGAGAAATAAAATATAAAGATTTGGGGTCAGTAAGATTTTTTTAAAATTAATTCTTCAGCAATGATGCATTAAATAAATCAAAAGTTTCAAATAATTGCTGTTCTTTTGAACTTTCTATTTTTCAAAGAATCCTAAAAAAGTAATCAGGTTTCCATGAAAATATTAAGCAAACCACTGTTTTCAACACTGATGAGAAGAATTGTTTCTTGAGCACCAAATCAGCATATTAGAATGAAGTCTGAAGGATCATGTGACACTGAAGACTGGAGTAATGATGCTGAAAATTCAGCTTTGCATCACAGGAATAAATTATATTTTAAAATAGACTTCTTTGGAAAACAAAAAAAATCTTGCTGACCCCAAACTTTTGAACGGAGGTGCACATTTACAGTTCAGCAGTTATATGACAGATGTTTTTATCCCATTTTTTTTTAGCAGTATGTGAATTGAACCCATGACCTTGGTGTTGTTAGATGATCACTGACTTGATGACAACATTCACACTCAAGCTTTTCTCAGATCCATTGTAATGACTTTTAACATCCCAAATTACGATATTATGACAGAAGACTGTCAAGCACATACACTGAAAGCACTTTTCTATTATAATAGATGGGCATCATTTGGGACAGTGCAATAGAGTGCAACAGTCGGGTTCCGGAAGTAGAAACTCTCCATAGGAAAATTGATTTTTAACGATAACTTATAAACCTTTAAACATTGCCCTATTGTGCGCTACAAGGTTTGTTAATCGATGATAATATTTGCTTCTGTTGAAGCAAATGCCTGCATTATTTCAACTTGTTTTTAAAATTGTGTTTAACAGTGGAATTTGTGGTGAAAACTTAGGGCTGGGCGTTATGACGATATCGTGGCGGCGGTATATGGTTAGAGATTTTGCTATATATAGTATATCGCGCTATGTAAATATTTAAGCATAGCACAGCACTGTTGACACCTTAGAGTGATGAAACACATGAATGAGACAATAAAGAGCAGGATGTGCTTGATGTTAAAAAGAGTTAAAGGGATAGGGAAAGGGAATGTTGGTAATAAAACAGTTGATGGTAGCCATTGACTTCTATAGTAAGAAAAAAATACCATGGAAGTCAATGGCTACCATCTACTGTTTGATTACCAACATTCTTTAAAATATATTCTTTTGTGTTCAGCAGAAGAAAGAAACTCGTACAGATTTGGAACAACTCGAGGGTGAGTAAGTGATGACAAAATTTTCATTTTTGGGTGAACTATCGCTTTAAGCGCAATAAGTCGTGAAAAAGTGCTCACGCTGACTGACACACAGCTGAAATGCGTGCACAGAAAGCTGCGTCATATCGTAACTATATATCATAAAATATATCGTTATCATGAAATAAAATTTCTCATATCGTAAAATAAGATTTTGGTCATATCGCCCACCGCTATTACCCATGATGCTGTACAGAAAATTCCACCAATCAGAGAGTCACGACAAGCAAAACGCGACAAAATAGCTCTTTAGCTCCGCCCACTCCCACGAAGCACTGCGAATGACATAATCGATTTGGTCTCCCTACACTCTGAAAATACTTAAATATTTGTATATATATATGCATATTTTGCAATCAATTTAAAATATATTGTTTATATATAATCAACATTTTTAAAGGGGTGGTTGATTATGATTTCACTTTTTTAACTTTAGTTAGTGTGTAATGTTGTTAGAGCATAAACAACATCTGCAAAGTTACGACACTCAAAGTTGAATGCAAAGTGAGATATTTTCTTTTCAAGAATTCTCTGTTTAAGGACTACAACAAACGGCTGGTAGGGACTACAACGAGCTTCTTCCCGGGTTGGTGACATCACTAACACTAAAATTTACATAAACCCTGCCCCCGAGAACACGCAACAAAGAGGGTGAGGCCATGTTATTGCAATACAGTACGTAACACAAATGCAATAGCATGTCATAAAAGCAAGATGACAACATAAGTTATAAACTGTAATTAAACTAAACTATACTTGTTCTTTCTTCATGCAGCATATATTCTCTGGCTCTGTAGGCATCTTACAACAGTTCCCACAGGAGCGATTTATAGATTATCATGACAGAATATGCTAATCAATGACTTTAAGATAGTTAACTCCACATCAGCTACATAAATTCATCAACTAACCATTCAGAAACGTTCTGTTGCGTTCTACATGTTGTCACTTCTTCTTGAGTTTCTCCATCATTGTCCGACTCCGGTTTGAACATAAAAGGATGAACAGTTTCTGACATTTTCATTGAGTCTGTGTGAGGTAATCAGTGCTGCTAACACCAGCTCTTGAAACTCCGCCCTCTTCTTGGGAGCAGCAGCTCATTTGCATTTAAAGGGACACACACAAAAACAGACCGTTTTTTCTCACCCTCAAAAAGTTACAAATTTAACATGTTATAAAAAACTTCACATACACACTCTGGGGACATCAGAGACTTATTTTACATCTTGTAAAAGTGGCATTATATTATAGTTTTATATTTCTCCATTTTCATTTGATTATGCTGTTCGCAATGCTTCATGGGATTGTAGTTCTTTCCCTCAATAAATCCATTAAGTGCACAGTCTTGTTTTTGCTTTTAAATCAAAGTTTATGTTATGTTATGATTCACCTCATAGCTGGTTGGCTTGGTTCATGGCTTATAACACTTTAACGAAGACTTTTTAAAAATCCTTATGGGAGAAATGAATGGAAAAATTACTTCCGGAACCAACGCCGCTGAAAAAGTGGTGCACTTTTGCACTCTATTAACACTTTAACCTGCTGTACACTCATAATCTTCAAATATCATGTATGTACACCTGTTTCTTTGTAGTTTAATGAGATCACTCAAAATGAATTGGTGGTGACAGAAGACCAGCTCACCCCGCCTACCCTAATGAGATTAGCTTGATCTACACCATTCTCAGAGCTGGTTGGTCCGTGACTCTGCAGTAAGGAGCAGGGTGATGTAGAAGTGGAGCCACCATCTGCAGGCTCCTCCTGGCTGTGTGTGGTGCTCACAATGCCCCCTGGAGGGCTGGATGATACAGTGCAACTGCTCACAGTCCACAGGCATGGATACTGACTGAAAAGATGAGCAAACATAACTTTGTGCAACACTTTACTTCAGGTTTGTATGTAAAACTGCTTTACTCTACCTTATTGTTTGACATATTGTCATACTTAATAAGGCTTAAATGTCTCATCTGTATATAAAGTCAGTTCTCTTTCTGACCTGCTGGCTCCGGGGGAGCTCGGAGCAGGCGGCATAGACAGCATCGCAGCAGGACCAGGAGGAGACACACCTGTCCAGCTCTCGTGACCGGAGAACATCTGCACAGCACTTGGACTCAGATTTTCAGATAGAGACACTTCAAAGAAAAACAAAACAATTAAAATGAGTTAGCAAAGAAAAAACTGACATGTTATAGATTAGTTATTTTTTTTGTTTGTTTGTTTTTTAACAGAAATAATACAGACATAATAGTTTTATATCTGTATATATAATATACTATAATCTAATATAATACAATGTAATATAATATTATATAATATAATACAATACAATACCCTTTTTTGCAATAGGCAGCACAAAATCTCATTTCAACACTTGATGAATGGCTTTGCTATTTTTAATTTTGCTATTTTACTTGAATTTCAACATTTGTGAGATTTAGTTAGTCAAAACAGTTTCTGAGTCTCTGGAAAATAGTGATCAATGACATTATTTTATGTTGAACATAAGTTCTCTGTGTCTGTTTATGAGGGATTTGCGGACTTGAGTAAAAGTTAAATTATAGTTTTTATTAAATTATAGTTAAATTATAGTAATTATAGTTTTTTTTTAAGTAAAAAGATAAAATTAGACACTTAGGGTAAGATGATTCAGTATTTTACATTAATGACACTTTAAAAATATATAAATATTAATAAGAATTATATTAAAAATCATAAAAGTGCTATAATAACTAAATTAGCAAACATTTCTAGCTATTTCCTATAATAACAATATAATGTTATTATAGAAAATGTTATTATAATGTTCCTATAATTTCCAATAATATCTAAATATGTTACAAGTAAATGCACATTGTACTTGGGGGTGGCATCTTATATTTTATTATACTTTCCCCTTCCTTAATATACATAATATACAATAAATACAAATCTTGGAAATATAATGCATATATCAGTTTGGAACTTGAATCTGGTTCCCCTTTCACTTTCATTTTATGGAAATGATTTTTCCACTTTTCTTCTTTCATGTTCCACAGGAGGAGGAAAGTCATACAGGTTTGGAACGACATGATGGTGAGTAAATAATTACGTGATTTTCAATTTAAATGATTTTCAAGCGCAGTGGTCTGTAGCTATTGCTGAGATATGATTCAGATTGTGATGTGTTACCTGAGTTATGGCCACGGTGGTGGTGGTGGTGGTGATGATGATGGCGGGGCAGGTAGGGCGAAGGGTACGGTGCCGCTCGGTGCCCGTGCAGACTTGGGTAGTGTTTGTACCCATGGTGGGGAGTAAGCGGTAAACCTCCTGGGTATGGAAAGTTGCCACCACTAGAACACAGAGTGTCTGGGTTTGATATGAACCATCCGCCTGCAGACCAACAAATGAACACCAATATGCTTCACATAACACTGTTAACATAATGCTATTAATATTTTTTAAACATGTCTATAAATCAGACAAATACGTTTTGCTAAGATTAAGAACCCGGAAAATGAATCACTAACAGTGTGGTATGCCGACATGCTGGTTTTCAGCTGGAGGTTCAAGATGATTCTTAGGATGGCTCCTATGGAGAGAAAAAGCTTTGTGCATGAGACAAATCTCAAATGAAAAACTAATCTATCAAAACCGTTCATATCCATAAATCAGTCACAAACACCATCGTTCAAAAGTTTGGGGGCTGTATGATTTTTTTTAAAATGTTTTTGAAAGAAGTCTGTTATGCTCACCAAAACTGAATTTATTTGATCAAAAATACAGTATAATAATATTTTACAATTCAAAATAACTGTCATTACTTCTGTCTTTCATTGTCACATGATCCTTCAGAAATCATTCTAATATGCTCAAGAAACATTTCTTATTATTATTATTAGTTGAAAAAGGTTGTGCTGCCTAATATTTTTCTTGTAATTTTTTGTTATAACATTATAGAGTCATTATTGATCAATTTAATTAATGTTTGCTCCAAGTATTAAAGAAAATCTTACCGACCCCAAACTTTTGAATTGTATAGTGTATGCAAAATCATCTAATTTACATCATCATGAGTTTACTTTTTTTTTTCTTCACTATTTATATTCTTTTCATGTGACACACTAGTTTATGGACTGTGGTGGAAAATCTTTTTTATCATGAACTCTACTGTAATGCAAAATATGTAAATAAAATCTATTATTTAAATTGAAAAGTTTTATATTTCAAAGTAGTATTTTTGTTGTATTGCCTTTAATTACTGCTTTACATTAAAAAAAAATCATTAGTTGTGTCCTAAATGACGCACTGTATACACTATGCACTTATACACTATGTCCTTGTGCATTATATACTCAAACGTGTAGCGGATGAATTTTACGAGGTTATTCTGTCATTCACCGTTGGAATCTGATAGCCCCTCCCCCTCCGCTACGTAATTAAAGCTGCGACAGTTGAGTGCATGAAGTGTCCAACATTTCACACTTTCGGTGTGTTTGAAACCGAATACTTTCCTACTACATAGTATGTAAAAAACAGTATGCCATAAGAGTAGTATTTGAAAAACAGTAGACAAAAAGTCCCCGGATGACCTACTACTTCTGCCGAGATTCTGAAGTGTGCATTCGATGGACACTTTATCCCATGAGGCCACGGTAGGGGATTTATGAATGGAAGTGAACTGACTCGCACTATTTATACTACAAAACGGCATAGAATAGTGCATAAGTATGTAAACTGGGACTCACCTGTTGTATTATAGTAATGAAAATCACCAATGAGAATAATAATGGGAATTACAAATTATAGTAATAATAATAATAATTTGGGCCTGGAATTTTTCTTTTACAATTGTCATGAATGTAATGCAATGCAAAATATGCAAATGGTCCTAAAATATGTATTCATTATATATTCATATTATATATGTGTACATTTTCTTTATGTAAAATATAATTTTTTTCTTTCTTTTCTTTTGATTTTCGGAGTTAAAAATGTTTATGAGATTCGCCCTGTATTTGTTCAAATTTACACAGTACAGAGTGAGTCTCATTTAAGTAGGAGTGTTGTACCTCTGCTCCAGTGAAGTTATGACTACATTTACTGGAGTACAATTATTCAGCGCTCATTCCACCAACATTGTTGTGTAATATCTCACACATTCTTCACTGTAGCCGCTTAAAATCTCTCACTCTCACTTCACACTGCCTCTCCAAAAAGCTCCTTTACTCACACACTCACTTGATTCAAAGCATAAACGTTTAATAATTGGTCGCTAATCACGGCTGATTTCGCACAGTCATGCTAGCTTGACTAGCACTAATGCCTGCTATGATATTATGAGTTGAAATATGCATTGTTAAATTGGCGAGAAAACTTATCTTCTGACACTGACGATGTTTGTTTGATGTCATTTAAATAAGTTGTACCTTTCCTTTGCGTCGAGGAAAGCTTTGGCAAACGGATTGTGTTTTATCTTCAGTGCAGTTATCTGTGAAGGGAAGGAGACCAGAGGATTGTGAGGATAAAACATTCATACACCAGAGGTCATATATTTTCATCTATTAATATAATATTTTACATACTATTATATTTTGCATTCAGCAAAACACAAACAAGTAGCTTCTTTTTAAAGGTAAAGTTCACCCAGCAAGATTTTCCACTGAAAAACAACTTAGGGGCTGTTTACACGACACCATTTTCAACTAAAAACAGAAAACTTTTTATGCGTTTTGGTTGTTCATTTACAAGACAATGGCGTTTTGGGGGCCTGAAAAGACAAACATTTAAAAACGGGTTTCAAAGTGGAAGTTTTTGAAAATGATACCATTATCATCTTCATGTAAACTACAAAATCGCGACTGTGAAAATGGTGATGTCATGCGCATGCGTATTACATGTTCAGTCTATAGCCGTGTAGTGTTTCTTTACAAAGTGACATCGCCAACTACTGGCCTGGCAGAATAATACAGCGTTTTCAATAGTTTTCGTGGATCCGTGTGAAGGGGGATCATTTTGACAACATTGTCGTCTGTATGCGAAAAACGCAAAGGAAAAACTTTCCCGTTTTTTTAGTACATTGTTGTAGTATAAACATACCCTTAAAGTCGACCTATTATACCCAAAGTCTTAATTTTGTTTTTGGGGTCTAGTTTTTTTGTGCTTGAATGCTCAAAAAAACACATGATTTTTCTGATATTTTACATTATTATAGCATCTTTCTTTCAGTGTGCTCTGATTGGTCAGCTGTACCAGTGTGTTGTGATTGGTCAACTGCTTTGAGTGTTTTTGGGAAATGTCACGCCCCTTACCATAACTGCAACTTTCAACACACTATTAAAGCAACGCAACCAGGCCACGCCCCCATTTTTTTTTGCATATGCCTTGGGCAGGAAATATTCAAATGTTTCAAGGAGTTCAGAAACAGCATAAACATCTTGCCTAACTGCACTTTTCAAGGTATACGGAAGAAATTTGTCTGTCTTTTGGAACAACATGACAGTGAATAAATCATTTTTGGGTGAACTATCTTTTTAAGCATGTTTATCGTAAATGTTCTGTGAAGATGCTCTGACCTCTTCATTCTGGTAGGCTGTTACAGCGATGAACTGAGTGTCTGTGAAAGAGATGTTGGTCACCATCCTGTGGCTGCCTCCTACACGAACAATGTGAATTTGAGGTTCGTACTTATGGAGAGAATTCAGCATGATCTAGACCAGGTAATCAGAACAGAAGACAAAAGGAAAGTTAGAAAGAAATTGATTCTTCACAGGAGGATAGTTTACAACATCTGTGTAAGGTAGCGTACATATTGACTTCAACTAAAAATGTAGGTCCATACTGCACCCGTATATATACATATATTTTTAGACTGAATTTTACTGAATTCAAAATGAGGTATCAAACAAAGGATATAGAATTGCAGATAGATTTTGTAAAATGTAAAGAAGAATTAAAACAGACTGAAGTCCAGTGCAATTCATACAATTATTCATACATTATTTTGATGGTCCACTTTAAACATTCTACTAACTATAAGTAACTTTGCAACTACATGTCAACTATCAGTCATTAGAGTATTAATAGACTGTCTGTTTAATATCTGCTAACACTTTAAACCTTGATGCCCCCAACAGACATTCTACTGACTAAGTAACTTTGCAAGTGCATGTCAACTTATTCTACTAACATGGGCAGCGTTTCCCAAAAGCATTGTAAGCTTAAGTTGATCGTAGCTCCATTGAAACCAATTTTGTTTTAAAATTTATTCCTGTGATGGCCGATGAATTTTCAGCATCATTACTCCAGTCTTCAGTGTCACATGATCCTTCAGAAATCATTCTAATATGCTGATTTGCTGCTCAAGAAACATTTCTTATTATTATCATCAATGCTGAAAACAGTTTTTGCTCCTTAATATTTTTGTGGAAAGCAAAACGATTCAAAAGTTTGGGGTAAGAAAGAAAGAAAGAAAAATACATTTATTTTATTCAGCAAGGATGCATTAAATTGATCAAAAGTGGCAGTAAAGACATTTATAATGTTACAAAAGATTTCTATTTCAAATAAATGCTGTTCATTGAACTTTCTTTTCAGCAAAGAGTCCTGAAAAAATGCAGTTTCCACAAAAATATTAAGCAGCAACAACAGTTTTCAACATTGATGATAATAAGAACATTATTAATAATTGAGCACCAATAATAATTGAACACAAAATCAGCATATTAGAATGATGTGACACTGAAAACTGGAGGAATGATGCTGAAAATATTTCTGTATTATACAGCAGTTATATAAATTGTATTGAATTTCGTTCCATTTATATCTTCTTTGTATAAAGTTACCTGAAAGTTTGCCATAAAACAGTGGCTGTTTTGTAGTGCTGTATGGCAAAATTAAAATTAGTTTGATAGCTGTTTAATTATTTTGACAGTACTGAATGTAAGAGCAATAAGTTAAGAGCAATATGTCTAATCAGATGAGAAATCATGCAGGCTATTTCATATATCAAGATGTAATTATTCATGTCATAACACTGTGGGATGTGGCCAATGTAATTCTAATTCCGGTTGCACTTTATTTTACAGTACATGCACTTTTAATGTACTTACAATGTACTTATACAGTGTAACATAAGGTAACTACATCAAGATTAGGTTTAGGTTCAGGACTAGTACCTAGTTATTACCCAGTTATTGTAATTACTACAATAAGTATATAGTACGTACATGCGAAACATGACTGTAAAATAAAGTGCTACCCAAATTCCAACTCATCAGTTGGAACTTTTGAATGAAAAATTCTGACAGTATCACTACATATTGCTAAGTTTTTATATTTACACACTGCATTGTCTATATAAAAAATTCTTCGAATGACCGCAGTGACCATGTCAAGCATGAATAAACCTATCGACCGAATTCTGAGAAACAGACAGGCGGAATGAGAGAGAAAAGCTGATATTTTTTTTACTCTAATTGGTAGATTACAATGACTGATGAGGGGCAGGTACTCATCTGCATGGCTCCAGGGGACATAAAGGGCTTTGTGTGCTTTTCTCTCCCCGCTGCCTTTTTTAATATGTTGCCTTTTTGAACATCTAAGGACTGATGGCTAAATTAATTTTGCATAGAAAAAAACAGAGGTAATTACCATAATGTACAACTAACCACAGCAATTATTTCATTTAGAGCTGGTTCTCTCTCATCGTCCTCTCCACTGCCAGCTCTGCGTTTATAAACCCCGGTAAATAGGGAACAGGCAGGAATACAGGAGAAGAGGATGGGGTGGCGGGGAGGGCGCAGGGGAGGGGTCATGTAAATACCAATAATAATTTGGTGGCGGAGTCATACTCAAATGGAGCGGGCTGGAGCACCTCGCAGCGGCCCCGC
Organism: Mylopharyngodon piceus; assembly: GCA_039654765.1. Taxonomy (NCBI): domain Eukaryota; kingdom Metazoa; phylum Chordata; class Actinopteri; order Cypriniformes; family Xenocyprididae; genus Mylopharyngodon; species Mylopharyngodon piceus. The sequence goes on along the minus strand of CM077460.1, from coordinate 26,400,653 downwards.
TGAAAGCCAGGATGGCTAGCTGAAGTAGACCACTCTCTGTCTGAACGGCAGGAAGTGCATTGAACGAGAAAAGTGGCAATTAAGAGCTGTTTATTCCTGTTTACATGCAGTCCCTGCTGAACAAAGGGGCTCCATAGGTGAAGTGGATGCCGAGGAGAGCACTAATTGTATAAATGCACACTTGAAATTTCCCCGTGGCAGCGCACAGGGTGATTAAAGGCAGGCCAAGACTCCTAAAAGCTACAGAGAGGCCTGTTTGGACACACAAGAGACCTGAGAGGCTACTCAAGATTACAGAACAGGCCACGTACAGCATTACACACCTGCGCAACATGAGCGTTATGTGTATACATAATGTGCAGGGGGTCTTTGTTTCTGTAGATTTTAATACAGGGAACATATGTCAATTTGACTGCACACATGACTGAATCTACAAACAGAGAGAGAGAGTAGAGGAGAACGGCAAACTTATGGCTAAAGACAGGCTAGAGTAGGAACTTATTTTAGCCATTAAGCTATTTCATTCATTACATATGTCTTCTATGTGTCAGTATTTCTGCACCTGGCCACCTCCGTTGAGTTTGTTGGTCAGTTTGACTTTGTTGAAGGACACTGGAGCTTTCATCCAGTGGGCACCGAAGTTGGGGGAGTCGGGGTGGATGTAGACGCAGCTGTGACTGTGAGGCTCGGGTTTGCCCGCAGGGACCCACTCGCCATTTACGTATTTCCAGCGGTGGCCGTCTGCAGGGCTGAAGTCCAACAGGAATGAATACATGGCGTTGGGATCCAGACCTGTCACGCTGACCTTCAGGACTGGAAACATCCTCCTACAAAGGAGGAATTATGACAGAAATATTGCTTAAAAATTATCTCCTGTACACTCTTAACATAAAGGTTATTAATTGGCATTGATATAGTTCAATTAAGAACCTTTTAAAGGGACAGTTCACTCAAAAATGAAAATTCTGTCATCATTTACTCACCCTCAAGTTGTTCCAAACCTGTATTAATTTCTTTCTTCTGCTTAACACAAAAGAAGATATTTTGAAGAATATGGGTAACCAAACAGTTGATGGACCCCATTGACTTCCATAGTATGGGAAAAATACTATGGAAGTCAATGGGGACCATCAACTGTTTGGATACTGACATTCGAAATATCTTCTTTTGTGTTGTCAGTTTGACAGCACGATTGAATCTACATTTTACAACCTTTCCATTGCACAAGAGGTTCTTTATAGTGGAAAAAAGGTTCTTTAGAAGATTAAAATGTTCTTTACACTAAAAAAAAAAAAAAAAAAAAAAAAAAGGTTCTTTTAGGAACTTCACTGAAAGGTTCTTAAAGGGATAGTTCACCCAAAAATGATAATTATTCCATGATTTACTCACCCTCAAGCCATCTTGGGTGTATATGACTATCTTCTTTCAGACAAACACAATCGGATATATATTTAAAAATATACTTAGTCCTCCAAGGTTTATAATGGTTGTGAATGGGGGGGCCGCTGTTTTGAAGTCAAAAATACTGCATCCATCCATAAAAAAAAGTAATCCATACGATTCCAGTGGGTTAATAAAGGCCTTCTGAAATGAAGTGATGTATTTTTGTAAGAAAAATATCTATATTTAAAACTTTATAAATTCAAATAACTAGCTTCCAGCGGACGACCGTACGCAGAATGCGCGATTTGCGGCGGAAGAGTATCCTTTGACCTGATGCCTAACATAATGACGAACGCGAGGTGCAGAGGATAGAGCAAAACAAATCACCGCTCACGGATTATAAGACTAAAACAAGAATTTTTGTTTTACTCCTACATCATACATCGCGTCTGAGGGTTACTCATTTGGCGCGAGTCGACTTGCGCATTCTGTGTACGGTTGTCCACCGGAAGCTAGTTATTTGAATTTATAAAGTTTTAAATATGGATATTTTTCTTACAAAAACGCATTGCTTCGCTTCAGAAGGCCTTTATTAACCCACTGGAGTCGTATGGATTACTTTTATTTTGGATGGATGCATTATTTTTGACTTCAAAACGCGGCCCCCCATTCACAACCATTATAAAGCTTGGAGGACTAAAGATATTTTTAAATATATCTCTAATGGTGTTCGTCTGAAAGAAGATATACACCTAGGATGGCTTGAGGGTGAGTAAATCATGGGATAATTTTCAATTTTGGGTGAACTATCCCTTTAAGAGAAGCCAAAATCATTCTTCCATGCCATTGCTGTGAAAACCTCCATTTGGTATCTTTATTTTTAAGAGTGTATGTTTGTTTTCGTGTTGCTTTTTTTTTTTTTTTTTTGTCCATACAATGAAAGTCAAAGGGTTCCAATATTGTTTTGGATCCAACTGGCTTTCACTGCATGGACAAAAATACTTCAACACATCATCTCTTGTGTTCTGCATACAGATGAAAGAAACCCATACAGGTTTGGAATGACATGAGGGCGAGTAAACGATGACAGAATTTTCATTTTTGGGTGAACTGTCCCTTTAAGACAAAAATCTTAATAAATCTGTCCAAAAGCTGTCACACACTCACATCCATGATTAAAAAGTTATCCCCCAACAATGATTCACACTGCCTGCCAAAACTCTACGAGCAGTTACAAGCACAAACTTCACGAGAGGTTGGACGCTAGTCATTTTCCACTTTTTTCCCCCCATGATTATTTTTTATGGATGAGAACAAGTTTAAGAGGGGCTGCAAATGGAAGGACACCCACCTGCAGAGCTGACCTATAACTACTGAATGAGTTGGTCAAGTCACCCTTCAGCTTGACAACACCACAACAAGCCTTTTCAATTAAATTAATCTGCCTGTTCCAAAAAAACATCAAAAACAGCACCATGTGCCAATACCAGCAACACAAAATAATAAACCTGCTTAGAGATAACAAGGCATTTGATAGAAAGACAGATGGAAAACTGGAGGCAGATGACTAGAGAGACATAGTTTGATCATTTTAGTAATGCAAAATGTAATGAGAATCCTTACAATAAAAATCCTTATAATAATAAAAACACCAGAACTACAACTGATATTAACATTTTCAAAATTGCTTTTAAAGTTTTAGGTTCAAACTAAGACACTGACTGTTATAATCTTAATTTGTTTTTCTTTATATACCATGCAATATTGCAGTAAATTTTTATTTGTGCAGTATTTGGACACTTGAGTCACAATTAAAAAATGTCCTAATGTCATTGTATTAGATACACTGTAAAAAAAGAAAAGAAAAAAGATGATGAATAAAAGCCAGTTTCAATAAATGTTTTTGCATTACTTTAACTCATCAAAATAATTAAGCAACATTCGTTCAACTCCATTAATAAGTCAGTTTAATATAATTTAAGTTGAAATAACTTGAAATAACTGTAAAAATGTAAGGCAGCAACTGATTTTTTTACAGTGTACAAACTATGAAAAAATATAAAAAATGTGGCATCTGCAAACTTTTTTTTTTTCAGAACTAACTTTACTGAGGCATTTTTACAATTACTTTTAAGCAACTGAACCCAAAGTGATTTTTACTGGATGTGAAGTCAGTTTTCAGGGGTGTCCAGAGCGACAACCAGAAAGTTTCAATTTTTTCTTCATTTTGAACAGTATAAATATTGTTTTTTTTCTTTTTCTTTTTTTTCTTTTTTTTTTGCTTGAGTCTTCTTTTAAAATGTTTTAGAGAAGGATGACAGAACAAATATATAATTATAATGATATTTTGTTAAATACTGCAGAGACATAATGCATCATACATTTCTGTGACTTAACATTATTAAAAAAAATCGGATTAGAAATTAAAGTATAATTAAAAAACAAATTAAATATATAAGTATAAACAATTAGAACGTATTCATCTATCATTTTCTTCATAAGTTCAAGTAAACTTCACAAACCTATTTTCTAACATATTCTGTGCAAAATAAATGTATTAATTAATATAAACAAACACCACTGCTTTATCAAAATCTTTTACAGTGTTTGTTCATCGTGTCTCACCTGCCGTTCTTCGTCACAATCATCTCATTGGTGACTTCTTTGAATTTCCTCCAGAGTTCAGCATCTTCCAGGCTGACTTTGAGCTGTTTCTCAGTGGGGTCTCCCTTCTCTCGCCCGGCCTGTAACTCGCTCTCCACGACGCTCAGCAGTCTGGTGATGCAGCAGTCGTTGCTGCCCCGACCACCGGTCACCGCTCCGCCGCCGCTCCTCAGCTCTTCCTCCACCTTCATGAGTGACGGTTCTCACACGCGCTTGCCAAGTGGAAAAGAACTGTACTTTAACTTTAGCTCACTATAATTTATGAGAAGATTTAGACCTAACAACTTGTGGACGGCGTCAGTCATAAAAGAAAAAGAACTCTCTTTAGTGTAGCAGTGGGTGTATTCTTGATCTGCACCTTCAGCTCACTGCGACACCTGTTCTTATGACCGGAGGACAAACCTGCAGTCACGTGGGTTTGCTCTAATTAAGTGATTCATTCACAACCCTTTTATTTTCCATTTCAAAGCCCATTCTAATATTCTACATTCAAGATTATTTCCAGTCTTCACTTTTATGTTTAGGCAACGTTATTATGTTTAAATAACAGAAAAAAAAAATGCAGAAAGTTCAAACGAAACTTCTGACAGGCAGAACATTTCATAGAGAAAAACAATGAAAAACATGATGTCTAAAAGAAATATTAAATCACGCGCCGTATATGTTTTAGGCCTATTGCAAATATATAAACGACTTTTTCCAAAAACAACTCGCTGTTTCTTTTCAGAACCACGGACAGCTCGTACAGGACGTGTGTGTGTGTGTGTGTGTGAGAGAGAGAGATAAACTCTTGGGCGTAATCTTAAATTCACAATTTATAGACCCATCAGGTTTATTAAATGAACTTTATAGGCTACTTTAAATTGTAAATGTATTAATGACGTGATGTAGACCAGTTATTTAAATACATAATATATTTAAAAAATGGCTTGAATACAGCTTATTTTTATTATGATGGCCATTTTCCAATTTCTCGAAAAAATCATTTGGACTTTTTTGTGGGGCTTAAAACTGTCCGGATAAAAAAAAAAAAAAAAAAGTCTCATTTTGCTGAAATTGACTTTTTTTTATTATTATTAAAAGGCATGTTTTGCTTAAGTTAATAACCTTATGCGATCATAACTTCTACGTGCATAATATCTGTAAAAAAATATTAAATTTTTTTATTGAATGTTTTTCAAAACATGAAAATCACGTGGATTTTAAACTTAAACATTGAACCGTATGCTAATATACAATTAGCCTATTCAAACAGACAAGCATTCGGTCTCTTTCGCTACATATGTAGCCTACTAAAAATACGTAGGCTAAATCAGCATATTTCCTTTAAAATTGAAGTTAACGAACGACCTACACGTGATACTTTAAAACCTCATTTTGCTTACTGCAGTCGGACTGGTATGAAACATCAGAACATCCACTGTGATTCACAAGATGGACTCCTATGTGACGGCGTAGATAAGGGCATTCTGTCAAAGAGCTTATAGTATTGTACAAGCCATGTGGAGCATAAATAAAATACTGGATGTTCTCTGCAGCGAACGGGAATGAACGGAAACTCGATCCAGCGACCGGCGCTCTAATCACAGAGCCGCGCGCATGGAGATTAGAGGATTCAAAGAGTTTAAATCCGAAAAAAAGAGTCTCATTAGCGGGGAATCCTCCTGCATATCAAACATCAGAAAATCAACCCTCTGACCTTTCACTAGCAGAGATGACTTACGCACATCACTGAACTTTAACTTATAAAAGTCTTATTATGTGGAAGAGGGCTTCTTAAATGACAAGCACGAGCAGGTACTTTTTAATTCAACAATGAAATTAAAGAGATGCAGGCATTGACAACAAAATGTAAATAAAAGAATTAGAGAAGGGGAAATTGATTCATGCAGACAAAATAAATCTGAACAACTTTTAATAGCAATGATTGTTAATATGTCGTAGCAATAACAATTATTTAACATCTCACATAAAAATATATTTTTCATAGCAGTAAAGCACTCTATATAATGAAGCACAAACATGGGCAATTAATCCTGATGATGTAGGGGAAATTTACATATTCAGCCATGATAAAAATTCTGGAATGCATTTTTTTCCACAGTAAAAGAATAATATTTCTATAGGCCTACCTATAAATAAAAGTAATCTCTTCAGTAAATACAGCTGACAAAACTATTTAAAAGGCAAACAGGAAAAACTATAGTTGCCATCTTGAAATCAAAAGTTAAATGGAAATGTGCTTGACATGATTTGAAAATACAAGGACACATTCATAAAAAAAAAAAAAAAAAGCCACATGATTTTGTACTTAAATGCAAAGCTAACTGAAAGCAGTAGGGTTGTTCGATGATAAATTAACCTAAAAGATACACTGGCACCCTAATGAGTGTTTAATATTTTACTTATCTAATAAGATAATATAGCAAGATACCATTACATAAGTAATAAGACATTTCTGTCATCCTTTTACAGGTAATATCTGAAGTAAAAATTCAAATGCAATTATAGAAAACCCTTAGTAGCAAAAACAAATTTTTCTTGGAAGAAAAGAAAAGAAAAAACCTAAATACCAAACAAAAACAGCAACACTGGTTACAGTTCTACCCTAGTTCTCAAGTAATCCTCGGACGAAGGCACATAGGAAAGAATTAAGCAATTAAACAGCAGTTAAATGTAAAATATGCAATTCCATCTTGTTTCACCAAGCATGTCACTACAGTTACAGGGCAGTCTGAAACCAAAGCATTTACCTAATTACATATTTCATAATTTCCCACTTGAATGTGAAGCACAGGTGTGTGTGTGTGTGAGAGAGTACTTGTCTGTGTGTGCTTGTTCACAGAGATGGAGAGTGTCCATCCGTGAGGGAGAGCAATGGGAGCGGCTGTAGTGTGGTGCGGTGTCTGTGCCAGGTTGCAGAGTGGGTACATGAGTGGCATTGAACGCAGAACCAACGCTGGAGCCAGAGCAGCACACAGAGAAACAGCCAAGGCCAAATGTAGAGGCATCTCACTTGAAGCACGCGGAGAACAACTTAATAATTGCATCCCTACATAAAAACAAACAGCCAAAGGTAAACAAACGCCAAAGCCAAAAAAATAGATGACTAAAAGTGTCTTTTTTGGCTTTGACAGAATGACAGCTTTGATCTGCAGACCTTATTTTAGTCTAATAGGCACTTTGATGAATTGCAAAACTGATGTTTTAAAATGGAAATGGTCATTTATGTACATTTATATACTTTAGCCTCCTGAGACTCAAGCATAGACTTTTGTCCACTGTAGTGGACGTTATATGTTAGCAAATTTCTCTGACACCGTACGTGTCATAGTTTTAAATGTCCTGTAAAGAGCAGATTCAGGGCTTTTCAGAGATACCAAATGTTTGGAAGTTTCACAATGACATCTGCCTCTCCTTGGTCTTTAAAGGATTAGTTCACTTTCATATAAAATGTTCCTGATAATTTACTCACCCCCATGTCATCCAAGATGTCCATGTCTTTCTTTCTTCAGTCGAAAAGAAATTAAGGTTTTTGATGAAAACATTCCAGGATTATTCTCCTTATAATGGACTTAAATGGCCTCCAAACGGTTGAAGGTCAAAATTATAGTTTCAGTGCAGCTTCAAAGGACTTTAAACGATACCAGACGAGGAATAAGGGTCTTATCTAGCGAAACGATCTGTCATTTTCGAAAAAAATGTAAATGTATATGCTTTATATAAACAAATGATCGCCTTGCACGTGCTTCCGCCAAAACCGCACTTCTGTATTCTTCAAAAAGCTTACGCTGTATGTCCTACGCCTTTCCTATTCAACTTACGGAACGAACGCAGCGCCAGTTACATTTTTTCCGTAAGTAGAATAGGGAAGGCGTAGGACATACAGCGTAAGCTTTTTGAAGAATACGAAAGTACGGTTTTGGCGGAAGCACTTGGAAGGCGATCATTTGATTATATAAAGCATAAACATTTACATTTTTTTCGAAAATGACCGATCGTTTCGCTAGATAAGACCCTTATTCCTAGTCTGGTATCGTTTAAAGCCCTTTGAAGCTGCACTGAAACTATAATTTTGACCTTCAACCGTTTGGAGGCCATTGAAGTCCACTATAAGGAGAATAATCCTGGAATGTTTTCATCAAAAACCTTAATTTCTTTTCGACTGAAGAAAGAAAGACATGAACATCTTGGATAACATGGGGTGAGTAAATTATCAGGAACATTTTATATGAAAGTGAACTAATCCTTTAAATATGACTGACATTGATTGAATGATCAAATTTAGCACTCTTATGGAAAATCCATCATTTAAATCTGACTAATTTTCAAATTGTTTGTCATAAATCAACATCTCAGGAAAACGTTATAGGAGTTAAAGCATGCAAATCAGGCATTTTGGGAGACACAACAAGTGAATAGGGAAAGAAATTATATATCAATATTCCCAAGAAAAATTAGATATTCTTATGAAAATGTTGCCATTTTTTACTCCCATTACACTTATTTTTTCATTACATGCTGCTCCAAGAACACATTAACATGCAAATTAGATACAATGTATCAATGCATTGTATAGAATGGGAAAAGCCGCTTATGGCCATTTTACACACACAACGCATAAAGTAAAATATCAAATCATTCTGTTATATCTTTCATAACATAGTCGAGAATCATCTTTATACAATGTTTGGTTAAAGAAAATCCTGAAACCTAAAAAAAAAAAAATGATTGTTTGACATTGCATAACATATGAATAAAATATATTTTTTCAATAATTTTTTTTTTTTTACATTTGTTTCTTGTGCTCCAAGCAATATAATGACAATAATAAAAAAAACTAAATTCACAATTTTTTTTCTGGGTCTCAGGAGGATAAAATGCATAATATTACTAGAATAATACTAAAACACTTCTAAATAGATAAAACTACTAGAATAAGTTCTGATAAATTGGGCCTCTGAGAGTCTTTGCCTTCAGTAATGACAAATTTTGTTTTGGTAATTTATTTGCATCATAAATGATTGTCGATTTTCATTTGTGTCAATATGTTTTTTTAATGGATGGTTTTGAAAAAAAAAATAGAAAGTAACCCACCTTGCAAATGGAATGAAGGATAAGCTATACCTGTGAAATAAAAGGGATGTGATTTAAATAAAGACAAATAAGTACAATTTGTGAATTATTTCACACACACACGGTTTATGGGGACTCTCCATAGGCGTAATATTTTTTATACTTTTATACTGTACAAACTGCTGTGCAGCCAAATAATGTACCAGTTATCAATGTAAAGCTGCTTTGACACAATCTACATTGTAAAAAGCGCTATATAAATAAAGGTGACTTGACTTGACGTGTCCTCATAAACCATGTATACAAGAACAGACATGCACACACTGCTGTTTGCGCTACCAGCGATTTGCAGAGACAAATTGACTGGAAGTCATTCATTTTCAATAAGAATTGCAATTATTTAGCCAACAAGCATGTCACGCTAAACGATTCAAAACTTAGCCAATTTAATAAGATGTCATTACAATTTAATATGGAATAATTACAGCATTCACTGCATTACTTTCATTCCTTACTTTGCAAAAATCAGGCTACCAGAGCAGGCCACCTAATTTTGCATTAATTAACTAGCTTATTGAAAGTCGCTTATGATGAGAGTGTCTGTTAAATATTCTCAATGTAGATTCACTATACAAACACTGTCCTTGTGTCAATATCCCAAAACTTGCTGAAAAAGCTCCTCCAAGCACAGTTAATTTAGTCGTGTATTTGTAGCGACATGTTATTGAAAACATCAATAAATAACATTTTTCAGCCTTGAGATCTGTTAAAAAGAACTCATATTATACATTAGATTTGTTTTAACATTTATATGGATGTAAAGGAACTGTAAGAAACGTTCTGCCAGACTTAGTGACTGAATTACACACACCGCCTCTTTCTAAACCCCACCCATTGAGTTTCCAAACCTCACTGTAATCAGAGATGGAGCAAGAAAGAGGGCAGAAAACATTATCTCAGTGTTGCCAAAATCAATGCAGGATAGTTTTCTAGTGCTCAACTTCAATTATACACTTCAAATATCACACACTCAGATTCCTGCTTCCCATACAGTAAGTGGGCTGCTCACCAAAAGCACAAAATAACTTATGAAAAGTTGTCAAAAAGAAAACATTTTTGAAAGGTTTACAAAGCCTAAGGCTGTCACAGAGACAGGTGTGATATTTGTCAGGTAATAGTGCTGGTCCATAAAAAAAAAGAAAGAAAAAAAAAGAAAAAAGAAAAACATTGCTTACATCAATGTGGGGTTCAAGGGTCAAGGTGTTTTATTGCCTGGAGTTCTCACTTTCACTCAGCAAATATCACACTCTCTCTCTCTCTCTCTCACACACACACACGCGCACACACACACGATCTTACCATGTAAAAGCCAAAAACTGGAGGACACAGAACAGCAGAGCAAGGCCTTTGTTCTTCCACTAAAACAAAAACAAAAAATTAAGATTAAGCAAAGAATCACTAATCATAATAAACATGCAGACTGAAACATTGTGTTACATAATACAACAACTTTATAAGGCTATCAAATAATATTCATGCTAAATAAGAAACCGACTTACCCAAAAAGCAGCACAGAAGGTTAGCACCAGGCATGTCTTTAAAAACACAAATGTTCAGTTTACAGAAAAGGCCACAAATATTAAGATATAAGAAATACCGAATCTCTCTGTGTGCATTACAGTCTATTATATCTGTGTGTGTGTGTGTGTACGTGTGTACTCTTACAATCATAATGCCAGTTGCCAGAGCTCTCGTCTTGTCACACATCCTCTTGAGTTGCTTTAATGGACCCATTAAGAACATAGTGCTGAAAGTAATCCACACCCAAAGAACCTCAGTACTGACTTACAGATTCTTGTTGATGCTACACATCAAAATTCATTCTGATATATTTTTTGGGGTATATTTTTGACTTTGCCATAGCAAAGTTAGTTTAGTAGAGTTAGTTTATAAGAAATCTTCATGATATTCATGACATTTGGAAAAAACAAACAAACTATAATGCTTTAAAAATACAATTAAGAGGTTTACAATAACACACATTTATGAGGAAATGTTATTACTTTAAACTTGGTTACAAATCAATTCATTTGTTAAAAATGTTTTCTAAAAAGTCAGTATTTGTCACTGACCACATGCCAATGCAAACATTGTCTATTATAAACAGCGACACGCCTTGGGTGAGATCAATTCAACGGTGGAGAGATAAAGCTGCATGACTCACCTTAAAATAGAAGCAATATTACCTAAACTGTAAAACACTGCAAAGAGTGTCAGTCCACTTTTCGGAACCCAGAGCAAGCATGTCCCCTGAATAACAAACGTAACGAAAGATATGACGTTTGACTACTGTATATACTATTAAAATGAAACGATAGAAGACCATTTGTGCACTCGTCTTACCAAAACTGAACACAAGACGCCCGCCACAAAGCACGCGACGAATCCCTTGACGCGCGTTCCCCATCCCAGTGTTGATGCTTCATTCGCTGCCTAAAACAGCATTGTTATATTCATGGAAACATGTTCACCAAAAACAGAAAATGACTTCAATCAACTTGATATTCATAAATAGGTAGATTTTTAAGCTTTTGCGAATGACAGTCGGGTAAACACGCAGGCAACAAAATAAGTAGCAAAGGTCTAGATTCGGATTCAAAACGAAACCACAACACTGTGTATTTTAAACAGACATAGCGATTACAACCGAGTTCTGACTCAGTCGAGCTTGTGGGCTGTAGACTGTCAAACGCAACTACCTGCAGTACGTTGAGGTCGTCAGTGTCATCTTGGCCACTCAAAACTTTCTTTAATTTGTCCATGAAGGTTGAGATTGACGGCTTTTAAACAAACAATTCAAAAAGATGCCTCAGGTTAAAAAAAACTGGTTCGAAGCTACTTTTTTTCCCCCAGCAAAATTTGTATCGATTCGTTCCCTTTCCTGTTTGATAGTGTAACAGGTGCACAATATAACTTCCGTGTGTAGCCACGGCAACGATTACGCGACGTCATGACGTTCGACGTACTGAATCGACAAACTGAAACCAAATGCACAACCTGTTTTGTCTGCACTTATTGTTTAGGCTTAACGATATATACAGACAAGTAAATAAGAGAGATGTAAAAATAATTTATACTTAAGTGAAAGTATGGGTGCTTTGCCAGTATTTTACCTATTTAAATTTCTAAACTATCTAAATGAAAAAAAAAAAAAAAAAAAAGTGAAAAAGAAGTGAAAGCTTAGCTTTTGAATTTGACTCATGAAATCCACAAAAACATTCACATTTAAGTAGCTTAATTGTGCAAAATAACCCGTTTAACCACAATTTTATTAATGTCATGTTCTATGTAAGGCTCCAAGATGCATTAGACATAAAACTGAAAGTGTTATAGTGTAATATTTCACACTAAATAGTTGTTTAAACCCTGATCACAGACAGAATTTGAGTCAAGTTCATCTTCAATGATAAATAAAACTAAATAAAACTTGCTTTGGGCCAAAATACACGATGAACACAGAACTGATTACATTCACATTGAAATCTGTTTTATTGGCTGTTTTCAACAAAAGTTCAGTAAACTTCACAGTTCAGTAAGACTCATTGTGTACATTTTCAAGAATGACAATGGCAAAGAATAAATGTCAGGATGACCAATGAAATACAGTATGGACTCAAAGTACAAATTCCCCATATATATATTATAGACTTAAGTATAGTAAAGAAGCACAATTACTCAAGCACACACCAGAGGCCTGTTGCATGAAACTAGCTGAACAAACTCTGAGTTTCAGAGTAGGTTTGGAGTTGACAAATCCATATAAGTCCAACCTGGTTTGATTATCTCTGAAGCGCGTGCACCTGAAAGTGTGACACGTGCGGCAAACAGCCAATCACACTGAACATGGAGAGCGCCCTTTTGATTCACTTCTCGCGAGAGAGCCGCGCAATTCACTTCTGAAGATTAAGAGATTGTTATGAAAAATATCATGAAATTAAATGCATTTACAGAGCAGGAATAAACACTGCTGCTGCAACGAAAGTTTGAGAAGGCAACTGAAAGAAAATATCTGACTATATCAATGCATGTGAATCAAACAAATAGGCCTTATAATTTATATAGTTTCACAAAGACCTCTACACTTAACCGGTTTTAAAGCTTTATTTGATATTATTAATATTATTTAATATTAATGCATGCATTATTTTAATTTAAAAGCAAAGTTTAATATCGTCAATTAATATATGAATTATACATAATTATAATTCATATAATATTAATATAATAAATAATTTGCAGCAAAAGACGAGCAATTTTGTCTCTAAAATGTTTTCACTATAAACTGATTTAAATTTGGAGCGAGAGATACAGGTCATTTTACTCACAGCTGATTGGTCGAGATCTTTAACCCAGAATAAAACCTGCGGTTAACCGTGTAGTGTAAGTTACCATAGCAATGAAACCCGCTAAAAACCAATCCACCTTCATGAGCCCGAAAAAACAGAGTTTGCTCAAACTACTCTTGAACTTACCTGGGTAGAAACTGAAACCAGCTTTGTGCAACAGGCCACGGGTGAATAGACAATGCAAGCCTACTTTTTTGGTTGAAAGCGTTACTTCAGTTACATGTTGGCCTCGTACACACTGTAGGCTAAGTTTTAGAGTGACAACCGTATTTAAATGCGGGAGTGAATCCCCTAAATCAGGGATCTCCAAACTCGGTCCTGGAGGGCCACTGTCCTGCAGAGTTTAGGTCCAACCCTAATTAAACACACCTTAACCAGCCAATCAAGTTTTAATCAGGCATTAGGCCTACTAGAAACTTCCAGGCAGGTGTGTTGAGGCACGTTGGAGCTAAACTCTGCAGGCCAGTGGTCCTCCTCCAGGACCGAGTTTGGAGACCCCTGCCCCAAATTTTCGTTACATGTGTGTACAGAACACGACTTACTGCCAAAAATGCGATGATTGACAGGCTGGAAACCATAGCAACGTTCTGGTGTCTCTCTTGTTTGGTATCCATTATTGTGACCAAAGCAGTATTACAGTGACAAAACACTCATTTTCAGCAATTTAACTAAACGCAGTCGACAAAGGGGTCGTGTTTCATTTTAATCTTGCACAGCCTGTTTTACATAGGGGTGCTTTTTCTGTGTTGCCATGATCATACATTATCAGCGCTTTTGGGATTGTTGTTTAAGCTCAGCTCATTAAGCGATCGGGTTAATTAAGTTATTAAAGTGAGCAGACATGAATCGCGATAATTTCATCTTATTTTCAGCATAAAGCATTTGGATTTATTTCGGTTTATTTTAGGAGCTTGTTCTTGTTTGCTGATTTTTCTAGCAAGATCTGGCAACACCAGCGAGTCCAGGCTCGTACTGCGTTCCTTGTGCTGTGATTCACCGCGCATACAGACACATCTCCGATGCACGTTAAAAAACGTCATTAACAACTTGTTCGGTTCCGTTCACACTTCACAAAATTGCTGTAAATGCGGTTAGAGTTGGTTATTCGGGAGTTAATTCGGTTGTAGAATGCGGTTGTCACTCCCGTATTTTACTGAACTGTGTGTGTACAGAACGAGATTAAGCACTAAAAGGTGAACTGACAACCCGAATTTAGCTGCAGTGTGTACGTGGCCTTTTTTTTTAATATTTCGAGTATGCCTACTTCAAATTACTTATTGAGGTAGCCTATACATTTTACAATTTTACATTTTCATACAACTTGTTCCGTTTGCTTAAATGTATGCAGAAAAAGATAACCACAATAGAAAATAACACATTCAATTTCTTAATTTGTAAATACAATTTTTAAAAAATAACTTTACACTCAGTGGTGGCAAAATCAATTAGCCTATGTACAGAGAGATGTTCTGCCCATCTGATTCCATCTGAATAAAATCTCCCTGCGATCGGTCAGATGACCACCCTTTTTCCCCCTTTCATATCCATTGTAAGTTGTCCGCATCATGTAACCATCCTGTAAAAGCTGATGTCCAAGGTAGTTTGAATGGGTGCTGGAAGAGCTCAGGGCACTATTACTCTGGTAGATGTCCAGTACAGGGGCTCTGGCATGGCAACATGCTTTTGACATGTGGGACAGGTCTGCTTGGTCCACAGCCACTCGTCTATGCACTAAACCAGCAGCAGGAGCACAATATTAATTATACATTCAGCTATTTTGTACAGTGCTATCAATACCATATTGTTCTAAAGCAACTTTTACAAAGGACAGCATCTCAATACCTAAGAGAACAAGCCACACGGGACAATGGCACGTATGAAACATGGTTAGGGATGAGGATGAACTCAGGAGAATACAATAGCTCAGCAGCTACAGTAAGTTAAAATGTAGAATAGGTAGTAGCTAATCTTAAATGTCCTGATTTCTGGGCCATTTACATTTGGAAATAATGCAATTTTGAAGTTAAATTTGACCATTTATAATACCTATCCTGGCTACTAGTTTATAAAGTCTGAACCCTTACCTCACTGTGGAAGCTGTGGGAACAGTGAAGCTCTCTGATACCTCCTCCTCCTTTGCGTAGGTCGTCATGACAGATCAGACACAAACTGTCCGCATCACTCTACAAAACAAACACCACATTATATCAACCAACCACACATTATATTTGATCAGCAATACAAAAATGCAATTCCATTTCACATTTTTTTATGACCTGTCCATTTAATTAAAGTGATAGTTCTCCCAAAAATAAAACAGCTTTGGACCCCATTGACTTTTCCCCAAATAAATACTTCTTTTTTAATCCAAATTTATTTGGGATAAAATAATCAATAGGATGTGAATGTGAATGTAAAAAGTATTATGAATTTATACTTGAGTGAATTTACGGGTGCTGAGACTCAGTCACCATGAAATCAAAATGGAAAATTCTTATTTTTTTGTGGAATATTGCAATATTTATTATAAATTATTTATTTGTGCATATCATAATGTTTTTGAAAATTCATGTGCCCTCATAATCTTTAATCAAAATAACTTCCTCTCCCTCTTGCATTGACTTCTCTTCTCTTCTCTGATGATGTGTTTACAGGCACGAGGGTGGGGCAACCTGTCACTCACATGACATCACAGTAATAGCAAACCAGAACCATCCAATCAATTCCCGATGTCAAGTCCCGCCCAACATTTTTTCTTGTTTGAGAAGCTGTTTCACTCATTTATACATAACAATAGGGAAGAAAAGAATATCTAAAATATTCAAACATACTTAAAACAATTCCTGATTCTCAACAGGTTGTATTTAACTTTATACATTTAGTTTTTAGCTTCAGGAAATAATGTGTTGTACATGCACTGAGACAGCCTCAGATTTTTCTAGCCTTGTCAAAGCACTGTATCATAACAATAAAATGATCTTATCTCATGTTCGCTTATGTAAATGCTCCTGAGATTGAATAACCTATTGGTAATCATTCACATCTTTACACATTAAAAAACAAAATCATATAAATCACACCAACCAGAGACATGACATTGCGGCTCCTAAATCGGGCTTTTCTCTCCAGAGGCTCGTGCACCTCAGGGATGGTAGGGATGGGATGTGGGCGTCTTTCACATGTGCTGCCCTTGGTGTGCATTCCCTCCTCATTATTGCCAACATGGCTGGAGCGAGAGCACGGCCTCGCCTCACTGCGCTGAAGCCAGTGGCTCAGGTGAGCTGGGCTTGGGGCCATGGTGGCAGCTTGCAGGCGGCTCAGATGCATTGCATTCAGCTGAGCCTGTAAAATATGCATAATATGCATGCAAGCATAAAATAAGAAAAGGCACAAACAGTTAATTTTTCATTACAATTGAAATTATAACAAAAACAGCATAATAATAGTTCAATCATGACATCTCTCGGAATAGTTTTAGCATGTTATTGTATATGGCAATGTTAATGTATTAGATCTTGGTGGACTAGATCTGCTACGCTGCTGTTGCTGCAAGTATAAGAGCAAGTATGGACTTGCTACAGCTAATAGATACACAGACACACTGATGTGAACATGTAAGATATGCTGTTGCTGCATAAATAGACATCCATAAATCCTGTAGCAGATCTAGGCAGGTGGAGCTGGGGGAGGTGGAGGGTTTCAGAGGAACTCTGATAGCGCTGCAGAACTAGCTTACAGCAAACAATGAACCAGACTATTTAAATGTTGAGCAAGCAATCTCATTGGTTGCAGAATCAGCTTGTGCCAAGTGATAATGATGTGATTGTTGCCAAAGACTATAGATATAGAAAGACGGTTCACTCCTATTAGCTATGAATGGGAGAAACTGCAACGTGCAATATGGCGGAATATGTCCCGCCTTCTAAGTAAAGAGCCAATCGCTGATTGATAAAGTCATTGCATCACTGCAGCTGAAGTTAGAAGCTCTGGTTCCCATAGAAACCTTATTTTAAATAAAAGGCTCCCATAGAAACCTGAGACTCGCGCTTAGGACTGCACATGCGCAGAGGCTCGTCTAGCCTGAAAAATAAGCTTTTTTAACGCTATTTGAGCATAAAAAACAACATTTATGGGACAGTTCATGTCAGATTTTGTTACTGAAAAGGGTGGTCATTTGAAATATGTTATTTAATTGTGAGTTCGCCAAGCAGTTTTTGAGATTTCAGGATTCCCCTATTCAGTTAGATAGGACTTGGTCTTGGATGCCCTAAATAGCTTCCCGGAGGCGGTGCAAATATGGCTGCCGAGTGAACAGACTTTCCTTGAAAGAGATTTTGTTGTTGCAGAATGCATGTTAAGGACCAGTTAGCCTGCACTTTCTAGAGTTTCATGACTGAAGTAGATATAAGTGAAAAGTTTAATTGAAATTTTAGAATGATGCAGTATTTGATATGTCCCTCTTTTCATTTCCAAAACTGTATGACTTTGTTTCTTCCGTGGAACATAAAATGGAAGACATAATGGAAGTCAGTGGGCTTCAATGGTGTTTGGTTCCCAATGTTCTTCAAAATATATATATTTTTTCTCCATAGAAGAAAGAGATGCATACAGGTTTGCAAGGGTAAGTAAATGATGATGTAATCTCCATTTTGGGGTGAATTATCCCTGTAATGGCAGCAGGACTTGAGCTACAGAACTCCACAAGATTGTGTAAAACCAGGGGCCAGTTGTTCAAAAGTCATCTGATTGGATTTCGGCTATCGGATTGGATAAAATCTTGAAAATCAGTTGTTCAAAAGGAAAAAAGGATTCTGAAATCAGATTAGATCACAAAATCCAATCTTGGTTTTGATCTGGATAAAATCATCAGTTTGTGCTTTTCAAAACTTTTTAGTAAGATTGGGATACCTTTGATCCAAAAAATCTGGATTATACTGATCCCATCAGAAGGGTGGATTTCAGGAACAAAAATGTATTAAAACTTTAAAACTGGTCAAAAAATACAACATTTGTATCATGTAATATACATACACACATATTTTGTATTTTGCTCTTGATTAGTTTAACTGTTAAAGTAATAAATTAGAAGTAGACATTAGGCTATTTTAGCCTTCTGGTAACCTATACTGTAAAGTAAAAAAGAGATTTTGGTGCCATAAAATAATTCCCAAACAGCTGTAAATATCAAACAAAAATATTATATTTAATTTAAAGTGTTTTTATCACTGTTTGTAAACTACATTGACACAATCATAAGAGATGAACCAGTCAAGTTTCTCGGGTGAACACTATGGGAAACTTTTCTGAGAGAACGCAAATATTTTTTTCTCATATACTTTCTATCAACATATCCCTTTCGGGGCTCCGTAGAACACTACAAATCCAGATCTGGTAATCTGAAAAAGTGTGTATCTGTATCAGGGTGATCCAATCCAATTTTGCTTTGAAAAACCAGCACAAAAGTAAGATGGATTACCTGATCCTGGATAGCAAAACATCGGATTTCCAAATCCAGATAATTCTGATCCAGATTAAACTTTTTGAACAACTGGCCCCTGATGATCCATATTATCCAGTATGTGAGAATGATCCAAACATTTTGTACAATGAGCTCACAGTTGAGAATTTCACATATTTCTTATTGATCTGACCTCATGTTTAAAATTATTTTAAAATGTTCCAACTCTGTTCCTTGCAGATTTTGATGCAGCTAAAAAAAAAGAAGAAAAACTAATATCAGTCTGTCTGAAATGTCTGACTCTACTTTAATCAGTTTTGTCCAAACACTGGAAGGTAATTTCAGGATAAACTCTTCTTAGAGTTTAGATTATGCAAAATGTGTCCTGCTTTGATCTCTGATGTCACAAACCTGTAAATCAAAATGTTGCATTTTCACAGCTGTGAGATGCACCTTTTGATTTGCAACCTGAATTATCTGTTTTTCTGTACAGAATGTGACATTTTAATGATTCATAATTATATTGGGTCTTCATTTCTGTAGGGCAAATTGTGTACATTTATGCACCAAACATCATCATGTTTTTATTTAGCCAAAGAATAATTTTTAACAAATCAGTGATGTTAAAATAATTAATTTTAGCTTCAGTCCTGTCAAATAAAAAAAAAGAGAGAAATAAAAATGTAATTCAGTTGTAATAAGAGAATAAACAGGAAAAAAAGATGAAAATAAAATGCAAAATTTACTACGGAGGGAAGAGAAATAAATTGCTTGTGGAAAAGCCCCTAGTGTGGCTTTAAGATACTATTTAAAAGTGTTAATTGAATCAACTGCTCGTTGGCTGGCTGTAAGACAAATCCACAGTTTGGCCCAAAGCGACTGGTGTCTTTCTGCTCTCATTTAGAAGATCGTGTGCCATAGCACTCAAACTTGTACAAGCTACATACACACACACAAAACTTGTATTGTGTACTGACCGGGCATGGAAGTGAAGCTCTGCGACTGGCCAATGATCGACTTGGAATTGGGACATCCCAACTGCTCTTCCTCTCAGCCTCTGGCTCCTCTTCCTCTTGTTCTTCTTCTTCCTCCTGCTCCTCCACATCTTCCTGCCCTTCATATCCTCCCTGCAATGTTGTAAAGATTTCATCTTCCTCTTCCTCGTTCTCCATGTTAAACAGCTGTAGTTGTCTCCAGTCCCTGAGACGAATACCTCTGAAAGAGAAACTGTGAGGGGCAGAAGCTTGAGGCTGTGCGACTGGGTTCTGGACAGGCCTTGGATTGCTGATTAAGCCTCTGTAATTAGATCCCCTGGTTTTCTTATCCCATCTGTTTCCTCTGTAGCTCTAAGCCTCATAGAGCCGAGTCGACACAGCGGGCCGAATGCCGAATGCAGGCTCCTTTAACTCCTGAGTAATCTGTTTAGGAGAAAGGTGGGGACTTGGAAGAGAAGGGAGGGGATTCTCAAAGCTCTCTGGAAGCATCTTGCTCCAGATCTGTTCAGAATGTTCTAAATTCTTTGGATACCGCATGTAGTGCACACTATACTACAACGCAATCTTGAAAAAAAAAAAAAAAAAGGGATCAAAATGATATCCAGGTCAGTGTCTCTGCATGATATAAAACAGATGCCCAAGAAACAACTTGTGATTTTATCTCGGAATAAGTGAGACATTAAATTTAGAACACTTTCTGAAAAGTTTTTTCTGTGATAATTTTCCGATAAAAAAACAAAAAACCCATGTTTATTTACCTCATACACCCTACACAAACACACACAAACCGAGTGTGAAAGGCATCAGTGAACTGGATTATCACTTAAGTAGATACTATAAATGTTAAGCACCTTAGAAAGTGCAATCACAGGGGCCATCTAAACTTAGACCCCACAAATACATACATGTAACCCACATGGACTAAAAGCCAAACAGAGTGTCAACAACAGAAGAAGTCATGACAAGACATTGGATGTTACCAATATTAAGTGTGACTCATTGGACAGGTAATGCTATATAATCTATTGAGCCACTTGGTCTTTGATTATATGAATCTGCCTTTTCCATTTTGTCAAACATCCAAGAAAAAGGAGGAAAGACATTGAGTTCTTTGACATTTTTAAAGCTTGATGTAACAATGAAATCACAAGTAACAAAATCTCCTAAACAAACAAGAACCTAAATATGGATTGCCTCTAGATGGCAGCAATACACAAAACATTTTTTTCCTTCACAGTTTAGGGACCGTCATAAAAGACTGGAAAATTATTGGGATGTAAACATTAAAAATAACAACGCTTGCATTAAAAATATCAAGAATGTGCAAGATAAACTGTAATAAAGATGCTACATTTTATGTAACACAGTTTTTTTTTAAAATGTAACATTTGTGGCATATTTATAGATCAAGTCTCTTTTAAGAGTCTTTGATTGAGTCCAATAACCAGCTGGGTGAATTCATTACTGAAAACCCCCACAAAATCTGCACAGATGATGTTCAAACAGGTTTTGCCCGAGCCTGGACGCTGCTGCTTGACCCAGTTCAGAAGCAGACTATAGGCGCTCAGGGTCATGCTTTGCAATGACTGGCATGGATGACAAAGTATATACCTGGCATCCTCGGTTAGGTTCAGACCAGCAGCAAAAAACCTATCTGAAAACAAATTTAGGGCAGTTATTTATAGAAGAACAACCTTTAATGAAAGACATCTTCTCATTTTCTTATTGTGACTGACCTGGTCTCCCTTCCTCTTTCCTCTCCTCCAGGTAGGATACGACACGTTTTGGATCTGATGTGTTTGCCCACCAATATTCACACTGGGGCCACAGTTCCTCGTGCCCAGACGCAGCTGAGTCATCATATGACAGAATAACCTGATAACTGTGATTCCAACACTCCTGCAGTGAGGGTGTGACCTGAAATAACACAAATAACAAGGGAATTATAGGAGAGATAGTATTCAGCAGCGGGCCATGTGATCTCAACCCTGAGAAGCAACCATGGAAAATAAAAATAGCTTTTATCAATCTGCTGATAGGGATGCACCGATAGGATTTTTTTTTGGGTTGATATCGATTATAACAAACAATTATTGGCCGATTCCGATACCAATATTTATCACTTGCTCTCTTATTTGAAGTTTTATCATTAAAATAGATAGTGTTTTGATCATGTTTTAAATTAGCAAAGTTCAAAAATGCATGTATTAAGTTATACTAGCTAAATTATTGCTGCATCATCAAATAATTTCTAATGAACATCCATTTAACATTCAGCAGGCCAGCATAAATACATAAACACAACAGAATAAAGATACATATGAAATAAACAGTGCTTAGGTTGGTTTTACAGTGGTTTTCAGGTACAGAAGTAAACAAATGTAAAATAACACTGCATATTCTTCAGTGTATAAATTAAATCCATATTAATCCTTATTAAAGTTACAAAAGTTATTTTGTAAAGAGTAGTGAGTGATTTTTTTGTCTTTTGTTGTTTGATTAACATTAAAACGTAGACAGCAGCGCAGCAGGAATATTAGGCTGCTGTCACTTTAAGAGCTGCACAGATCCAATATACTGTTACACAAGCATTTTATTTCTCAGCTGTTTATGTTAATTTAAGACACAACCGACTATGTTATACAGCCATATTGATATACTTTTGTGTGATTTAGAAGCGAAAGACTTCACACACGGGCTCGCGCTATGGATGTGTGCGAATTTCTCAACTTTTTGCTTTTGAATATTTAAATTTGCAATGCTTAAAACCACATGCAAAGGATAAACTTTCACAAAGATGCAGCACTGGCCCATTCGGGACAGTGACAATGTTGTATTTTGTACAGTTTTCATTGTGTTTTGGCAAGTATTTTATTATTTTACCCAGAAAAAAATGATTGATTATGCAACAGACATTATACAGCTCAATGCCTTCAAGCAGTTAATTAATAAACCAATGTAAACTGATCAACAAATGGCCGATACATCTGTGCATTTCTAGATATAACTGAAATCTTCATCTTATGTGAATGTACATCTATGTGTAGAAGTTTTTTGATGAGTAATAGAGGTGTTTTTTGATGGTAAAAAGGTTTTTAGTAAGCAGCCCCGCACACATGACGTGGGGGGAAAAACATGAACATACTTACATGATTGGGACAAATTTTATTGTTAAAAGTGCTTATGAGGAATTGAATGAGGTCTCTGTGTTGATCCAGGTTCATTCCATCAAAGGCAGAAAGTGCAATGATGACCACTTCCTTGATGTGCTGGTCTAACCAGTGAGCAACTTCTGTGAGCGCTTCCTTCAAATAACACAGCCAAAACACAACCAAAGTTACTCTCAATTGAAATGAGGATTTAACATTCTTTTAAAATGATCAGTACCTTCACTGTCAGAAGAGAGTAGATCCCATGTGCAAAGTAGAAAACTTTATTAGGGTCTTTTATCTTATGAGCTATTCTGAGATCAAGAAACCGAATGCCTAAATCCAGCTGGTTAGAGATCTTGTCCTCCTGGATAAAAATAAGCCATGAAAAATGCTGTATATCATCAACATCTGTCATAATTTACCCACATTAAGAATGTTCTAAACCTGCATGACATATTGTTTCTGTGTTACACAAAAGGAGGCAGAATGACACACACAGTCACCATTGTTGTTGCAAAGATGCAAAGAAAGTGAAGGTGACTGAGGCTGTTAGCCATGTTAACATTCTGCCTTTTGTGTTCCACTGAAGAAATAAATTCATAAAATTTGGAACAACATGTCTATTACTAGCTACCTGTGTTGTTGCCCATTTGATTATACAGGGCCGAACGATACAGGGAAATAAAGCGGCTAACACTTGCAGCACCTTCGGCTCAGACTTCAGCACTGAGGACTGCTGATCTAAACAGTAAGTCATGGTGTCATGACTTCCTGAAAAACAGTAAACAGATGGTGATCATTGTTAAATAGTAACAGTTATCAGTCAAAAAAGGTCATCAATTAACTGCAAAACTACAAACTGAAAAAATAACAACCGACGTACCGGGTATAGCGAGATTCCACAGCGGGATGTCCCAAAAACCCGCGGACATCTCGGACATCCAGTCTGAACATCTGGAGATGCATATTTCTTCATCCTCCATTTACTACGTTTTTAAATGTTAACACACCTAAAACACGTGTATTATTGTTCATTCACAGCACCATCCTCTACTGTACACTGACCGCTGAAACTAAATATAATCGTTTCCGCTTTTTTCTGTGTCATGTGATGTCAGACAGAAACACCATGTTAGAAAATGCACGGAATTCCATTTAGCGTTGTGATCATTACATTTGTGAAATACGAATTTGTTAGTGTTCAGAAATGTAAAGATTTCCCATGATCATGACTTTTCCTGTCTCGAATCTGGATGACAACAATGTTAGGGACCATCTGAAAGTGCGATTGTTTTTCGTTTTGTTGAAGAGACCCAACACAACAGAAACACGTTTGGAGTTTATTTTATTTTTAAGAATTTTGTTATTAAAGATGTTTGTCATTCCAAAGCTCACAAATACTTTACATGGTAACCAACCATGGATTTCTCTATAACCATTGTCATCAAAAACGAGTGAAACAAACTGATATAAAAGCAGCTACAGGGAACAATTCTAAGAACGTTCTGGCAAGGTTCTCTCAAAGTTGTGAACAAACGTTCTTCCAGTAACGTTAATTAAACGTTCGTTTAAAGTGATCTGGTCTTTAATAATGTTCTCAAAAACATTATTTATACATTGTTCATGGAACTTTTTTCCTGAAACATTTTAGTTGGATGTTTGTTTAATGTTTTTTTTTTTTTTACTTGTTTCAGAATGTTAGGAGAACATTCAAAAGTAATGTTCCCGTAATGTTTTCAAACTGATAAAATGGAACGTTTCCTTAACGTTTGTATAACCAAGGAAAAAAGTCTTTAAAACATTTAATAAACTGGTCATTTTGAACATTCAGAAATAACTTTTTCATAACTTAATGGGAACGTTAGAAAAATGTTCTTAGAACATATTTTTGTTAGCTGGGAAGATTCTGATTCTTCTTATACTGTTTGAAGGAGATCCCATGTTGACTCCAAAGACCCTCTCATGACCCATGGTCAGCATTGTTGAGCTGAATGATATCCTGAGCAAGGCTATTCACCCCAACAAAACCTCCAGCAATGATGATGCTTTCTTTGTCAGAGGGTAGGCCGTCATGGTCTTCTCCTTCTCCTTTGGACACATTATGAGTAAAGTACTAAATTCACATTTCTTGGAGCATTTTGTTGAAACTAAACAGACTTTTTAGTAAACGTAAGGTATTTTTAAGCCATTGACATCTCTTAACTCACCTGGTCTGCCTATTCGTTTCTTGTTATTGAGGTATGAAATGACTTCCTTGGGATCTGAATAATCAATCTGAGTACTCAAAAAAGTTATGAACTATCATTTTTCATAGGGGAAGGTATTTTCCATTAAGCCTGTTGAATTCGATTAGCAAACAAACTCAATTATGTTCTTGTTCAGGGGAATATTCAAAAGAAACTTGATCTGTAAGTTAACACCAAAGCACAGTGGTAATTTCTATTATTATTCTAGGTTAATATTAAACTGAAAATGATCAAAATCCTCAAAATCATCAAATGTATTTAATCTGTTTATCTGCATCTGTTCTTTATTGTTCGTCTTATACTGTATGTAGTACAAAAGTGTGCCATTTGTGTCACAGGTAGAGTGAAAGGATGATGTTACAAGCTTGTTTTAATTATTTATCCTCAAACATTTAAAGAGGCAATATTATACCCTTTTACAAAGTCTTGATTTTGTTTTTGGGTTCTACTAGAATAGTTTTCATGCCTGAATGTTAAAAAAACATTATTTTTCACATATTTTACATTGTTGAAGCACCTCTCTTCCCAGTCTGTCTGTAACACTCTGGGCTGCATTTCCCAAAAGCATCGTAAGCCTATGTTGATCATAGAAACCACTGGTGGCAATTGTTCTACGATCAACTTAGGCGTACGATGCTTTTGGGAAACGCAGCCCTGTTTAGTGCCTTTCTGCATCCGAAATTGCATACTTCCCTACTATATAGTAGGCAAAAAACAGTATGTGACAAAAGAAGTACAGGTATGTCCAAATTCACAGTACTCATAAAAGGCAAAAAGTACCCAGATGACCTACTACTTCTGGCGAGATTTTGAAGTGTGCATACGATGGACACTTTACTATCCCATGAGGCCACAGGAGAGTATTTGTAAATGACAGTGAAGCGACATAATTGACGCTGATAGGTCACATGATAATGACAGCATGGCGGATGTAGTGAGTCCAAATTACAGTTATACTGCACACATTCATACTGTATAGAACTTACTTTTTTAGCTGCCATTAAGTAGTTATTCAAAATATGTACCTACTCAAGAGAGTATGTGATTTCAGATGCAGCCCCTGTCTCTGTAAAGCTCCTCCTTCCGAAAAGCGCAATGTGCTCTGATTGGTTGGCTTGACCATTGTGTTGTGATGGGTCAAACTACTTTTTTTTTTTTTTTAAAGTTATGTTTATGGGCTTTTTGTGCCTTTATTTGGAGAGGACAGTAAAGCATTGGGCAGAGAGAGGGGGTTGGGATCGGCAAAGGACCTCGAGACGGGAATCAAACTCAGGTCGCCGTGAACGCATTTGCACCATATGTCGGCACACTAACCACTAGGCTATCTGCGTGTTTCGGAAATGTCACGCCCCTTACCATAACCGTGAGTTTCAGCACACTACTAGGGATATTGTGACGTACGTTCCCGGAAGAAGACCCAAGACTACAATCGTTCAGAATATAAGAGAATAACTCCCTTTGGAGTGACTTTGTGCTTTGCAACTTTTTCACCTTTTTCATGCTCAAACAGCAACAATGTAAAACTGAAAATGTAAACAAGCATAATAGGTCCTCTTTAAACTCTTGGGGAAAAAAAAAAAAAAAAGAATTCCAGAGATATTTTGATTGAATTAGAAACAGTTTTTTTTAATTTCAGGTTATTCACAAATACAGCAAAACAAATGAATCTATTTAACCTTTGCACCAAAACCTGTAGGTTTATTTAGTATCCTCAAAGTTAACATGAATCTGACCCTATTCACCTTTTTCATTCTCTTAATGCATGGTCTGAAATGACTTTTTAGCTTTTCAGCCTCTTCCCTCCAACCACCATTCTGGTCTATAACAGCTACTTTTTCCAGTCCAATCAGTTCCCAGTAGATAAAATCAAATCTGAAATACAGATTATGGAAGTAAAATAGGTTGTAAATGGTGTGTCATTTTGACATTTGTTTATAACGTAAATCAAAATTCCATCATTTTTACAATCATGCTTGTTTGACTTAATTCAGTACCTCCCTTCAGCAGCACAGCTAAACAAGCATCAAGTTTATGGTTAATATACATTACAAGCATTAAGTAAAATTACCTAAAAAATTCACAAAAATTCATCATTCGCAATAATTTCCTAAAACTTGCACAAAGTCACAAATCGCTCTTGGTGTAGTTAATGTAAACAAGAAATTATTTCACATAAATCATGCAATTTCATCTTTAATTTTAGTAATTTAGACAAACTGCTTCTTATATCTAAGGGGCCATTCACAGAGAACGTGTTTTTGGGGTTAACGTAAGGTGCAGGTCAGTGGGGATGCGCATTTTTAAAAAAGTTAAACTTGTACTCGAGCGCCGAGTTTTTAGAAAGCTGTGTCATGTGCGAGACGCTGTGTCAAAGACACAAGCGCAATGGTCAAACACGTCTGTCTAGCACATGTTTGCATAGAAAAACAATGGAAAAGTAGTGCGGTTGAATGCAAAAACACATTCTGTGTGAATGGACCCTAAATCATCTGAAATGAGCTAAGATTGTCTAATATTATATAAAGTTATATCACTGATTGCACAATTAGAACATTGTTGTAGTATTGTGACAGCAAAATGATCATGATGTTTTCATTAACATCACTTTTTCCTTTGTTTTCATCCAGTGTATGAATATGGTGGGATGCCCTTCACTCCTAAACCAGACACCTGGAGTAAGAATAAAGAATATAATGTGTCATTATGTGTCAGAGGTGATGTCATGCCACTTTGAGCATGATATGAAATGAGACGTCTACCTTAAATATGCAGCCGGCCTCAGGTTGCTTAGCCAGTGAATCTGAATCCATGCCTGTATACGCTGAGGTGACATAGAGATCACTGTAGTCCTTCCCTCCAAAACAGCATGAGGTGGTTTTCTCAGCTGGTAGTTTCACTGTCTGCAGCCGTGTGCCTGAGAGAGGAAGTTCATTAACTACTGAAAGATCAGGCAAAAAAAAGCCTAGCCTTCCCCAGAACATGTACATTCATTTACATGTTCTATTTATATTCAGTTGACTGTTAATCATTTGCAAGCTCTTGATAGTTTACTGCTAGTCTGTAGTGAGTATAGAGATGTTCAGTTTGTAGTCTTAAATCCCAGAAGAGAAGTAAAAATTGTGAGTCTCTTTTTATACAGTAGATATTCTAATCATAAATGATGGTATTTGCACCTGATGTGGCGGTTCTCTCATGCTTATCAAGGCTGCATTTATTTGATAAAAAATACAGTAAAAACAGTAATATTGTGAGATATTATTACAATTTATAATAACTGCTTTCTCTTTTAATATATTTTATAATGTAATTTGTTACTGGTAGGGTAAAGCTGAATTTTCAGCATTCTAATATGCTTATTTGGTGCTCAAGTAATATTTCTTGTTATTATCAATGTTGAAAAACTGCTTAATATTTTTGTGGAAACCATGATACATGGATTCTTTTATGAATATAAAGTTCAAAAGAACAGCATTTATTTGAAATAGAAATGTTTTGTAAAATTATACATGTCTTTACTGTCACTTTTGATCAATTTAATGTGTCCTTTCTGAATAAAATCACATTGAACTCAAACTTTTGAACTGTATATTTGTGTCATGAACGTGAGTTTGATGGCAAATTATGGAAGCAACAGTGTGCAGGCCTTTTGTGCTGGGTTTATGGGTCAATTTATGAGTAAATTAAAGCTGCAGTCTGTAAGTTTTGCCTCTTTGTCGCCATCTCTGTTTGAAACTGTTTCGAATTATCATCTTTACGTGGGTTGTGCATCGGCACGGCTCCTCAGCGCGGATGAATCTAATGTTTGCTGTCAGTCACCACATCGGTGTGCATACTATACTTTCACAGATTCTATGTCTTGGGAGTATGACCAAAATAAGAATTTTGTCATCTGAACAAGTAAGTAACATGTCTGCTACTTTTGTTCTGATCAACTGAGAAAAAAAGCATTACAATAAATCATGTTGCCAATGGTGATTAAATCTAACGATCGCTTCACTCGGATCACATCAAACCGTGCAAATTATTATTATTGTTATACTTTGTTCTCAAATTGTTAATGTTAACAACATCAGCATTGCATGACTATGTGTATTTAGTGTGTATTAGCGTTATCTGTAGATTTCAATTTCTGTAGCCACTCCGCAGTCCGAAGTCTTTTGCTTTTGACTACGGGTGAATCTCCAGTTGTCACTGATGATTGTTATTTGGACCTTTCTGGATTACAATCCGCCATCAAAATGATAAGTTTAATTATTGCAGCTGCTGTGAGAAAAGGCTATAAATGATCCGTCACAGCATCCTCCACATGCCATATAGCCTACTAGCTGGAACTCCTTCTTTATGTAAACAGACGTGACGCAATGACGCAAAGACGAACGGCGGCATGCTCGAATTTCCCGCGGATTTTATTTTAAAACCTATTTTATTTTAAAACATTATTACAAGCTTACCGTTGTGAATCGGGTTAAGGTAAGGAGATAGTTTTGAACACTGGCTGGTTACGTACTCGCTCAAAAATTTATTTTGGATAATTTTTAACCAAAAAAAGTTACGAACTGCAGCTTTAAGGTTAACATACTTCAGGAGACTTTCACATTTTGATCTACAACATAAATTATACACACAGTCATACCTCAAATGTGAAGTTACATCAAATTACACATTTCACCATTAGTTTTTGAATTATTGGGCTATATGATACTTATATAAGTATTTAATACACTTGTACAAACTCACACACCTGTTTGTGGGTCGATACGCAGCACTCTTCCTCCATTGAAGCAGGCAACCCACAGTTTGCCCTCTGTGTCTATGCACATCCCGTCTGGTATGCCTTCATCTTTCTCCATCTTGTAAACCATTCTGCGGTTAGCTTAAAAACACAATTTAAAGAATACACAGATTTTACAAAACCACACAAACTCAAACTTTTTACATCAAGACCACAAACCAATGCAAAACAAACTCACATAGCCCTCCAGTCTGGATGTTGTAATCGAAGGCCTCCACCATGAACGCCAGACTGTCGATGTAATAGAAGATGCGGTGATCCAGTGACCAGTCCAAACCATTGGAGATGTGCACTTGGTCAAAATGCTGGACAACAGAGTGGTCAGGATGGAGGGTGTACAGCGCCGCATCCATCACGTCAGGCTTCATGTCCAAACACATGGTACCTGGACACAGCAAAGGAGAAGTGGGAATGGCACAGTTCAAATGGGCTTATTTACTGTACAGAATTAAAGAGATTTTTGTCATCATTTATTCACCCTCATGTTGCTCCAGACCTGTATGCATTTCTTTCTTCTGCTGAACACAAAAGAAAATACTGTATCCTGTTGAATCCAAAACAGTTTTGGTTCCAATTGATTTCCATTGTATTTTTTGTCCATACAATGGAAGTCAGTGGGAACGGAAACGGTTTGTTAGCAACATTCTTCAAAATATTTCTTCTTCTGTGTTCAGCAGAAGAAACAAATGCATACAGATTTGGAACGACATGAGGATGTCTTATAGTTTACATTTGCAGAGTAAAATGTGATCTCTCTCATACAGTACCTGCAAAAAACCTGCCAGCTGGATCTACTTTTCCATCATTGAAGCGGGTTTTTGGTTTTTCCTTGTCATTGACATCGGCAACAGCTGTAATTGAACGCTTTACCCAGTCAACAAATGCAAACCGAGTTCCCTCCGCGATGACGTAACCACCTGCCTGCCGTGGAACCACAGAACCTACAGGTTTCTCTGTGCAAAGAGAAAATATGGCATCACAGAATAAACTACAATAACATAGATACAAGCTAATTCCACATGAATCAATGTCTAATGCATATTTGAATAAAATGCAAGCTTAAAACATTGAATACATGACTTTTAATGTGGCAACTTAGTGTTAACTTTGGTTGCATTTTCACCAAGTGGCAAGGCTTACCTGTGGCAATACTCTCTATTTGACTGGTCAGAGAGTTCCACCGGCTGACCCTTTGACCCGTAATATCAACATACAACAAAGAGGAGTCCTTCTCCTCCCAGACTGGACTCTCACCAACTTCGTTCTTTTCTTTGATAACACATTCGACTTTTATGGAAGACATGACCTAAAGCACACAAGTAAAGTTCATTTAAATGTATATCCTGAAACAACCTTTACCTTAGACACTGCTTAATTAAGCAAACATCAAGGAAAACAAAGTTCAGAACAATGTCACATGCCAAATAATAAACTAAACTTGCAGCTTTATTTCTGCTATTTTCAGTAACGTTAGATTACACTTACTTTTAGCACAGATGTCCAGATGTCCATGTAAATTCAGCACATAACTTTATCAGCCATTATACCATTAAATGCTATGACATTATAACAAGTCATTGCTTAAAATACAACAATAAATAGATATAAATAGATATGAATAGATATAGATATGAATAGATATGAATAAATAGATAGCAATCAAACCCTCATGATGTTCATCTTGTGTACAGTACACGACTGATCTGTATAATTGTTTTGCGCCACTAGTGGCACCAAATGGAATCGCAAAAATGAACTGTAGTCAAACCGGTTTGCCTTGAACTCTGCCTCCGTATGCAATTGGTCGAACAAACAGGTAGTCCCGCCCCAAACCCACGCCATTGGTTGAGCCAAACACTGATAGCGCCATACTACTCTTATTTAGCATTATAAATGTTTGTGAAACACTTATTAATAATATATCATTTAGTATTATAAAAATACATTTAATATGGATCATATGCAGAACTTCAATAAATTAAATCATGAGCTTTGAATGAATGTGTGTGACAACAAGTGATTGTATAAGGCAGTGTTAACAAAGCTACAGTTGTCTATAATCATCTCGATCATTCATTTGACACTAACGAAATAATTAATGTTAAATGAAAATGTGAAAAGACGGACACATTTTATGCAGCATGTATGTTACAAATTAATCATTGCTCAATCACAATTTGTTGTTGTGTAACGCGCTTGTCTAAGCGAGCTGTCATTAGAAATACAGTGGAAACTGCACTAACTCTCTTATTATAAAACTGACTTTAAAACAAAATAAGATTGTGTGTGAGATACGATTTGCAAGACAGACGTCGCCACAATGTTTCATCTGTAGATATTAATGTTACACCAACAAAATCAGAACTGGAGACTTTTTGTGCAGTCTTCTGCAAGAGCAGAACTACAAAACCACGTGATAAAGAAGTCACGCGACTCTGTGAAAACAGTGTGTGTTGGACATCACGTTGCCAAATTAAGACTTTTATGTTGTCGTACCTTTTTAACTTATATCCTCTCTTCCTCTATGGTCGGTGTTCTTGCACGTAGTTTCGCACTTTGCAAGGTTTCCGCCTGTACATGTGATGTGATGTGAGAGTAACATAGAGCGTCCTCTGCGGTCATGCTTATAAATACACCCCAAAATCTGGATAAAAGTGCAAGTGAGAGGAGTTTGACCCCAGTCTCTCAATCTTTGTACATGGGAGGAAAGCGTGACTGTGCTAAAACTATCATAGACCACCAGAACCAAAAGTGTATAACCCATTTCCGCCAAATTTAAAAAAAAAAAAAAATCATGCTTTTGTAAATCATAATTGAAATTGACACAAGTCATTTTTATGAGATGAAAAATCGAAATTATGACTGGAAATTCATAATTATGACAAAGTCGAAACTGTGAAATACTAAGTCAAAAATATGACAAAATGTCGAAATTATGATTTAAAAAGTCAATTATTTATTACATTGTCATAATTATGACAGAAACCAACTTTTTATCTCATAATTTTGGCTTTTTAATGTCATAATTATGACTATTCATTATTATATAACTTAGTCATAATTGACTTAATGTCATAATTTCGATTTAGTATGTCGTATGTAGAATATTGACATGTACAGTAAACAATAATTGTGACTTAGCATGTCATAATTTATACTTTTTATCTCATAATTATGACTTAGCATGTCATAATTTAATCTTTTTATCTCATAATTTCTACTTTTTATGTCATACTTATGACTTAGCATGTCATAATGACTTTTTCATAATTATGACTTAGTATGTCATATTTAAGATTTACCAAAGCATGATTTTTTTTGTTTCGTATGTGGCAGAAATGGTCTTCCATAACAGTGTGATTTAGGTGCACACATTGCATCCAACGCATTTTGGTAGCCAATCATGGTTTAATTAAAATAACAAATGTTTTGTTATATTCATAAAGGCAGATAATCTCTACAGAACACAGGCATATGATCAATGACAGTATGATTCTGAAACAAACACAGTGGTTCATAATGCAATTACAGGTACAAAGGTTAAGGTTTACAGTGAAGTGCAAGATGGGAACCGCTTCAAGCTGTCCGACAGAGGCAGGAAAAACAGAAATTGCTGACGTGCAAGCTTTCTTGCTGTCTGTCTTTTTCTCCCAAGATATTTTCCTTCATTGTGCAGAATTTTCATGGAAATGTTTGATTACATCAGGAGTTGTTTACTCAGCCGAAAGCAAATTCTGCTGCGTGCTGTTTTGTGCTGGAGAAATGGTGCACAGGGGTTCACTGTTTGATAGCAAATGCAGTTCAGCTGAGCAGGGCAGAAGTGGACAGGCTCACTTTTTGGCAGCAGTGGCTTTAGCACGGTTGAGGCGCTCCACCAGAATATGATCAGTGGTGGCTGAACAGCGTGACAGAACAGTACTGATCTCGGATTCATTACGCCTCTCGATGGCAGCCTCTGCGGCACCTTCCACATCCCTGAGAGAGAGAGAATATTATACAGTGGCTCTTTGTCTTAATCATGAACAGTAATGTACACTCCCATTCAAAAGTTTGGGGTCAGTAAGACTTTTTATCTTTGAATGCGTCCTTGCTGAATAAAGGCCCATTCACACCAAGAACAAGAACAAGAACAATAAAGATAACTATAATGAGTATATTAGCAGCACAGCAGCAGATGTGTCGTCTGCCGCTTTAAATGCTTGAGTTCTTTAAAGCAGGATGGATTCTGATTGGCTGTCAATGTTTTTATAGTTTCTCTGTGCTGTTACTGTATCTGCTATTCTTTTACATTTAGATCAATTTTTAGAACTATATCTTTATCATTATAGTTATTGTCCTAGGTGTGAACGGACCTTAAAAGTATTAATTTCTTTCCAAAAAAAAACAACAAAAAAATTGTTTGTTATTTTGTTATCTAACACAATGATAGTAATACATTTACACAAAATGGTCTAACTGTTCAAATACTTCTCGGAATAACCTCTTACCCCACTGCAAGGTGAGCTTTGACCTTCTGCTCAGGTGTGACTTTAGAGACATATTTCTTGGCTTCATATTTGTTATGATGTTTAATGCACACTTCAACAAATGGCTGTAATCCAAGAAAGACAGAAGTATGATTAATTCACAACAATAATTCACATCAATAATTCTAAGACAGATCAACAGGACATCAGTTACCAGATATCCAATAGGAGACTTTTTGCTTTTGGCAAATTTCTCCAGCTCTTCCCAGTCCTCCTTCTCAGCCAGAGCTTTCAACTTCAGCCACCAGAACCTGATAATGAGAAAAACCATCATTCGTATCATCATGACATTCACATTATATTATTCTTCATTTAGAAACATACATTATATTTATATTATATTAAACACCCTATCTAGGTTTGTACCAACAACTTTTTGGGTTACATGCATTTATTAAAAACAATTTATATATATAATTTAATATAATAATAATAATGATAAAAAAAAAAAAAAAAAAAATATATATATATATGAAGACTTGAGATGCAAAAGCCTCTAAGTGCCATCTGAAATTTTCTTCTAAAATTTTTATCAGGCTCATATGTTTGTTTGGTTATAAATAGGTCCTTTCCATTGCCATTAAAGTGAACTAACTAAACATACACTTAGGAGCCTGACAAAAATGATAATTTTAGAAAAATTTCAGATGGCACTTTGCATCTCAAGGCTTCATATACATATATATATTTTTTTACTTCATGTGCCCTCTTAATCTTTAATCAAAATAACTTCCCCTCCCTCTTGCAGCGACATCTCTTCTCTGATGACGTGTTTACCAGTGATGCCGAGTTTGTGAATAAATCGTTCGTTTGAATCGGTTCTTTTTAATGAATTGGTTGAACCAGTTCAGCAAATCGGACTCAACAGTCTGAAAAAGTTTGCAGCGAGTCAGCACAGATCTACAAGTTACTCAATCAAAACTCACTTTCAGACATGCCTGATGAAATGAGCCAATATTCATGAGTGTATGATCCTATGTTGCCGACACCGCCAGTGGGAAAGATAAACTATAAATCCTGCGAGTAAAACTATACCTCTTGTCGGGCACTTTGAAGTCTTTGTAAAGTTGTTCGGCGTGTTTGTGCAGTCCCACTGACAGCAGCATGGTCATGGTGTCATGAAGAGAGAATCCCACAAGCGGCTCACCCTTCTCTTCCTCTAGCTTCCTCTGAAACCGCAGCAGACGCATCTCATCTTCTGTGGCCTGAGACAGAGAAAGGTTATAATTCCTCTTAATAATACACAGATGTAATGTTCTGGTTACACAGACAACGAACTCTGACCCAGGCTGCTAATCTAATAGTCTGAGGTCTTCACCTTGGCAGAAAATTCATTCTTGGCTTTGTAGTACTCGTCCACGGCACTTTGTAAAAGAGCAATCCGAGCTTCCAGTCTCTGCAATTACACATACACACATTAAATTTATGTTCTTAGTAAAAAAAAAAAAAGTCTGCACATCAGGCTAATAAAACTACCATGTATGAAGGAATGAAGGTGGAAAGCATAGAAGACAAACCTCACCAATTCGTGGAAATGAAGCCATCATAATTTCTTTATAGCACTTCTGTCATTCAAATCATGCAAGTGAGAAGAAAATGAGGAAAAAACAAAAGCTGCTATAAAGAGTTGTAAGCACCAACCTGCTCTTTATAGCTGGCCTTTACGTAGAAATTGCCAAGTTCTTCATGATCATCATCTTGATTGAAAAGATCTTTCAGTGTTTCCTGTTCTTGATGTTTACAGAACTGAAACATAGACAAAATCAAAAATCAAGGTTTAAAAATGCAGAGGACAATGCAAGAACATTATCTAAGTGGAAACAGTGATCTTTGAAGTGTTATTTTAGGTTTATTCATATAATATTATAGTGTACCATATAATATGTATATTTTAGTTTATTTTAATTACTGAAAATGTTTTTAATAGTTTTAGTTTGAGTTAACAATAACAGCATTGTGGCTATAGAAGAGCTGACACGAATTGCTTTGTTGAAAAATTGTCCTAAATAGGCAGCATTCATTTTTCTGTCTCTAAAAGTGACATGTAAATGAGATTTGATGTTTAATACACAGCCATGAGCAAAGGGGTTTAGACCACTGAGATTTCATTGTGAGCATTGGTCACATTCATGCCTTAGCTTATGAATAGTAAGTAAGTTAGCACAAAAGGAGGTAGGGACATGCCCTTGTCATAAATAATGCCTATGGTTCCTCAGGTCTGTAGCTGCAGGGTGTGTGTGTGTGTCATAGGAAAGCAGATGTGTGCAGATGTGTGTACCTGTCTGTAGAGGCTCAGAGCCACAGGTTGGTTCCTCAACATCATGAAGAAGTCTCCTCTGTTCAGCTCATTCTTCAGGTACATGACCACTGTGTACACTAGCATAAAGAAAACATGTAGGTAGGTAAACCATCTCTATGTATCCAGTAGTCTATTAAGAAAGTAACAGGGTGTGTGTTTCTAAGTTTTGGAGGTTTTGGAAGATATATGTGAATGTGTGTTTACCGAGGTCTGTGTCTCCACTCTCAATGGCTTTGCTCAAAGCCAGAGGACTCTTCTTCATTTTTAACAACAGTGGGACCTGCTCACCAGAGCGAGGCTCAAACTCCAACAACTGGAAGAGAGAGACCAACACAAACTGACTGACAACCCATAATATCAGTTAATAATAATTCTGTGCCCCTTGGTCCTTATTAGTACATGTTCTGTGCGTGCACGTACCTTAATGGCAAGCTCTGTGCGTCCACTCTCATATGCTTTAGTGGCGATTTCAGAGTAGGAGATTCCTGCAGCATCAGCTAGCTTCACACTCACAGATTTTGCTATGACTTCATCTGATTCCTCCTTCTGCTGGACCTACATTAACACACACAAAGGAAACAAACTTTTGTAGGACTTCACTTGAAGGGCACTTTTCTCACAAGCTTCCTTTGCATCGAAACCTCTCAGAATGGACGAAATGTCATACAAGTTTTAACGTGTGCAAAGAATCTGCACCTGAAAATGTGCTCTGGTTCTCTAAAGAACAGCTGTGAAAACCCTTAATTTCTGTGGCTTTATAAAACTCATAATGAACGGGAGAAATCAACGTTATAATGAATGAGGATTTCAAAAAAGGACACATGCTCATCAATTTATTTGATTAAAAATATTAGTTCACTTCAGAATTCAAATTTTCTGATAATTTACTCACCTCCATGTCATCCAAGATGTTTGTCTTTCTTTCTTCAGTTGAAAAGAAATTAAGGTTTTTGAGGAAAACATTCCAGCGTGACCTTTCCAACATGATTACGTAATGCGTGGCGCATCTCAGAGCTAGTGCAAGATGAGCATTTGTGGTTAAAAAGTATATACATTTTTATTTTTTTTTTTAGAAAATGACAGATCGTTTCGCTAGATAAGACCCTTATTCCTCGTCTGGGATCTTGTAGAGCCCTTTGAAGCTGCACCTGTTGGTAGCTGTTGAAGGCCACTATATGGAGAAAAATCCTGGAATGTTTTCCTCAAAAACCTTAATTTCTTTTTGACTGAAGAAAGAAAGACATAAACATCTTGGATGACATGGGAGTGAGTAAATTATCAGGAAATTTTAATTCTGAAGTGAACTAATCCTTCTATGGTTCCCAAATTAACCCATAAATCCAAACCAAACCTTACAGACATCGTCTGGTATTTGTAGCTTTTATTATTATTATCATTATTAGGCCCATTTTTGCATACCTTTTTATTAGTCAGGACATCACAATTGTGTTTTTAATTTTTTTTCAACTTTCATGGGGATATTTTCAGACATTTGACCTTCAAAAGTATAATAAATCGTCACCTTGGAATTATAAGGTTCTATCTGACATTTCTGTCAAAATTGAGTTATTCACATATTCTTATTCTGTGACAACTTATTTACATTATGTGATTTTTTTTTTTTTTTTTTAAAGTTGTGTACATTTTGGGACTTTTTATTTAGAAAACAAAAAGGTTCTATCTACAAAGTCGAATGGAATGCAAAAACTTTGAAGCTCAATATCTCAAAACCACTCAGAAGAATGCAGATACAACCTTGTAATAATTCCAAGATGGTGAAATATGTACACACACACACACACACACACACCTTGTAGCAGGCCCAGTGTTTGAGTACTCGGCTCACTCCCTGATATTCTGGAGTCTTTAGATAGCGGCAAACCTCAATAGCCAGTGGATAGAGTTTACGATACACCAGTCTGAGACAGAGAAAGAGCCATAACTTAAGATGAATAATCTGCTTTGTTACATTCATCTTAAAACTTTGCTCATTTCAAAGGAAGTAATCACAAAACAATCCCAGCAATGCAAACAGACAGCTGTTCTGCACAAAATCATCTCACCTGTCGACGAGCACCTGTACGGTCATCTGTTTGAACTGAGTGTGGGTAAGAGGAATGCCGACGGTATAGTCTCGTACTGCATTCAACACCCGCAGGTCTCTACACATGCTGACAAACTGCTCTGGAGGAAAATTACTCAAAAAGCACTTCCCAAATGAGGCCGCCTGCAGGGAGAATGAGAGAGAGAGAGAGAGAGAGAGATACATCATAAACCCATTTTTAGTGTCATTCTATCTGTAAATGAAATGTCTCTCCTTCTGCAACCTTCAGCCTGTGTGGCTCACCCTCAGGAGAGTTTTCTGAGTCTCGGGTTCATGTTCATGTCCAGCGGCCTCCACACACTGCCTCACTGCCTCGCTCAGCAGACTCTGTTCTTTAATCTCTCTCAGATACTCATCTGCCTTCTGACTCTCTTTCTGCAAATATTTTCACACATAAAAACCATTAGATGTAATATACAGTACTTGCCGTAATTAGCTTTCAACATGAAGACTTTTTTTATGTTGGCAAAATTAAAACATTTTGTCCTAATAGATTATCCATCTATTATGTATTAGGAAACTTTTAACATTTTTCACTGTAAAGACACCGTGTCAAGTTTTAATAATGTGTTTCCAACATTCACTGTGTCTTACCTCATATTCTTTATGTGCCTCCAGCAGTAATGCTCCAGGAGCCATTGAGGCAATTTTAAAGATCTCCTCACACGCACCTGCAGAGAATCATGGGAAAATCAAATCACTTGTGGGCTTGTAGGACGGAGACAAGCACCATTCACTGGGCAGCCGTGGCCTAATGGTTAGAGAGTCAGACTGATAACCCGACAGTTGTGGGTTCGATTCTCAATACTGGCAGCAAAATGGCTGCCCACTGCTCCAGGTGTGTGTCCATGATTTGCAGTGTGTGTGTGTTCACTACTCACTACTCCTAATGTGTGTGCACTAACTTGGATGGGTTAAAAAACATGTCACTTTCACCTATACAAATCCTTTCAAAAGTTTGAGGTTAGTAAGTTTCTTTTGTGAAAGAAAAGAATACTTTTATTCAGCAATGATGCATTAAATTGATCAAAAATGACAGTATTTTAATGTTACAAATATTTCTATTTCAAAAAAACAAACAAAACAAAAAAAAAAAAAAAAAACAATGCTGTTCTTTTTAATTTTCTATTCATCAAAGAACCCTGAAAAAATGTATTGTGGTTTCCACCAAAAATATTAAGCAGCATATTTCAACATTGGTAATAATAAGAAATGTTTCTTAAGCACCCAATCAGCATATTAGAAGATTTCTGAAGGATCATGTGACACTGAAAACTGAAGTAATGGCTGCTGAAAGATCAGCTTTGCATCACAGGAATAAATTACATAAAAAAAAATCTTTCTGACCCCAAACTTTGAACAGTAGTGTACATTTTTCTCTATATACATCATCTAACCTGGAACCTCTTGAAGAAGCTCATGGTGCGTTCCATTGATGATCCGGACACCGTCCAGTTCTGGCACGAGAATCGATTCATCGTCCAGGTGGTACTTAATTGTTTCTTTACACTCTCCCACCACTAGGAGAAGCCCATCCCACATGACCACAGCCGACGGCTGCTGACTCTTGGGCCTGCGACACCTGCAAGAAAAACATTACAAACTTGTCCTTAAAACTAAATGTCAGTGAAAATATAGCATATACAAAATATACATAAATCATGCAAAGTGTAAAATGATCTCATACCAGGCCATCTGTTTGGGGGGAGTTTTGATTTTGGTGTCCACCTCGCTGAGTTTCTCCTGCACAAGACAACATTCATCACCTGATGCTGCTTTGTTGTGCAAAAGTATTAAGACTGTAATTAACACTTAACACAAAGTAATTACTTAGATTGCTTAGACAAGTTGCTACAATTGTGACCAGAATATACAGATTCATAAAATACATTGAAGTGATATTGCTGGATTTCACTTACCTTTAGATTGGACGTACCCATCCACACATGACCAGAGTCAGTGAGGAGTGCCAGATACTTATAACTGAATGAAACACATATGTGAACTATACTGGATGCTTCTGGAGAGAGACCTGGAGGAGTCTGACACACACACACAGAAACAAATTCTTTCTTATCACAAATGCTTTCTTATCCACATTGGCTGTTTTCACACTTAGTTTGATTGCTTGATCTAAACCAGAGTCCGATTCCACATTACACTTCAAAAATAGAGTAAACACTGTAATATTGTGAAATAATATTACAATTTAAAATAACCGTTTTCTATTAAAATATATTTAAAAATATAATTCATTTCTGTGATGCAAAGCTGAATTTTCAGCATCATTACTCCAGTCTTCAGTGTCACATGATCTTTCATGTGCTGATATGCTGATTTGGTGCTCAAGAAACATCTGTTAATATCATCGATGTTGAAAACGGTTGTGCTACTTAATATTTTGTGGAAATCGTGATATTTTTTCTCAGAATTATTTGATGAATAGAAAGTTCAAAAGCAGCATTTATTCGAAGTAGAAATCTTTTGCAACATTATAAATGTCTTTACTGTAACTTTTGATCAATTTCATGCATCTTTGCTGAATAAAAGTAATTAAAAAAAAAAAAAAAAAAAAAAAAAAAAACTAAACAAATCAAAAAAATCTTACTAACCCCAAACTTTTGAACAGTAGTTCTAGAGTGACTGTTCAATGCTTTTTAAACATTGTTTTATTTATATAATCTGAAATCAAACTGACATTTCAGAAGACAGCTGCCTATGAGGTTATTGTGATGCCCTCCTATATTTCTGTTACTGTGAGAGAGGTTGTCCGAAAGTGAGGGTTCATTCTAGAGACTGATTAAATCTGAATATCTGTGTAGTCTGAGTGTGTGCGAGTGATCTTTACCACAGGTGTGCAGGCTGTATTGTCTAAGATGAACAGATGAGATTCATTGGCCACCAGCACTTTACATTGCCTGTCCTGAGTCAGGACTGCCCAGCATGAAGGCGCCCCCTGTAGACCTGAATTAAAAAAATTAGAAACCTCAACCCTCGATCCTTCTAACTCACTTACAGAACCATGTGGAATTAGGTATTCTTATAATAGCACAAAGAATGCATTTTTTACCTGGAATTTCAGGTAACCGCCTCAGTTTTATGTCGTCAATGTTCGTGGCCAAAGTGAATCGCAAGGCACCTGTCAATATGGCAACTCCTGTCCCGTACGGCGAATGGAAAATCTTGGTCTCCAGCACCTGACTCTGAGAAACTTCCTGTGAGAGAATCAATGCTATGGTTCAGTGATGAATCAATACTGATTTAAAGAAGCAATGCTTTAATAGTATAGAATCACGGATGCATCCTGTGCATTCTCACATTGCCCATGCTGAAGTGTCTCTTGAAGCCACCAAAAAGATCATAGACAAGCACAGTACCATCCTCCTGAACACACAGTAGGTCATCAGACACCGTCCAACCCAACTGCTTCACCACTCCACTCTTCCACTGAGACAGACAAAGAAAGAGAGAGAGTTTACTATACAAATCATTTAAACAGAGCAGTATTTTTACTGCAAAGGCTGCACGATTTGGGGAAACATCTAATTTTGATTTTTCTGAACTGTGATTGCAATTCAAAATGCAATTTTAAAAAAATTCCAGGTTTGCTGTGTTTGTGGGCAAGTAATTAATGACAGAGATTTCATTTTTGGACTAACCCTTTAATGCGCATATACTGTATATTCAAAGAAGCAATTTGATAATCGCAAGAAAACCCTTTGTGATTTCTGTTTTATTTTGATGAATTATGCAGCCCTGCTGTGCCACAGTGTGTTCTTACTGGAAAACTGGCCAGAGGCAGTCCTGAGGAAGAGTAGATCTCTAACTGAGGTCTGGCACTGGGAGAGCGGCGGTTGTGCCCCTTTAGGAGAGCTGATAGAGAAAGAAGTGTCATTCTCTTTGAACTCCACAAAACAACTCTATGTACTGAGATATAATCTTACTCAACAACATTCAGCTTGGCTGATCTCACCCAAAACTCACCGATGGGACCCCCATATGGCGCAGCAGCGACCAGACAGTCTCTCAGACCATCTTTCAGATTCCAGCCCATCTCATACAATTCAATCTTTCTGTTTCAGGAAAAAAAGAACAAAGAATGTGTATGAGAAAGGGGTTAAAAGCATAATAGCACCTGGTATAACTACTTTGCTGGACAACATAAAGCCAAGCTTTGCCTAGATAAACACAACCCATGCTTTCTGGGAAACCTCCTTGGGGTTTGTCCTCTGTAGAGGACATTTGTTTTTAGTCAATTTCTCCGAGATCAAACATGGCACAGTTTTAATGCACTTTAAAGCAGACATCCTGCCATCAACTAAACATATCATTTCATTGATGTGTTTAGGGGATGGAAATGACAAATGTCTTTTTTTTTGGCTGACATTACAGTAAAAACATTTCATTAAAAAGCAGGTATATTACTTAGTAATATGTAATATTTTTCACATGGCTTCTTATAAATATCTTTGTTTTCAAAGCAGTGAATGGATGACTATTTTCCCCAAACATCCACTGAATAGAAACTTCAGGATTTAAGAGTACAGTATATATTGGGAAGACA
The DNA here is from genome assembly GCA_039654765.1 of Mylopharyngodon piceus. NCBI lineage: Eukaryota > Metazoa > Chordata > Actinopteri > Cypriniformes > Xenocyprididae > Mylopharyngodon > Mylopharyngodon piceus. The sequence goes on along the minus strand of CM077460.1, from coordinate 26,356,988 downwards.
GCATAAGTCAAAGTGGTCAACAACTACTAATATTCCATTTCCGATTAAACTCCAACAATACTGTCACTACTGCAGTATTAATAATAGCATAAAAACGTTAATTAAAAAAAGATATTATAATAAAGAACTCTATTTTTTGCCCATGTGTAATAAATCAGTAAGTAAATAGACTATTACATAAATAAATAATTCAGTAAGATCTTTAATAAAATAGTAAAGAACGAACGTGTGAGGTCTGGTTCATGTATTTAGTGGAAGTTGAGGTTTCTGTGTAAAAAATTTAGTTACACTATTTTAAGGTGACGTAGTTACATTGTACTTACTCAGATAAGTACTGACTAATATTAATTAACCACATGTACTTACTATAGAGTTACGGCTAAAGTTGGGGTTTGGTTTAGGGTTAGTTACTTGTAATTATGTATAACTTACTGTTATTACTATAGACTATACACATTACATGTAGTAACATGTAACTACGTCACCATAAATTAAAGTGTTACTAAACATTTTATTAAACAGCTTTTAAAAGCTGGCACTGAAAATTCATATGTATACTGGTGTAAATAAACTTTTTACAAACCTAAATGTATTTTACAACACATTTATTATATCGGTGTTGCAAAAGTCAGATATTTGTGAATGAAAAGCATCATTTTTGACTGCAGTTGTCTTGTCTTGCCTTCATTAATTCTTGATGCCCGCTCATAAAATATGAAAACAATAAATAATTTTACCATGGTCAGACCAATGTGATTACAGTTAGATACATAAAACAAACTAAGGCACTTGTTGAGAACAGTAGCCTAAACACATTTTGAAGAATCAGGCAGTTGTGCTGCTAACTAAATTCACTGCCACTCATGACAGCTGTCACATGACCCAAGTGACAACTCATAACAAACCTCCAGTTTAAAAGCTCCACTTTCTCTGTACCTAAATGAGAATTTGTGCAGGGTTATGGTTTCATACACTCATATTCCGCACCATTTAATAAACAGAATGATTAAGCTGTTCTGTTATTTACCTGTAAAAAGCCTCACCCAAAGGGTTCCAGTTCGCTGTGACAAACGCCATGACCTCCTCTCCTGATGAAACGTTGCAAAGTCTTTAAGCTTATGATAAATGTCCCAGATAGCGCAGCATTATGATTAATTATTTTTGTGTTGTTTATTTCATTCTCTCTCGCCCATCTCTTCCTATCATCTTCTTCGGTGTCTGTGATGACGTTGATCAGAGACTAGCGTCTGTGTTTGGCGCCTGCTAGTGTTTTGGCAGTCGCACTACCGTACACTCGATGCTGTTTCTAATTGCTTATTTATTTTATCATATAATTTATTACAAAATAATACATTTTAAATTAAGTGGCTATAAGTTTCTCTGTGCAGTTATTGATGTACACATTTTTGTCTATACTGCTGTTCAAGCACGTAGACTGCGTTGTCACGTGGTATCTGTTACTTTTCTCTGCGCTGGTAAGAACGGGTCAAGTCGTTTGCGGTTATAAGGCGTTTCAACTCGATTTGTAGGTCAGTTACCAGTGATTAGAAAGCGCTTGAAATCACCTCCGGAGGAAGACAACTTTCTTCAACAGCAATTTGCCGTGCAATGAATAATGAATTACCACATGGTGTCGCTGCTCCTCCACATGTCACATCTATCTAGCTGCACCACACCTGATATGGACACCTGTTGTGTCGTTTGATCCAGGAATGGACAGAAGAATGGCGCAGGTGTGTTGGCTTTTAAAACGTACCCTCTGGGCTTAGCTGTTGTCTTCGTATTGCCTGTTTGAAACGTAACCTCATTCAGCTAGAATGTAGCAGGCTGTAATCATTAGGACTTTTGTGGGGAGATAACATGCCGCTGTTGAGCGTCTCAAAATCGCATCATTGTTAATATTACAAAAGCAGTCTTGCTATAATTACACTCTTGTCTTGTGAGGTTGGGGGTTGACTATTTAACTGTCAATCAGATGAGACCACTGGGAGTCTGGGAGTCCTCTTTTCATCCAAGAGCACAAAACAATTAGCTAAAGGATAAAACGTTGTATTAACAATAATACATACTTATAAGAGGTTTCATATATTGATGTTTATTTTAAATATAGACTCTCATCATTATTATTATTTTTTATGTTGATTTAATAGGTAGACCTTATTGTTAATTCTAGGATATGTGTGGGGATTCAAAAACAATAAAAAAATATGAGTCATTCTTTAAAATTAGCCACATTACAAAGGCAGTAATAATGTAAGAAGACATGACAAAAGAAGATTTTTGAGAGGAGGAGGGCTGGGTCTGTGGAGGAAAATTAATTTATTTTTCACTCTAGCTAGAGCAGGACAAATTTATGTAGCCTTACTGGGATAAATAATGTCATTATTTAACAATGCAGAACATGCCGAGTTGCCCCTATATAATTACAGTTATTCTAATCTAAATAATGATATCAGTATATAAAAAAGTATACACTAGTATTCAAGTTTGGGGTCAGTAAGGTTTTTGTTTTAAAGAAATTAATACTTTTATTCAACAAGGATGCATTAAATTGATCAAGAGTGACAGTAACGACTTTTACACTGATACATAAAAATTCTATTTCAAATAAATGCTGTTCTTTTGAACGTTCTATTCATCAAAAGTATCGCAGTTTCAACAGAAAAGTAGCTCAACTGATAATAATACTGTATTTTTAGTCAAATAAATGCAGCGTTGGTGAGCATAAGAGACTTCTTTCAAAAACATTAACAAATCTTACCAACCCCAAACTACATAATAATAACGGATAATAACTTAAGATAGCTGTATAAATTAACACTCTACTGACTGCCTCTCTGGGAAGTTACATAGTTGCAATAAAGCATCCATACCTGTAGATGGAGGGTGAACCAACTCCAGGGTAAGGCTAGATGCATTTCCTCCTTAAAAACACATAAATAGAATGGCATGAAATAGTTTCAAGTTATGTGTCACTTAGCAACAACCTATACATCCCAGCATAAACGCTCCTGATAAATCATTTTTTATTAAATCGGCTACGTTCACAAACCAGTTTGAACAGAAAAGCAAGCATACTATACAGTATGTGTGATTTGGCATGTCAGCCAATTTGAATAATAAATAACCATTGCCTTATATGCAGCAAAACAAAAGTTTTATTAAAATTACTAAATAGATTTTATATATCGCTTATAATCACAAAAAGCTGTCACTCTCAATTCATCGTGATCTCACAAAGTGCTGCTATAATCAATGAAGCTGACTGCACAATGAATCTCTTATTTATCCTACAGAATGTCTACACTTTGTTTTTTATAAATTGTTATAAACTTATTACGAGAGGAACTGCGAGCGTGCAGAACTCAGCGATGTGTAGATTCTAACTTAAACGCGTTTGATTGGCCTTTGTGTTCAAGAATTCAACAGATATGTTGGCTATATTGCTCAACGCTGCAAAACAAGTTGTAAATAGAAACCTTTGACGCTCTTAAGAATTCAAACACCAAATTTGTTTCACCAATATGCTATTATTACAGAGAAAACTGATCCTAGACCAGCAGTTAGGGGCAGCTTTTCCCTCTAAAAGCAATTAGAAGCAGCAGCAATCAGTGGTTTGAGTGAGAAAATTCCACGCTAGTCTCAAGTCTTTTCTGCATCACAATGTAATTTGATGAGTCTTTACATGAGGATCTCAATATTTTTGCCGTGAAGCTGTGGTGAATAATAATAACTACATTTATGAATGACTAGCCAATCCACTTGATTGAAAACTTGGCTAAAATGATTTTTCAACTGATTTGAATCAAATAAACATCATTGCAAGCTAACTTTCCAGTACTGATTCAACCTGAAGAAGCTGAAACAACCATTAGTGCTCTTGAGTGGTGTTTGCTGTGTGAGTTAGAGAGCGCAGGGAGGCTGCCATGCAGGGATTGTGTCTGATCCACTGCTGGTGAGGTAGATAGATGCTTCTACGCCTCTGTGGCCCGTGATTTAGAGAGCGAGACAGCTCTGGGGTTGTCTGAGGTGGCTGCCACCTTTCTGATCAGGCTGATGAAGAAGAAAAAGCAGACCATCCATCAGCGCCCGCACAGCGACCATTGTCACTCACACACTTACAGCCAGAGAGAGAGGGACTTAAAGCTTGTGCAAAAGTGCCTACTTTTCAAATGTCAGCTGACATGGGCCTTTCTTCTGCTGGAGTGGTTCTGTCTTTGAAAATAACCCCAATCTTCCTCTATAGTACAAAGCTTTTCCTTCAATGGAAAAGCTTATGGACAAACCTGAAAGGAAAATTCCAGGTTCAGTACAAGTTAAGCTCAATGGACAATCTATATCTATAGATATCTATCCATCCATCCATCCATCCATTTTAAGTCTCTGGAAAAACTCTCTTCACAGATATATTTGCACAAAGCATTTATTTGATCAAAAATATAGTACAAGCAGTAATATTGTGAAATACTTTTATAATTTAAAATAACTGTTTAAATATATTTTAAAATGTAATTTATTCCTGTGATCAAAGCTGAATTTTCAGCATCATTACTCCAGTCTTCAATGTCACACGATCCTTCAGAAATGATTCTAATATGCTAAATTGCTGCTTAATAAACATTTCTTACTATTAATGTTAAAAACAGTTGCGCTGCTTAATATTTTAGTGGAAACCGTTATACCCCCCCTCCCCCAAGATTCTTTAATGAATAGAAAGTTCAAAATAACAGCATTTGTTTGATATAGAAACCTTTTGTAACAATGTAAAAGTCTCTTTTATCACTTTTGATCAATTTAATAATAATAATAATAATAACATTTTATTTATATAGCATCTTTCAGACATAAAATGTAGTTCAAAGTGCTTTACATGATCGAGATTAAACAGCTGAACAGCAAAAACAATACTGGGCTTAAAAGATACATCAGCATAAAAGATAAAAAGGATTTAAATACATCACACAATATAAGATACAAACATATAAGAAAAAAACCCAAAATGAAAATAATCTTCTATAAAACACAAAATGATAAAACATTGAAAAAAACAATTTATTATAACCAAAAGTACAACTAAGTAAATGCCAAAGTAAAAAAATAAGTTTTTAACTTCTTTTTAAAAATAGTAAGTGTGCTAGCTTCCCTAATGTCTAACGGTAGTGTATTCCATAGTTTGGGGGCATAATTAACAAAGGCAGCATCTCCAATTTTCTTTCGTTTATACTCGGGGACCTCCAGTAGACCTGCATTTGACGATTTTAAAGTTCTTGATGGAATATAATTAATGAGAGAGCTAGCAATTTAGTTAGGTCCTTGTCCATTACGAGCTTTATACATGATGAGTAAGACTTTAAAATCTATCCTAAATTTTATAGGAAGCCAAGGCACTGTAGCCAAAACTAGTGTTATATGTTCTCTTTTTTTGGTTCTAGTTAACAACCGAGCAGCAGAGTTTTGGATAAGATGGAGTCTGTTCATTGATTTTTGTGGAAGAAAAGTGCATTACAATAATCGAGTCTACTTGAAATGAGAGCATTAATTAATTTTTCTGCATCTTTCTGGTTTAAAAAAAGGACGAATTTTAGCTATGTTTCTTAAGTGAAAGAAGGAAGATTTTGTTATCTTATTAATGTGTGAGTTAAAACTTAGATCTGAATCTAAAATAACGCCAAGACTAGTAACCTCTGGTCGTACCCAAGGAGTTAATTTTACTAGATTCGTGAACAACAGTTATGTTCTCTAATAATGTCACCATGTACAATGAAAACAATAAAGGACCAAGGCAGCTTCCTTGCGGAACTCCAAAGTGAGTTTCATGTTTCTCAGGTACATGCTCTCCCAATTTTGACATAAAAATTTCTCCCTTTAAAATATACTGTACGATTTAAACCCATTTAATACAGAATCAGAGAGACCTACTAGTTTTTCTGAACGATTGATTAAAATGTCCTGATCGATCGTATCAAACGCTGCACTTGCTGTATAAAAATATTATTTTCTTTCAAAAAAAATATTACTGACCCCAAACTTTTGAACAGCAGTGTATAACAACATATATCAAACCAAGTGGCATCTGCAAACAAATGATATTTGTGATCTTTTCATGCTGAGCAGCATAGATAATTTATATACTAGGCTATACGCTGGAGTGTGTGTAAATGATGCAAAAGGTGATTTGCAACACAGAATCTCCATTTCCCAGCATGCATCAGACATTTGCCCAGACTGCTTTCATTTAATACCAATCGAGCCCACAGCCGGAGAAGAAGATTTAAGTCATTTCCGCCATAAAATGCTTCCTCATTAAGCCGCATCTCATCGCATGTGTAATCATTAGTCCTTGATACAATGCGCTCAGATTCAGAGAGTGCCGGGGTCATTTTTAAGCAGCACTTAAGCAGCCGTTAGGAAGTCTGACATCATGATAGGGGCACTTCCCTCTCCATTCGTAACACTATCTCCCCCATTAGACTGCAGGGCGGTGGAGGGGCAGTAGCATACGGGTAAGGGGCAAGAGGGGAGCGTGTGTGTTTATATGGTCTGTCAGAGCGGGACGGGGTGCGTGGGGGCTGTTGGCTTTTAAGGTGTCAGTGGTAAAATTTATAACACAACATAGAGAGGCTTTAGTAGCACTTGCTGGCCGCACTCACTCAATAGAAATCAGATTAGAGGGAAAAAGGCCCGTCAGTTATCGGAGTTTGGAGAAGCAACGCAGTTTGGCATCAGACCACCTGGACTGGAAGTGAGGGGTGGAGTCTTGGGAAAAATCTCCCTGCAGAGTCATTACTCAGAGAGTCATAAGGCTCAGGTGTCTGTGTTATGGACGTATGCGATGAGGCAGTGCATGGGCTTATGTGAAAACACACACACACACACACACACACACACACACACACACACACACACACACACACACACACGTTTGTTTTTGTGAATTGTGGGGACATTCCATAGGCGTAATGGTTTTTATACTGTACAAACCGTATTTTCTATCGCCCTACACTACCCCTACCCCTAAACCCCATCACAGAAAACTGTGCACATTTTTACTTTCTCAAAAAAACTCATTCTGTATGATTTATAAGCCTTTTGAAAAATGGGGACATGGGTTAATGTCCTCATAAGTCACCCTCTCCTTGTAATACCTATGTCATACCCATGTCATTATACAAATTTGTGTCCTGATATGTCACACACACACACACACACACACAGAGAGGAATGGATTGAGCCAAAAACCTGCCTAGGATGCCATTTTAATACAATCTATTGCCTATATAGTTCATATAAAGTCATTTTCATATTTTATTTGATACATATGGAAAGCATATTTCATATTTTGATATGTCTATAGCCATTTTTTAAATACAGTGCAATGCAATTGACACAAACCTTATAAAGTATATAAAGATTTATATCAGGGATCATTAATGTTGGTGGAGATGAAACGCATGTACTGCATTAAATTAATTATTGTTTTGTAAGCCTGGATGCATATAGTACTGTATTAGTGTATTTACATTGATTAATTACATTGCAAAGGCATTAAAATAATCATTATTGATGTATGGTGTCATTTACTTGTACATTACATTTTAATTAAACTTGACACATTTTAATGTGGGAGGAATAATGACTTTCAGCTGAACTTCAGCTTTTGAAAATTTACCATTGGTTGAAATTAACTTAATATTGTTTAACATATTTATTGTGTGCACTGTCTGTGCTTGTCATTGGGGCAGTACCCTAAGGTAAAAAGGTACTAATATGGACCATTTAGGGGTAAGTAAGGTACAAAGATGTACCTTTTCACTTTTGTACCTTAGGGTACTGCCCCAGTGACAGCGCCGTACCTTTTTTTCTAACAGTGTGTGTGTGTGTGTATGTATTTTTGCAATGCCATAAACCCTAAATGAATGAGTTTAAGTTAAACTTAAGTTTGTCTAAATGAAAAGAAATAAGTTCATAAAACTCAAAACAATGAAAAAGTTCAGTTTACTTAAAATATATCAGTTCTGTGAACTTAAAAAAAAAGAAAAAAAGAAAGTGCTAAATACTCATAAAAGTTGATTTGACTGAAGTAATTTGTTTAATTTAAGTTTGTCCTACTCAAACCAATTAATTATTTTGAGCATTAGAGTTTACAGTGTAGGCATTTAGGCACTTATTAGGATTATGCGATGCAATCAGAGACCTGTGTTCAAATTCATGCATTAATTAAACCATAGAAAATGTTGACTGTATATCACCTATGGCAGGATCTGCCATTGTGACCTAAATAGGCTGGCCTGAAGATGTGGGAACTTTTTCTCCCTTTAAAATCTGCTTGGTAACTGTGGATGACCTGTGGATGATACTCCACAAATAAAAGTGGAGTGGGATAAAAATGTGTAACCTGTCAGAAGAAGTGAGCTCATTTTTATTTGAAAATGGAAGAGCTGGGGGAGATACCTTTGTTCAAGTCTCCAAAAAGTTTTGGCACATTGTCTGAGAACATATAAAAGGATCAAAATGCGAAGTGCGTGCTTAATATTGCGCCCCACACCAGCAAGACATGATCTTGCCAAGAGGCTTCAAACTGAATATCCTTTGGCCAAATAGTCTGAGCTCTTCAGAGCTGACTGGTCTGAGGTAGGAGATGACATTATAAGGGTTTACCTTTTCAGGTCTTATTACTTTATTGACAAATACAAATAAATGTGATTGACTAGTTTCATGCTCTTTGAAGATCTTCACCTCATCAGTTGAATTCTCACGATCATACTCGCCTCGTCTTCCCTCCTCTTGCAACTCATCTCTTTCTCACGCTTAATTCACAGGTTTCTCATTTGATATTCAAACATTTCAGGTCACTTAATCACCCAAATCATTTTCAGAGGGGCGTTCTAACCGAATTACATCCCTGTTTTCCATTCCAGGAGGATATACAGCAGAGACAGAGGAGCTTTGAAATGTAAATCTCAGCAGATCTCCTTTCGGAGGCTTTTTAATTAAACCGATGTACCTTATTTACCCTGGATCAAGAGGATATTCTCAGTTCTGAAAAATAGAACTCATTCTTACACCCAGGAAAAGATTCAATGCATACTGGTATTATAGTTATTTTCTATAATGCATATAGTCTTACCAAAAGCTGTTTAGTTGAAGAGGCCGAGAACGCATCTCTGCGTGAAGATATTTTTTTCTGGGGGTGGATTTTTATCTAATTATATGAAAGAACATGTCATGCGCTCTTCACACTTAATTAATGAATTTGTAGTGATTATTCAAACAGAAATTAACTTTTTATGAATTCTGTTACCTTTTCAAAGAGTTAGTTTTGTTTGACCTCTCTTTCCAAATGTAAACAAAGAGAATGTCAGTCTCTGGTCTACACAAATGGATGTCCTTGAAAACACATCCATTTGAAGAGAGACACAATGATTTTGGTGAAATCTGGAGAAAAATAATCCTGCAAGAATCCAGATGATTGACATAAAACAATATTTTGTAATTTACCCTCTCATGTCATTCCAACCCTGATTATTTTTTTCTTACATGAAAGATTTTAGCATGTTCCCAAATGTGATTCACATTGGTGTATATTCAAGTAGCCTATTAGTGTTCATTGAGAAAAGTTATGGATTTGGATTAATGTGGGGGTGAGTAACTAATGACAGAATGATCATTTTTGGGTGAAATATCCCTTTAATTGTACAGCCTGACCTCAAAATGTGGCAAAATACCCACCTTTATTCACTGCATTTGAAAAGTGATCAGTCATAGGCAATTGTTTTGAGACCACTTTGGTCGACCACTTCAGTATTAAAATAACTTCTTGCTAATGGCAGTGTGATTTTCTCACTTATAATTAGTTTAATGAGATCATTGTTCAGTAAAGTCTGATAAATAATAGCCTTTGAGGTCAGTCAACTCAGACCAAGTTGATAATGGGCTGAATTCTCTTACAGAAAAATTATTTAATGAAATAATATAAAATATATTTTATATATAGGGCCTACTAAAGTACATTTCAGCAAAGACATTGTGCTACTGACCATTTGTCTGACCTTGCTATTAAGCTATTTATGAGAAAGGTTGATTATTAGCTATGATTTGCAACAATTTCATAGTGTACCTACTCTATCATCTGTTCCCCAGGGAATAATTTAGGAACGAAACACCACTACAGTTTGTTTCTCTGAGTTGATTTGGGGTTGTTTGGAAATTTTCCCTTATGGAACAAAACAGACAAAGCAACTGGCAAAACTGTCTAAAATGTTAAAAAATGTTGCTCAATGTTAACTTCTTGTTTATTGAACTGCTGTATAAATGCAATATCACACATTGCGCTGTCTCCATGTTACTCCCAACTTCCCAGGCTGTCGTTGCTAGTTCTTCTAACATGACATTTTCGAATTAGTAACGTACGCTATTACACATATTTTGACCCCCCGTTAAGAAGAAACACAGACAAAAACATTGAATGCAATGTGACTACAATTACTTTATCTCTGTTATATTTAACAATGTTATCTCATATTTCACACTTAAAGTCCCCCTGAAATCAAAATTTAAGTTTTTTAGCTTTTAGTATTAATATGTTAGCCTTAAGGTTATAAGCTGGTGTGTTCCAAAACAATGACAACATTCACATTTAGGAGATATAAGCATTCAAATCTTACAGTCTCTCACTTCGCTAAATAGATCACAGATTTTCATGACATCACCACGCAATTCAGCTTCTCATCAAATCTTCTGTCCAATCAAATGCTCTCTAGAATCTAAAGTCCCGCCCCTCCTACACTACAAACAGATGCTGAAGCTGTGGCTGAAATCGGTCACTTGTTCACACGATTACTAGTTTCTACATGGTGAATGGTTCATAGTGCACTATATAGAGGATAGGGAATGATTCAGACAGTGTAAATATGCTTTCCATTGACGTGAATGAAGTCCGTTTGTCACGTGAACCTGCACAGTGCGAGAGCAGTCTGCTCTGGTCCAGAGACATGAGAGCACAGAGCGGATCATAGGCGCGAGTCGGCGCAGACTACAAAACGTATTGGACCCATTTGAATTCTGCACAGAATGCTGTATTTTAAAGTGATATAGAGGATATTGAGTACCTCAGAGATGACGTGTTTTTGTATGCAAAACCCGGAAGCGAGTTAGCATTTTAGGACTTCCGGTTCCATCGCCCTCAAGTCTATGGGTTTTTTGAATGGGTTTTTGCTAAATCGCCTGAAATAAGGTCTGTGGTTAACAAAGCCTCTAAATATTTTCACGTTTTGATCTATGACATAAAACACACCATTTATTACCCACTTGTGTTTTTTTTTAAACCTTTATTGTGTCTTAAAAACGGCGGTTGCTAACAAGTTGCTAAAAGGGACTACTTCCTTTGGTGAAGACTTTAGACGTCATCGACTTGAAATTGATACGGCCATAGCTAGTGCTTCTGAGATGGTAAGCACGTTTTTTTTTTTGGCAAATTGGCAAATGGTATGCAAACACAGTATACAATCAAACATAATACAGTGAAAGATAATCTTTAAAGTTTATTTGGAGCACAGAGAGGCACGCATAAAATTATTTTCCAACATTTTTGGACAAAACGAATGGACAGAATTTTTCATGAAAAAGTGGATAAGTATTCATACACGGCACAGATCATAATCAGCGAGCATGTTTTTTAAATAAAGTTTGAGGAAGCTTGGTGGTGGTGATGCTGATCCGCGACCATGGTGTGCTGTAGTCCGTTTATAGCCTACTGTTAGCTTTTTATATCTGACAACTTTATTTAGGCTTCAAAATGTATAAATGTTGTGTTAACTTGTAAAGATTATCTTGATAGACAAAACGTGTAAGTGTCATAACCCTTTGTTAAACACGAGCTTATTTTTTGTGATTTTCCAAAAGTCTATGGGAAAAATGCATAGGCTTTCGATCGAGGGAACCTGTGCGCCGCTAACTTCCGAGGTTGGCCTTCAAAAACACGTCATCTCTGATGTAGCCTACTCTATAAGGAGGAGAAACGGTTAGCGATTAGAAGGAAACCAAAGCTTTACCAAGCTCAGCGCTCTGGCCGAGCTGTGATATAAACGAAACGCTATTGGCTATTTTAAAAAAGGGGCGGGGCTGTTCGATATATCGCCCTGTCTTCCTGTTTCAGTTGAAATAAAGTCAACACGCTGAATAATGCTGCGCGCTCCAAGACACTTCAGTGGGCCTTTAATATTCTATTTATAAACGCATTATATCTATCTACTATCCATGCGTTCTGTCTCTTTAACCAGAATCGCGACCAATCACGACCGAAAACAAAAATAGCATTCAATCTTCGTCACTCTCTCAGTCAGCCCCTCAGCGAGCACATTTGACAACGAAATGACCAGGCATTGAGAGCAAAGAAATAAAAATTAGACAACAGGGATTAGATAAGGGTTTTAATAGGAATTAATACAGCATGAATATGAATAGAACTTGGCTTTCCGATGATGGAGTGCTGCAAAAGCTCTGACAAAATCCTTATCCAGCAATCTCATAACGTCGTGTAATGACAGCAAGTGCTGACACAGACAGTCTTTTTTGCAGGATGGTGGACTGCAGGTATGATTTTATCAGCCACAGACAGATATAAATATAGAAAAATGAAATTATGATGAATTTATTGTGATGGTCAGGGGCGGGGCTCTTTATCGAGAACAAGCGTAGGCCCTTTGCAAGTGAAATGTTTCAATCTTTCATATTTAGCCTACATACTTTTCCGTTGAACCTGAATCATGGTCGTGCTGATAGACTTCCATAACACACTCTTCATTGTGTGATATTGCTTTATTATCTGCTGAAGGTGAATTAGATGTCAACTTTTGGTGTAACTTTTGTTGAATCTGCTTACCCAGATTTAACATTCAACAACATACTGTATAGAGACCAAACATTCCAGAATTGTTAATCATACAAAATGATAAAACTGTCCTCAAGTTCAAATATTTATTTTTTAAATTTTAAAGTAGCCTACATAGATCAAAAATATGTAAAATTATTAACATGTGTAACCGGTGACTCGCGATGCTCAGCGCGATGCGCGGCCAGCGACACCAGTTATTAAAAACTTGTTCTGCGTTGCGTTGTGTAGCGTTCTGGAGACGGACACGGGACAGCAGGAGGCAAATTCACTGGATCTTTTTACTCTGACATAAAAACAGGAAAGCAGCCTCTATGAGTGACTCGCCCTTATTGTGCTCTCTGCAATTACAATGCCAAGAGGAAGAGGAGGGGACAAAACAGGAAATTATGTTGGCTCATGATCACCACAATTAAAGGGGAAAACACTCAATCAGGCATCTACATCAGGTATATGAAAATAAACAGTTTTGTGTGAATTATAACAATATGTATTTAACAGTACACTTTGTATACCTGTTACACATGACAGACTGAATAGGAAAAATTTGTAAACGCATATAATGGCAGAAGTGGGATTTACAGTCTTCAGTGTTTGATTTATAAATGTCAACTGAATTTTGACAATTTCATGTTGTCTGTAGCCAGTATAATTCACCACACACTGGTCGGCACATTTTCATTTTTGTTGCAAGTGAACCCGTATTTCATGTAATTTGTCTCTTATTTTGCATAGTTCAAGGTTTTTGAGGATGAGCTTATCTCATACAACTCATCCAGGTTGACACACATGGCCTTGGACATGATGACCCATCATTTGAGAATCACTGCAATATCATTGGCCACAAAACTAAACCAGTTTCTTTTCGGACACAGGGACACCCTTAAATGTAACACATTCATAAACAGGTCATTGATTTACTATCAAGAAAATGTCATGTATTTGTCTTTTTCCTTCTTTTCCTCTCCAGAGTGTTAAGAAGATATGAGAGAATAAACAGCTGGAATCTCACTCAGTCTAATGCACAATGTCTGAGATTCATCCTAGTAATGAATGAATCACTAAGGGTTGATGGGACACACGTGTGGCCTAATACCATCATCTGAGTTGCTCAGTGGGAGTAAATAAGGAAATATTGATTATCTACCACCATTTGAGCTTGAGTTTGAGTTCATACTGTACAAACCTTTACACCAGGGCTGTTTTCTTTGAGGAGGCTACTCCAAAAATTTCAGATAATGCAGTTAAAAAATACAGTACAAAATATAACAAAAAAATAAATAAGATAAAAAATAATGTGTACCCAACACATTTTTCTATTAATGATGTTACTTGCCCTAAAACATTTCCCACTGTTTATTTTCATTTAGTGAATCAGACATCTCAAAATATTTCTCTTTGAAAAAGGAAAAAGCACACAGAGTATATCATTTATAAGAAAAATAAATATTACAAATTCCTTAAATATTACAAAATCTTGAATGTTAATCTGAGCATTTAAATATTGTTCAGCTATAGCACTTTAAGGAAAAAGCACTTAATTTAACACTGAAAAACAGTCACAGCAAGCCAAGCTACCAGGTCCTCCAGTCCAAAGTTACTCAAAACGATAAAGCTAATGAAGCGTTTGATCTATAGGCCCATGTCATAAGTGTATTGTATATGTTTGTATGTCAGGGGTGTCCAAACTCGGTCCTGCAGGGCCACTGTCCTGCAGAGTTTAGCTCCAACTTGCTTCAAAACGCCTGTCTGGAAGTTTCTAGCATGCCTAGTTAGACCTTGATTAGCTGGTTCAGGTGTGTTTAATTGGGGTTGTAGCTAAACTCTGCTGGACAGTGGCCCTCCAGGAGCAGGATTGGACACCCGTGGTGTATGTGGATGCCATGCACTGGACCTTTTTGAAAATGCATCAAATATTTTATTTTACTGTTGTGGTGTCTGCTGTTTTGCTATGACAGATTGTGCAGTGACAGATGAGTGTCCATAACAGTTCTATTAATACTGGAAAATGTCTGAGCATCTTTATTGCATTAAAGGGTTAGTTCACCCAAAAATGAAATTTCTGTCATTAATTACTCACCCTCATGTCGTTTCACACCAGTAAGACCATCGTTCATCTTTGGAACACAAAGAAACAAAATTACCACATTCAAGGTCAGAAAAGTAGTAAAGACATTGTTAAAATGGTCAACGTGACTACAGTAGTTCAACCTTAATGTTATGAAACGAGAATACTTTTTGTGCGCAAAAACAACACAAAAATAACGTTCAAATAACGCCGGCGTTCTGATGAAGAACTTGGAAGCACTGCAACGTAAATAGCGAAGGAGAATGACAGGGGAGAGATGAATTTGTTGAATAAAGTCGTTATTTTTGTTTTGCTTTTGCGCACAAAAAGTATTCTCGTCGCTTCATAACATTAAGGTTGAACCACTGTATTTTAAAGGAACACTCCACTTTTTTTGAAAATAGGCTCATTTTCCAACTCCCCTAGAGTTAAACAGTTGAGTTTTACCGTTTTCGAATCCATTCAGCTGATCTCCGGGTCTGGCGGTACCACTTTTAGCATAGCTTAGCATAGTTCATTGAATCTGATTAGACCGTTAGCATCTCGCTCAAAAATTACCAAAGAGTTTCAATATTTTTCCTATTTAAAACTTGACTCTTCTGTAGTTACATTGTGTACTAAGACCGACGGAAAATGAAAAGTTGCGATTTTCTAGGCCGATATGGCTAGGAACTATACTCTCATTCCGGCGTAATAATCAAGGAACTTTGCTGCCGTACCATGGTACCACCAGCAGGCGCAATGATATTACGCAGCGTCTCTCACAAATGTCTCCATGGTTGCAAGGCACGCTCCCTGTGCAAGCAGGGGGTCACAGGCGCTGCGTAATATCATTGCGCCTGCTGCACCCATGGTACGGCAGCAAAGCTTCTTGATTATTACGGAGATCAGCTGAATGGATTCGAAAACGGTAAAACTCAACTGTTTAACTCTAGGGGAGTTGGAAAATGAGCCTATTTTCAAAAAAAGTGGAGTGTTCCTTTAACGATGTCTTTACTACTTTTCTGGACCTTGAATGTGGTAATTTTGTTGCTTTCTATGGAGGATAAAAAGCAAAAAAAGTCAGCGCTCCAAAAAAAAATGAAAAATTTAATATAAGACTCACATGGGTTACGTTTCGAGCATGCAGGCTCTTTGACAGCCTGCTTGCTCGAAGCGTAACCCGTTTGAGTCTAATATTGAAATTTTTCTCTTATTTTTGGAGCTTTGGTGTGCTGACTTTTTTCTGCATTTTATAAATATTTTTTGTCGAGCACCCATCTTTGAGCATATTTTTGCCGGTGATGTGTGTGCTTTGGTCCTGATTTTTCTATGGAGGATAAAAAAACCTCTAGGATTTCATCAAAATATCGGGTGTGGAACGACATGAGGGTGAGAAATTAATGACAGAAATGTAATTTTTGGGTGAACTAACCCTTTAACTTTCCTCAGTATTTGCAACATAGTTCTTATTGCAAGATCCACAATCTTGCATTGTTGTTGACATTGTCTACACTGAATTTGGTTATTACCAATTATAACTCAGAAATTACTAGTAAATTTTTACAAAAATGGCAAGTAACACATTGAATTAAACAAGGAATTTTGAACTGAAATAGCATTTTCTTGTTTTTTTAAAAAAAGAATAAACCTGTCAAGAACAATTAACATTTAACCCCAAAATCAATGACAGTGGTTAACAAAATATAAAAGGTAAAAATATACAATTTCTTATTTTTTGGTTTTGTTTTGATTTCTGGTGACAAACAAACAAACAAACAAACAAAACAGGACATGTTAATGGCAGTTTTTATTTTATGGTAATGAAACACATGACCTGTCTTGAGTCATGAGAAATAGCCATCATTTAATCGGTTAAATAACTCACCTATGTAAGGATACAAATTATTTCCATAAATATAAGAATAAACTAATTATTTTTACAGTGTAACAAAAACAAATCTTTTCCTCTAAGGTAATTTACAGAGAAACTCTGAGCCTTAATTAACAGGCCACAGCACTAATTACTCCTCTGATAGAAGATGACACTTGCATCATAATATCGCTAATTTTTGTGGGTGTTTATGATGTTATAATGTAGTGGACCATGACTAACAACTCTGGTTTGAGCACTGATACACCAGAGGCTTTTGTTTTGCCACATGGAGGCATTAATAAACTCCCGAGTTCATAAACCGCATGTCAACAATTCAAAGAAACCCACAGCTCTTGAATCCTCAGTTCTACTCTAGTGATAATATGATGATCTAAAAAAAACAGAAACAGTATTATCCACTAATGAATTCTTGTTGTATGTTTCATGTAAAGCCTTTTCAACACTGACTCCCCAAAATACAACCAACAAAAATGTCATAGAGTTCTCATTTGACACGGAAGATCATTTTGTGAGCATGTTGCTACTTTTTTTTTCAGGGGAATATTTGTGACATTAAAAGTTTAAGACTTTTAAAAATAAACTTTTTACATTTTTTGTAAATTGACGGGCAAATCCATGTTGGTTTGGCTGTTTAAGTAGAGGGAGGTATAATATGGAGGATGTTATAATAGACTCTGACAAAGTGAGCAGATGTAGGCACAGAAGGAAGCATGGAGATACGGCAGGACTGCAGAAGTAAAGCCCCAGGCCTTCCCATCAGCTGTGTTGTTTAGTGTTGTCGTGTATGTGTGCCCAGCTGTGTCTTTCTGAGGATGGACAAACTACAGACAAAATGTCAGGCACTTTATACCATATTTATTCACAGTGTGCATTTATTGTCTCTTAAAAACAAAAAAGCGTTTTATAGCTGTTTAATGCCATTTTCATAAAATTGTTTTAATATTTTATGTGTTATAATAAGTGTTATAAAAACTTGACAGCAAACTAATGTTATAAAAATATTTGTAATATTGTTTTAAATGTAAGAAGCATGGCTCAACATGAATTCTTTTTTTTTTCTTCCAAAAGTTTTTGAAACAGTAATTTGAAGAGAAAAAAAAATACCATAAATAGTACTAAATAAATGTTCTGGGGTATTTTTGTTCCTTCCCATTAAAATGGTTTCTTGCTGCAGCGTGATCTCATGAGAAAACGTTTTTTTTTTTTTACGTAAAGTGTGGTTCTACCACACGTACATTTACTTATGTTTTCATATACACAAAAAGGTACAATATTGATGTATTTATAGCACTAAAACGTAAAAATATTTACGTATTGACAGCAATAAAACGTAAATTATTTACGTATCCAAGTGTCGTGGCACTAAACAGTGGCATTAAATTAAAATCGTGGCATTTAATTAATGTCGCATTTATTAAATGCAGTTTACTCATCTACTTAATATGAAATAACATTTCTGTTCGTGACTTGTGCTGCAAACTCGTTTCGGAGGATTACACAATGTTAAGACTACACTTTAAAAACTTCAAATGAACAACATTTCTGTAATTGTTTAATCATTTTAATCATTAATATTTAGTTTGTTTGCTGTGAGGCGAAGGCGTTTTCTCCTATGCAGCGACTGACAATACAACCATAAGATAGTCTACACCAAAACACAACAGAAATTCACAAATCACATCAATTTTATTTGTTCGCTGTACTCCAAAACTTTAGAATCCATATGTTTGTAAGAAACAGATCCAAATTCAGCCCTTTATCCGGCGATCTTCATCTTCATTCTCAGCAGAGACCGTCACGGTCAAAGCCTGCGCTCGTTATAATTCAAATTTGAAAGTTGAAAGTTGCGACCTCAAGAAGCTTTACGACATGGTTTACGGCACTGATATCGAATGCTCATTGGTTCTCACCTGCTTCGTCACAGATTGCGACATGCCGTGTTTTCAGTAGATTGACATTTGAAATGAGTGCGCGCCTTCACGGAGAGAAGCCAGATTCATATTTTCATGGATAAATTACTTAAATTCTGCTCTGTACCCCATAAAAAAACAATTACCGTCAGAGAGGACTGCGACTGCAACTCATCATCATTTGAACTACTTTTAGTACCACTATTGACATTTCGCACTTAATAAATTATTGTGATTATGCTTGTTTGTCTGTTATTCTTCTATTTATAACAGTACGTAGTTTTAAGAAATGGTTATGGGTAGGTTTAGGGGTAGGTGTAGGATTAGCAGCTCAAAATATCGTTTCAATGCTATTGTTACTAAAATTGTCATTTTTCTACACATTTCTGTCCATTATGTTTTTTCGCTGTAAAAACGTAATAATGCTACATTTAAATGCTGCCAATACGTCTATATTATACGTTTTAGCACCTATCCAAACGTACAAAAATGTACGTTTTGTGTCTTTGAAAATTACATATTAATACCCACGTATTACCAATGAGACCAGGCTGCTTGGTTATAAAACCTAGAAAGCAAATATGCTGATCTTAACATGGGGTCAGTTTAGCTGGTTTGGCATTGTCACAGTAGCGCCCATTGGTAGATGCCATAACTGCACAATTTGGACCTAAAAAGTATAGATCTAGATGTTTTACGAGGGACAGATGTTTTTGGAAGGCTCTTAAATGCATGAAATAAACATACAATTTTCCTATCTGTTGCTTTTATGGTCACAAGACAGCCAAACAATATTGCTCAACAATAAATCGGAGCATCAGGGGGCCTTTAGACAGGAAAATTTGAACAAGAAACATTTATTCAGATGCTGCAAGGAATAAAAGAACCTTTTGTTTTTTAAGAATGTATGGACGTATTTGACTAAAGGCATCCAGCTTTTTGTAGATCCCTTTTAAGCTTTGAGAAAGAAAGAGAGGGAAAGAGTGAGAGAGAACCACAGAGGTTGACTCAACGGTCTTTTGCACTGACCCTTTTATGAGAATATGAATTATTCTCCTTTCCTCCCTTTCCACCTCTTAGTTCGACCTCTTTCTGGAACTGACCTTCACACAAGAAGTGAAACGATGAACCGAGAATAATAGGAACAATATTCCCTCTGTTCTTTCCACAGAGGTCATAAATGCTTGTACGCTTGCCTGGCCACTTTCATTGTTAATAGGACCCTGCGGCATGCTTTGGCTCGCTATCTGTTCTGCTGATCGGTGAGTGTGAATGTACAACCCCACAAAATTCCTTATCTTTTCTGGTCTGCTGAGTCTGGCTGCGGCATGCCTCAGGTGTCCGCTTTAGGACCACTTGGATTCCTCTCTAAAGATTCTTAATTTTCTGCAATGATCTGCAATTTTGTAATAAATGAATTTCAAGCCTCAGCACAGACCAGAGATTTAGTTAATAGCACTCTATCATTTGAATTTCTTTCTTTATTAAGAAAAAATATATTTTTTTGCTAAATTACATATTATTACAGCTATAACAATACCAAGCTGTTATGTTTATTCCAGAACAGACATGTAAATACGTACTTGATATAATTACTTGATAATTACTACTAAAAATAATTACTTTTCCTTTCCATCTTGCAATACATTAAGACCAATTATTTTTCATACATAATTTATAATTTAAAGTATATTATTATCTTATTTTTGGTTTATTATTAAAGGGATTGTTCACCCTAAAATTTTAATTCAAAAATTATTTGCTAATTTTTCAAATCCCAAAATTTAAATTCTAATATCATTTGCTAATTTTCCAAATCCCAAAATTTTTATTCTAATATAATTTGCACATTTTCCAAACCTGTGTGAGTTTCTGTGGAACACAAAATAATTGTGCTTGGTTTATATTGACTTTCTTAATAGTTGAAACATTTTTTCATAGCTTCTGTCACTGAACAAAGAAACTCATACAGGTTTTGAAATAAATTCCTGTACATCTACTGGCAATTTTTTTTTTTTTTTTTTTTGATTGGCTTATTTAAATAAATGTCAGTCATGCAGAAATTTAACTTGCAACATCTTGTATATGCCCACAGGTGTCATACGAAAAGGAAATCAGTAACCATTGATTTGTTGCTGCATAAATATAGAAATATGTTTTTGTTCAGTGCGAACGACAAAATGTAATTTGCAATATATTGTACTTAAACCCCTTAAAAACATAATGAACCAAGAAGGAACTATTTATGCTTTCTTTCTGAAAATGTTCATATTTATCAGCAAGTAAACCGAATAAAATCTTATTTTTAATGGCAATACAAACAGTTTGCAATCGGATTTATGGCCAGTTGCTCAGCACACCAATAACCAACCTATTAGTGATGAACAGTATGGCAAATTGGTGACCTGACAGACATCTGTCCTAAGGCTGAAATCATATAAACCCTGGTACTGTGTGTATGTAGAGCTCTGAAAAGTAAGAAATGGTAGCTGCCAGGTGATATAACATGGCTTTTCTGTGTGTGTGTGTGTGTGTGTGTGTGTGATGCTCTCTCCCAAAGGCCAGTATACAACAGAAAAACAGATGCTTCAATCACATTGAGTTCCCTATCCTCCCTTCAGCTCACCTATTCTTTCTCCTTTCCTCCCCGTCTATCTCTCTCCACCACACACATACACACGCTTCTCTTTCTCCCGTTCTTTAGAAAAGATGAGAACAGGTGGCCAACCAGTAAAAGCCGCTTTCCCCGTCTGTTCATCCAAAAAATGGAGTGGTTCTCAGAAATAAGAATGAGCACATTTAAGTGTTCAGAGAAATGAGCCAAGCCCTGGAAGATACTTCTTTAACAGAATACCGCTGCATGCAGAGGTGTTCTGAACAGCTCTAAAACACAATAGAACCAAAGCGGAGAGCTTTCTGCTGTCGTTTCAAGAGAGAAACGAAGAAAGAAGCTGGTAGAAGAAAAAAAATGCATTTAACATTTGGTGTTCAATGCGGTGTGAAAACCCCAAATGCAGAAAGCTTGTGAAACCCAGTAAAAGGCTTTTTATTTTTTGTTGTAGTAATATCTGTGCTTTATGCCTGCCCACGCACAAAGCAGATAATTGTTCTACGCGATCATCTAACAGCCTGTTAATTTTACTGCCAACACATTTTCACACCATCCATAAAAAACATGAGCAATAATTACGCCATATTAAACAACAAAGGCTATAACAGGTGCAGTAACTCTGAGTTTTTGGCGATGCTGTTCAGAAGTCGATATATTTAAAGATGTTTTAAATGAGAAAAAGAGAATAAAAAGTCAACAGAGAGCTGATTAAGTTAGGGAAGTCTTTAGTGCATTTTCAACCTAATTGATGTACACAGTTGACTTTTAAGCCTCCCTTTAAACTGAATTTCATAACTATTGTTTTTATCAGAACTTTCTGAGGCTGTTTTTCTTTGCAATTACTTGTAACCAACTGGTGATTTTTAGTGGATGTATTCAGTCTGTTCGCCTCAAGTTCACACTGGCAAGCATGTAGGTAAATCTATGTTGGCTTAAAGGGTTAGTTCACCCAAAAATGAAATTTCTGTCATTAAGTACTCACCCTCATGTTGTTCCAAACCCATAAGACCCTTTGTTCATCTTCGGAACACAAATTAAGATATTTTTGATAAAATCCGATGGCTCAGTGAGGCCTGCATTGCCAGCAAGATCATTTCCTTTTTCAATGCCCAGAAAAAACAAAATAACGACTTTATTCAACAATATCTAGTGATTTCAAAATACTGCTTCATGAAGCTTCGAAGCTTTACGAATCTTTTGTTTCAAATCAGTGGTTCGGAGCGCCAAAGTCACATGATTTCAGTAAACGAGGCTTCGTTACGTCATAAGTGTTTCGAAATTTCAATAGTTCACGTGACTTTGGCAGTTTAATACGTGCTCCGAACCACTGATTTGAAACAAAAGATTCGTAAAGCTTCGAAGCTTCATGAAGCAGTGTTTTGAAATCACCCATCACTAGATATTGTTGAATAAAGTCGCTATTTTGTTTTTTTTGGCGCACAAAAAGTATTCTCGTCGCTTTATAATATTAAGGTTAAACCACTGTACTCACATGAACTGTTTTAAAAATGTCTTTAGTAGCTTTCTGGGCATTGAAAAAGGAAATGATCTTGCTGGCAATGCAGGCCTCACTGAGCCATCGGATTTCATCAAAAATATCTTAATTTGTGTTCTGAAGATGAACGAAGGTCTTACGGGTGTGGAACGACATGAGGGTGAGTAATTAATGACATAATTTAAATTTTTGGGTGAACCTAAATGACAGAAATTTCATTTTTGGAGGAACTAACCCTTTAAGATGGACATTTAATCAGAGCTATTATTAGACAGAATCAAATAATATAAGAATCTTAAAACCTGAGATACATTTCAATATTCTTTTCACCCAAACCTTTCCTCCTCTTTTCAGTATGATTTATGTTTAAAAATGTAGGGCAAGGAGCAGCAGGTAACTGCAAGATTACTATGTAAAATGTAGCAGATAATGTTTATGCATCAGAGGTCCTCGTTCTTCATCGAGGAGACAGGAAGTGTGTGATCAGACTAGAGCCTCTTCCCAAGCTGGCAGATACACTGCCGAACCATGCAGCGTAGCATAAATATTTATTGAGCATATGTACTCATAAATACCATTATACTGTATGTCAGCGTGTCTTTATCTAAAGAAGCATTTATACCTCATAAAACACTGATTAAATACTCTATAAATGTGATGTGGCACTTTTCACTTTTTGTTGTCTTTTTCAGCAAATGATCAATGAAAGATGGTACTTAATCCTCAGAAAGTGTTGATCGTCAACCTTTGGAAATTAAAATAAAAAATATTTGTTTGATAATTTTTCTTATAACTTCAGTAACAGGGCTGAATTATTGAGTCTTACTCATGTAGCCAGTGCTACATTTTGTTTAAAAATATTAATAAAAAAAAAAGTAGGCAGCAGCCTCATGTTTTTTGCTAAATAAAATTGATTTAAAAATGTGTTTAAAGCCACTACTACTTTTCATACTAGGTTAAAGGGATAATTTACCCCAGAATAAAAAATTCTGTCATCATTTATTCACTTTCATGTCATTCCAAACCCTTTCGATCATCTTCGAAACACAGATGAAGATTTTTTTATTGAAATCTGAGAGATTTCTGTCCCTCCATCAGAAGTCTATTGACCCAAAACTCTGACGCTTCAAAACATTCATATATCATTTGATAAATAAATCCATATCGAGCAGTTTAATTCAAGCAGTTTAATTCAATCACTTTAGAAATAGATTTAATTTAGGCTTTTGCAAACATATGCACTAGCAGTCAAATTTGGTAAAAGGAAGCTCAACTGCATTTGCTTGACATGCGAGAACGAACTTCATTGGTTCTTGCGGAAGCACAACCGTACTTGCGTGACGCGAGAATAAACCTCATTGGTTCTCGCGCATCAATCAAGCATGCTTGAGCTTCTGTTTACCAAATCTGTGTGCACTATGTATGTTCGCTTTATGAAAGTTTTGAAGCATCAGAGTTTTGGGTGAATGAATAGACTTTCAATGGAAGGACAGTCGTTCATTAAAAACAGTCGTTGGAAGATGAATGAAAGTCTTATACTGTACGTTTGGAACGACATGAGGGTGCATAATTGATGACAGAATCAATTTGTGCTTTAAAAAATTAATGGAACACCAAGGGTTAACCTATTCATGAGTTCTGACTGTAACGCTAAATCGTTGGTTGTCAGTCATGCGACTCTGACAGATATTATTTGTCAGCTATCGATAGTAGCAGCAGGTCATCTCCTGGGCTCGCTAGCATATCAGAGCCAGGGCCCGATCAATGACAAGTGTAACCCCATCTCTGTGTTTTTTCTATCATAAATCCCAGTTTGAGTTGAAATCAGACACGGTTACTTCACTCCTCTAATCTGTGCCGGGGTGGGAGCATTAATCTCAATCAGGCAGAGGGACAGCCATTTTGAAGCTTTCTGCATCTGGCAGGCTCCATTTTGTTTATAAATGATCCGAGCCGAAAGTGGACATCAAGGAGAGAGAAAGAGCCATCAGCGAGGGCCTTGATGAGCCCTACACACTAAACTGCATTCCCTTCTGGGATGCTTTAAAGAGACTTTCTTTAATGGTATAATCCATAATTGCTGATACACCCTAACTGCTGCACGAGTGGTCAGCTCTGAAGCAGAAAGAAAACACTGAGCCAAAAGTCGAAATAAGAAGAATTTTTATTGTTTGAACATGTTCATTATTGCACTTCCACTAATGTACAGAAACAAATGTATTGCCTTTTAAATGAGACTTTTAGTTTTTCTTTGTAAAGTTTTAGCTTCTGTGAGACTCTAGTGTGGCTGCACTATAAAAATAATTGGCACAGTTTCCAATAAGGTCCCAATAATTAAAGTTAGTTAACTAACAATAAGCAATACATGTATTAACACATAATATTAACAGATAAAACTTTTGATTTTAATAACGTATTAGTACGTTAACATTAACTAAGATTAATAAATGCTTAAAAGTGTTGTTCATTGTTAGTTCATATTAACTAATGTTGAAATGAAACCTTATTGTAAAGTGTTACCAAATAATCTTGCATTGTATTTGCTTTCACTCAGTTTCCAAAGTCACTTTAATACTTTACAATAAGGTTCATTAGTTAACAATAGTTAACTACATTAGTTAACTTCTACAGCATTTATTAATCTTTGTTAATGTTAATCAATATTTACTAATACATTATTAAAATCTTGTTAACATTAGTTAATGCACTGTGAACTAACATGAACAAACAATGAACAGCTGGATTTTTATTAACTAACGTCAACAAAGGTTAACAACTACAGTAACAAATGTATTGCTCATGGTTAGTTCATGTTAGTTAATACATTAAATAATGTTAACAAATGAACCTTATTGTAAAGTGTTACCGAATTTTAATTGTTTGATATTTTGAAGCTTCCTGCATAAGGGATTTTGAAATATATAAAATAGTTGTATTTTATTACTTTTTAATGGTTTTGTGAAGTTCTACGATAAGTGACAGTTATTTTTGCTGAACAAATGGGAAACACATTGATTTTATTTGATGTATCAAAAAAAAAAAGCCTGTTTTGTTTACAGTGTTTTTTGAAAATGTTTTTTGAAAATGCGTGACATAAAAGTTACATTAATGCAGCTGGGTTACAAACAAAGTTCAAGCAACACGTCACTTTTTGCTGTGTTTTTTGGGTCTATGTAAAAGTAATTCTGTGATCTGGTCTAATGGTACGGTCCCTCCCAAAACATAAATGAAAGTGCATGCTCTCACTTGGATCAAAGCAGCTTAACAAATCTTTCAACCTACATTAATTGACCAATCATTTAATAGAAGAAGGCACAGCCTTCAGAGCATGAAATAAGCATCTGTGTCAGCTGCTGCCCCAGAACACCATGCCACATCTCAGACTCTCCACTGCGATCACTGCTTCCTCCACAGTCTGCAGCTGAGCTTTACTTCTAAAGAAAAGGGACGAAGAAAAAGACTAGCACAAACAGCTTTGATTGAGCTGTTTCGCAGTTTAACGTCTAGCTAAAGTAACAGCAGGTTGTGAGTTGTGGAAGTGTTTCGAGGCATCTGTCCCGTGTAATTAAAAGGATAGGTTTACAAAAAATGAAAATTCTGTTATCATGTACTCACCCTCATGTCATTCCAAACCTCTTATTTTATACAAAATATATTTTACAAAATAATTTTAAAATTGCTAGAAAATCAGTTATAACAAAAATTGAGTTTTTTTAAAAAAAAATGTATTTAGGTGCTATACCAAAAACAGAGTGACACCCACACTCCATTAATTTTTTTGATGCGTTCTCCTGTTGCAAATGGAATACATTTCTGTTGGAATATCACTTCTTTCACTAAATAATAGCCAAATGTGGAATCTTGAGTCTAAGACCTTTCCAACTTTATGTATTTTGTCAAGATTAGAAAAAAAATTGGTTATAAATTTAGTAACATTTGAAACATGAGACCGCCCACTAGAGGGAGGAGCCTGCTAAAATGCTGTAAAGTACCATTTTCGTAGTACCACAATGTCCAATTTCAAAATGTTTTTTGAGTGTTTAAACTTTCAAATGATACCAAATTTATGATGATTACTAAAAATATGTAATAGGCAGGGTATCAATATGCATCAATACTATCAATATGTAGTTACTATAATATGTAAAAAGCTATAAAGAAGCGCAAGTGTCCCACTACTGGGACATGGACACTGACAGTTTACAGGATAAATGTGTTTTTATGTCGGAACTTCCTGTTAACCTTTAAAAAAAAAAAAAAAAAAAACTGTCACTGTTAATTAATTGTGACTTCGCTCTTCATTATTTGCATCCTAATTCCATTCATAATTACTCTGTCTATTCTGTGGGGACAACGAGTGACACCTCTTTATGGAGCGTTCATAATCACTTTGTCCTTCGTCTGAAATTGAGGTGGGTTTTGTTTGAGGTCTTAGAGAAATGGGTGTTAGACTACCACTCATTAAGACATAGGAATTTCGGAGTATATTTATTGTACACAGTAAATAACAAGCACAAAAAAGAACTGCAGAACAATAATTCATTGCGATTAAGGTAATTACAATTCAGACGCTCAAACCCGAGGCACATTCTCTTGTGTATACACAGATCATCTTCTACCAGAAAGGAAAGGCAACTCCGAGAGTGCAGCTGTTCAGCTGGAGATAAACGACTCTCCATAGTCATAATTAGTTTATATATTTCTAAAAAAAAAATCAAAACTAAAGTGTTATGATCATTATCCTGAACATGAGAGAATGGAGAATGATTGAATTTTGGATCCTGAGTAGGCTTCATCATTCAGCTTTCCTTCTCAGATTAAAGTGTGATATAGCCGCTCTGATGGTTGGCATTAATCCGCCCATAATGACATTGCGAAACACATCAGGGTCATAATGGGCCGGTCGAGACCAAGCCTCCGCTTCTTGTAATGACCCAGATGTCAGAGGAAACAAATGTTATCGCCGGAGTAATAAATACCCCAGTCAATTTGCTCCTGGCCAGTAAAGAGCTTTAGGCCATTCTGAGGAATTTCCATCAGAGAGAGGGAGGAATACAGACTGATGGTGTCATTATGACAGCACTATGTCATTACCAATCAACTGATCGCTGGCCTAACAGAAACAGCTATGTAGCTGAAAATCTATTAGATCTTTCACTTGGACATGCATTATATCCTTGCTTAGTCAAGCTGAGAGGACCTTTCAGGAAAATTTACATACATATCCAAGATTTACTCCACAGGCTGCGGGATACCCTTACAAAAAATAAGTATACTCTAAGTTAAGTTAAGTAATATACTTAAGTTAAGTAATATACTTAAATACTTAAGTAAAGTTCAAGTATATTTTTAAGACTAAATTGTCTCACTTTTTAGTGTATAAAAGTATACTTTTAAGTATACTTTAAGTGTAACAGTTGTAAACTTTGAGTACACAACTAAAGTTTACAACTGTTTTTCATTTGTACTGCAACTAAATACTTGTAGCATATTCTTTTAGTTTATGAAAGTACCCTTTGAAGTATACTCTCAGTTAACTACTAGTAGTTTTATATTTTAAGTGTACTTTTAAGTTTTCTTTAAGTGAACTTAACATTATACTTATAGTTTACTATTTATATATTATTTTTGCACTTTAAGTATAATACTATGTTCCTATTTAGGTATTAATTTTTATACTTGAAATATACCTTTAACTGTACTTTATCTGCCAGTGTTGCCAGCATTTTTGATAATTTTTCATGACCCCCAGAATATTTTGTTGTATGAACATCTAAACATGCAAAAAAAAAAAAAAAAAAGTTTAATAAAAAACAACATTTTAAACTAAAAGCTGAAAAAGAAAATCACGTTTTTGTCAAAGTCCATGTCCGGATTGGATTCAGAACGATGATCAAAACAATGCTTCTCTCGTTGTTTCTGCTTTTTCTTCGCCTGTGTTTTGATCCGGAGATTCTGTACTATTTCAGAAGATGCGTAATGGCGCCCCTTACTGTATAACAGTGAAAACATGGATTGCCGGAAAATTCCATCAATTGCAGGGAAGCTTGTGTCCAAGCTTGTGTCATAAATGATGGAAAGTTCCGTCAATAGTGGGGAAAGAGTTAAGTAGATTTGAAGTAAATTCCTATATACACTACCAGTGGACTACACACAAATTCATATACCCAGAAGGAACATATCTGTTTTCTTTATAAATCAATATTTTCAAACAATGTAAATTTATAAGACAGTATGTAAAACTATGTCAAAAAAATATTTAATAGGCTACTCAATCAAACGACTAAACACAACTTCAAGCCAAGTACTTAATACTTAATACTTTTAAGTATATCTTGATCAAAAGATTGAGTTCAAGTATAGGCCAAATATATGTAGACTTTTCTGTCGTTATGAGTCAAGTATACTTAAGTGTAATTTTAAATATATTCCTGAGAAGTATATAAAAAGTAGACTGAAAGTATACTTTCTTATTTTTAGTTTAAAAGAAGTATACTAATAGCACACTTGAATAAACTTCTTTTTTGTAAGGGCTGAAGACAAAAAAGCTGATGACCTACATTGCAGTTGCCCTCTTTTATAATCATGGGCGCTCCGGTAGTGACATCATGGACTGTTGTCGCCCAATAAAATTGTTGTGTTGGCACACATGCTTCAGACACCAGTCACGCTGAAGCTGTTCCCCATAGCATCGATCCAGATGCAGTGTTGAGTTCCATTTCAGAAGGGAACTAACATTTTACTTTGATAGAAAGTATATATTACCATTGTTGGCAAGTGCGTTTTAAGAAACATGCTACTTTAAAATTTACATTTACACACTAAAATGTTACAAAGTATGTCTGTTTCAAGTATGCTGTTCTGTTTTAAACTTTCTATTCATCAAAGAATCATGAAACAAATGTAGCATGGTTTCCACAGAAAAAATAAGCAGCACATCCATTTTTAGCATTGATACTAATAAGAAATGCTTCTTGAGCAGCAAATCAAGCATATTAGAATGATTTCTGAAGGATCATGTGACACTGAAGACTGGAGTAATGGCTAATTTATTTCTGTGATGGCAAAGCTGAATTTTCAGCATCATTACTCGGTTTCACTTCATTTTGATGGTCCCCTTTAAATATTCTCTTGACTATAAGTAACGTTGCATCTACATGTCAACTAGCAGTCATTAGAGTATTAATAGACTGTCTGTTTAATATCTGCTAACACTTTATTTTGATGCTCATCAACAGACATTCTACTGACTGTACTTTGCAAGTACATGTCAACTTATCCTACTAACCCTACCAGTCTACTAATACTCCAGTAATACTCTAATGAGAGTTAGTTAACATATAATGAGAGTTAGTTGACATGTAGATGCAACATTACTTATAGTCAACAGAATATTTAAAGAGGACCATCAAAATGAAGTGAAACCGAGTAATGATGCTGAAAATTCAGCTTTGCCATCACAGAAATAAATTACATTTTAAAATATAATAAAATTAGTGCTGTCAAACGATAGAAAGATAGACGGAAATAAAAGTTTGTTTACATAATATATGTGTGTGTACTGTGTATTTTTATTATGTATATATAAATATATACATGCATGTATATATTTAACAAATATATATATATATACGATAAATTATATATAAATATAAATATATGTACACATGTAAATATTTATTAAATATAAACAAGTATTTATATATACATAATATAAATACACAGTACACACACGTATATTATGTAAACAAACTTTTATTTTGTATGCGATTAATTGCGATTAAAGTAGAAAACGGTTACCTTCTTTTAGCATTCATTAATATTATAACTAGGCTAATTGTAAAAGCAGCTGTATGCCTCAGTAGAAAAGAACACATTCAAAAAATGTTTCAGTCTGATACTACAAGTGATCCTCTCTAAACCCTCTTTGTTCTCTTGGCTTTGTCTGTTCTGTTGTTTCTCTATACCTGACTATCAGAAAGATTTCATCACAGAAGACGTGTTTAATATCTAAATGACCAGAGGGCTTCTTTAGTCTCTTAGTATCAGATAACTGGTGATATCTATGAATGCCAAAATGCAAGTTTAATCTCCCAGGTCAGAAGCCTGGTTTACTAGAAGCCTGGTTATCTATGAATTCAGAAGATGTTTGGTCTCTGAGAATCTTTTTCTCTCCATTTTGGCCCTTCGTCCACACTGAGACGGCATTTTTGTCAGGCGAAGATGGAGCTTTTTGAAAACGCTCTCCCCAGCAGATAAATTTAAAAACACTGTTTTGCGTTGTAGTGTGGACCCTGAAAATGGAGGTAATTGAAAACGATGACGCATGTTTAGTCATGTGATGCATATTGTACCCATGGTTATACCCAGCATTGTTGTGTCTGCTATTTACTTTCATACTGTTGCTAAAGATAAATGTTCCTTTGTAGAATCTTCATATTACATTTCTGCAATGATGACAGAAAATTTACTGGCAATTGCTGTCCTGCGGCAAAACATGTTGACAATTGTGTGTTAGGCCATACAATTTTGAGTGCGACCTGGAAGCAACAGTGAGTGGTGGGATATTTTGCTAATAAAATGATCATGCCAGAAGAATAGCATGAGAACTATTATGTCTGCTCTCTCAGTATCATCTTGTGTGATAGTGATAGGTGATTTTCAGACGTTTCAGTGTGGATAAGCAACTTTGAGAAAACCCTTGAAAATGCTAATGTGGACGGGGAGCGTTTTGAAATGAAAATACTGTTTCTAAATGTTTGTAGACAGCCTAGGAGTATATGAATAATTTGGTCTCGGCATACAAGATAGCTTGTGTAATCTCTCAGTATATTCATCTGTTTCAGTCACGTGACCTTTTCATCACAGCCACCATATTTATGACCATCAGCAGGGGAAAGCAATAGAAGATTCAAAAGCAAAAAGTGAAGAAAAGTCAAGAAATGTCAGTCATTGGTTTTGATATATACCAAATCTTAAGAATAATTTATGTTATACTGATCTATACTCAGCACAGACAACATCAAATCTGACATTGGCAGACATTTACATATATTTAATCTATAATCCATATGTAACCCAGCAACTGTGAGGACATTTAAGTGTACAGACGCCTATATAATTATTCTGAACGTTTTTTCTCTTTCTTAATTTTTCATGTTGTTTATTGGTCTGATCTTGCCACAGTATAAAACATTATGTTCTGATAGTGTTGGTATGATTGTAACAGTGGCTTTTAGAGCAGAATTAAGGGTCCAGCTCATGAAGAACACAGAAGGCAACCCAACATCAATTTGCATAACATTTATAATTAGTGTGTGGGTGAGGGATAGTTTTTAAACTACTGTTGTATTTAGCTGATGCCATCATGCATTTGAAAAGTGTGTCTTTGGGGCTTCAACATAATTGAATTAACTCTGATGTTGTGAATAAACCTGTGTGTCAGAATTTGTTTAGTATTTTTAGAATCTGAGTTTCACATTATTAACCTTTTTTCCTAATCCTTTTTTCATCTTCATTTGCAACTATCGCATGTCTGGTGTTATAAACATCATCCAATTTTTGTTTTGTGAGAATGTAATTAAAAAAGATAATGACATGTCAAAAATGTTTACAGTTTCAAAGCTTTAAGATAAATATTTTCTGAAAATATGAGCAAAAACCATAAGGTCTTAAAATCATCTCTGCTCTACACCAACTTGATTGTTTAATGACTATGACACTTAAAAAACCTTTAAAAAAACCCCTTAATGCTTGAATTAATAATTGCAAAACTGCCACAATGTAAAAACATTTGTAATTTTTATAGAAAAACTATGTAAACAGTAAATAACTTTTCATTGATTAAGTTACAGATTGCCGTACGGTAAAGTATTAGATTTAACAGGAATTTTTTTCAGTGCATGTCTGAGCTTTCCACCCCTATCACTGAGAGTGATTGCTGCCAAACAGGATTAACATAGGATTGCCTTGCATTGTGAACTCTCATTCCACCTCACAGAATCAATCTCTAGCTCCGATATAGAGTGAACAAATCCTGGCCTTTTTTGCTTGCTACCTTTTTGCATTCACACTGTTCTTTTCTCCTTTGCTATCCATCACCAAGCCACACCCCCTTCTCCGCCCACATGAATAATGAGTAAAGGCTATAGACACCTGAAGCTTATTTCCTGATTTACATGCATACACATCCTTCCTTTCTCTTTCTCACTCCCTCTTTTCTCATTCTCTCAACAAGCTGTTTTAACACCACTTCTTTTAATGCTTTTTCCCCAAATAAAAAGGCTCCACCGGCTAGCATTTTTAACAAATCTGTGACCTGTCATTGCTTGCACAGACTGCAAAGTGTTTATAAATACCGTAGCAGTATTCAGTTTAATGTACATGAATTATACACAAACACTGCTATGTTCAAGACAAGAGCAATAGACAACTGTCATTTAGAACCAAGTGTTGATCAAGACAAAGCATTTGACAAGGTAGATAACAGTTGTCTCAGAGGCTGTGCTAAGCCCGGGATACACTGCATGATTTTAGCGATCCTATAAGATCATTACTTTATCACACTGTGCGACATGGATCTATTAAACTCGGGTACGACATGCATGTAGACTGTACGATGATGACACCTGTTGACTCGTAGGCTACGATGCAAGTTTCTATAGAAGAATAAAACGTCATCAGCATGCGCTAGTGGTAAACAAAACACCATGTTGAATCACACTTTGGCAGTTGTAGTTTTTATGTGTGCTGAAAAAAAAGGAAGCGGTGAAAGAAGAAGGAAAAAGAGCTTGAGGTAAGCAGTTTTAAGTTTTAGCGCCATGTCGCGTTGATTTCATGTCGCATTTTTATTGGCTGGTCAGTAGACGTGGGTCGCAGCAGCAAACACACTGCGATGATCATGCTGAATTTCTGACACTGTCAGAAAATGATCGTAGGCTATCTTTGGTCGCAAGACCAGGAAAACGGCCGTCTTTGAACCTCTCTCACTGTACGACATAGAACCACCGATTAAGATCCACGATCACAGAAATCGCCACGATTGTTTCACGATGGCAATCTTTTGTCTGGGACAGCCAAATATCGTGCAGTGTATCCTGGGCTTTATTCATTAAGTGTCTTCTCTCATGGTCAAGAATTCTAAAGCTGCCTGAATGCAAGAGGTGCTGAGATCTCCATGCTCTTGTCATCAATTACAAGTTTCAATCTATGCAGTTGATCAAGATAATAAACAGAAGATACACTGATCAGGCATAACATTATGAGCACTGACAGGTGAAGTGAATAACTCTGATTATCTCTTCATCATGGCACCTGTTAGTGGGTGGGATATATTAGGCAGCAAGTGAACATTTTGTCCTCAAAGTTGATGTGTTAGAAGCAGGAAAAATGGGCAAGCGTAAGGATTCGAGTGAGTTTGACAAGGGCCAAATTGTGATGGCTAGACGACTGGGTCAGAGCATCTCCAAAACTGCAGCTCTTGCGGGGTGTTCCTGGTCTGCAGTGGTCAGTATCTATCAAAAGTGGTCCAAGGAAGGAACAGTGGTGAACCGGTGACAGGGTCATGGGCGGCCAAGGCTCATTGATGCACGTGGGGAGCGAAGGCTGGCCCGTGTGGTCCGATCCAACAGACGAGCTACTGTAGCTCAGATTGCTCAAGAAGTTAATGCTGGTTCTGATAGAAAGGTGTCAGAATATACAGTGCATCGCAGTTTGTTGCGTATGGGGCTGCTTAGCCGCAGACCAGTCAGGGTGCCCATGCTGACCCCTGTCCACCGCTGAAAGCGCCAACAGTGGACACGTGAGCATCAGAACTGGACCACGGAGCAATGGAAGAAGGTGGCCTGGTCTGATGAATCACGTTTTCTTTTACATCACGTGGATGGCCGGGTGCGTGTGCGTCGCTTACCTGGGGAACACATGGCACCAGGATGCACTATGGGAAGAAGGCAAGCCGGCGGAGGCAGTGTGATGCTTTGGGCAATGTTCTGCTGGGAAACCTTGGGTCCTGCCATCCATGTGGATGTAATGCTGCGTTCACGCCACCTCGTATTTACCGCAATCTTGAGATGACAACACGTGA
This sequence comes from Mylopharyngodon piceus, assembly GCA_039654765.1. Lineage (NCBI taxonomy): Eukaryota > Metazoa > Chordata > Actinopteri > Cypriniformes > Xenocyprididae > Mylopharyngodon > Mylopharyngodon piceus. The sequence continues at coordinate 26,322,057 of CM077460.1, read as the reverse complement.
CGTTATATTCGGAGCTGTTCACGTCCTTTGACTGGGAATTATGCGTTTCTATGTCAGCACTATCAACGCCTAAATGAATCTACAGCGGCCACGTGGTACATGTGGGAGCTTTCAGAAAACTCCCAGCTTACAAGCTGTAATTACGAGCTCTACGAGGACGTGAACACTTTTTACGAGCCAGAATCTCGTAGTTACAGGAATTACGATATGGCGTGAACGCACCTTTACTTTGACACGTACCACCTACCTAAGCATTGTTGCAGACCATGTACAGCCTTTCATGGAAACGGTATTCCCTGGTGGCTGTGGCCTCTTTCAGCAGGATAATGCACCCTGCCACAAAGCAAAAATGGTTCAGGAATGGTTTGAGGAGCACAACAATGAGTTTGACGTGTTGACTTGGCTTCCAAATTCCCCAGATCTCAATCCAATCGAGCATCTGTGGGATGTGCTGAACAAACAAGTCAGATCCATAGAGGCCCCACCTCGCAACTTACAGGACTTAAAGGATCTGCTGCTAACATCTTGGTGCCAGATACCACAGCACACCTTCAGGGGTCTAGTGGAGTCCATGCCTCGACGGGTCAGGGCTGTTTTGGCAGCAAAAGGGTGACCAACACAATATTAGGAAGGTGGTCATAATGTTATGCCTGATTGGTGTACTTCTGCTAGAATAAAATGTATTCATACACTATGCCAGTACATTAAGGAAAAGTAATAATCCAGTACCTTATGTGGTTTGTTGTGATGATAGATAGATGGATAGATAGATTTTCTCACAATGCATCAGTCATTCAAAACATTCCATTCACAGATAATTAAGATTTCTTCTGAAGCTCATTGCTTCAGTGTTATTATAGTGCCCCCGAGTTCATCCACTTTAAATGAGAACTGAATAGCACTTAGCCGTGAGTTGATATCACTTTGATAGGTCATAACCAGAGGTGCACTGCCTCCTACCCGTCTCTGAACATGCTTTGATCTTCAAGAGGGAGATCTGCTCCCCAACAACGACTTGCTTTCTCCCACACACACAGACTAACACACATCAAAGTCAGATCACATCTTCCAAAATAAAAAAAAAAATACTTTGCTAAACTATAGTCTCATCTGTATAATATAAGAGAGAGGAAAAGATAAAGAGGGAAAAAAGATATTTGCCTTGTTTTTACTCACAGTTAAGACCAATAAAGATTACTAATGACCTATCTAATTACTTTGCAGCGCAAATAATATTTGTGCCGTAGTTATGTTTGGTTTGCACGCTACAATATTTGTTTAGACCTCACTAAAAAGTGGTATTATAGATGTCAGGCCTGTTTGTGTGTTTGTGAATGAATGGGCTTTTCAGCAGAGATGATTGCTTTTGCAGTGAGACGCTGTTTGCATTAGCGTGCTGGATAATCAGCGTTAATGGGGCTTTGACTGTAACAAGCTTACTTTAGGATTAAATGCTTTTGGGTAACTGAAGTTTCATCTTTTGGGCTGATTTATATTAGTTTTGGGTGTCTTTCGTAAGGTTTTTAAGGAAACATTCACTAAGACTGAATTGCACTTGCAGATAGGATCATTTATTTGCAAGTGTTGATGTAGCACCAGATTCAATAAAAGAATTATGCAAATTAGGTGACAGCATAAATACCCCACAAAATCTGTGCTCAATGCAATATGCATGCAAGTTCCAATCTTGTGAGCTGGTTTTGATTGCTATGTTGTGAAGAACACTGCAAACTACTATGATCCGAAGTACTTTACTGGCACTACACTTACAAAAAGTACCAAAATGAACCATGCACTACCATGGATTTTTGATCATGATGGGTACACTAGGAAGTACCATTGTACTGTACATATCAAAGTACATTATCAACTGATATCATCAGCGTACGCTGTTATCATCACAGTTCTTTTTTGTAGAGGTAAACATTGCTCCAGCACTGCAAACCAAGCTTTCTAAAATGGCGAAAGAGTGCTCAATGACACTGTCTTTCATTTGATCACCATTTTCTTACACTATTGCTGCCATGATCACTAGAAATTTTCCATCAAATCAAACCCAACAGTTCACAATATAAATCATGGTAAATGTGATTTCATCAAGTACAACAAAGATGTTGATCCAGGAACAACATTCCAGTCAACCAATCAGATCTGAGGGACAAGTTTACAGTTTATGTCAAGTTTAGGCTTACAACCAGGGTTAGGTGCTTCTACATCAGTGTTACTCACCTATCATTTCCCTCTGATTTTAGGGATAAGTTATAGGTAGGGTTAGGTTTTGGGGGTAGTGATTGGGTTAGGACTAAATTTTCGGACAAGACTGTTGTTCCAAGATTAACAAAAGATGTTGATTTAATGGCAAAATCACAGTGACCATAAATCATAATTATAGGCTTACTGTAGTGACTTGTGGGTAAGGAAAGAAGTTTTTAACACTTTTTTTTAATGTACTGATTCATTAATTTCTAACAAAAAAAAAGAAGGAAATAATCTGTATTTCAACCATAATTCAACTGCTTAACCTGTTTTTATGATCATAGGTCTTCTAGAATTCATAATGATTGCCTTTGCATGCTTGGAATGCTTTAATTGGAACATCACACTTAGAAACTTAGAAAGAGAAATATTTCAACACGAGTGAGGGAAAAAATAGATTTTTATGAATAGTTAAACAGCCTTGCACATGGGGACGTGATTTCATTAAAATTCTCTGCAGGAGAAATAATGGACGTGTCTCTTTTCTGCTCTGCTGGTTGAAAACGGAAATTCAAACAGTCTGCTCCCATTGAAGATAACACACCTTTTTATTTATGGATTTATACGGTTTTATCTAAGTGCCAGTTATTCTCTTCTCTCCTCTTCTTTTTCCGTTTAGTCACTGACTTTCTCTCTCCATGCAGAGTTAAACATGTTAAGTGAGCAGGTTTTCAGTACAGCTGGTGAAATATTCCGTTCCAGCCCATGTTAGTTATGCACCGGTATTGTTTTCAGGCTGCCAAGAGGATAAATAAAGTGACCTGTGGCTCCTACAACCCAACAGTACAACAGACATACCCGGTGGCTTAAGTTAAATGTATGCAGTGTTGGGGAAAGTTACTTTTAAAAGTAATGCATTACAATATAACATTACTCCCTAAAAAAGTAACTAATTGCATTACTTAGTTACTTTTTATGGAAAGTAATGCGTTATGTTACTTTTGCGTTACTTTTTCTCATCTGGGCTGGGCTTGCTTGTTTGTTTTTTAATAACAAAAAAGTTATTCTATTTTTGGCAAATGTAAAGGCCCTTTCACACCATAAGTGAAACGAATAAGCCTCAGGCTGAAGGAAATGCAAATTCACTCATGTACAGTAGAGGGCGCAACTCAGTCAAGAAAGTTCAGCACTCTTCAACAATAAAAACAAAAAATGAAACACAAATGAGTTCACGATTTCTCTCAGCATGCAGACAGGAGAGCTGTCAGTCAATGGGAAATCAAAGTAACTTGCATTACTTATTTGAAAAAGTAACTCAGATATTTTGTTGTAAATTTAAAAGTAATGTGTTACTTTACTAGTTACTTGGGAAAAGTAATCTGACTACGTAACTCAAGTTGCTTGTAATGCGTTACCCCCAACACTGAATATATGTATAGGCTTTATGTCGATCGTCACATGAACAAAAAGGAAAACAGGTCTCATTGAATTCACTTTTTCAAGAAAGTACAAACTGATGGCAGTATCTATGGACTTTTAAAAACCCACTGAATTGTCATGGAATGCGCAGCATTATTCAATGTGTTGACATAATTTCAACTGAAACAGGAAGACAGGGCGGGACATATTGAACAGCTCCGCCCCTTTTTAAAAATAGCCAATAGCGTTTCATTTATACCACAGCTTTTTCACAGCTTTTACAGAATACAGAATTTATTGCACTTAACAACAGTTTATGGTTCAACTTTATATTAGGTGTCTTTAACTATACTATGTACTTACATTTAATTAATCATTTAATACAATGCACTTGCTAGGGAAACGTTGCCATATGGCAACAACGGAAAATAGTCAAAAAAGTGGTTTTTCTATAAAATTATGATTTTATGATTTGCACATTTCTTTTGGAAATTGATAGATTTATATATATATGGAACTCATGCAAACCAAAAATAAGTAGATCCCTATCATTTAAAGGGTTAGTTCATCCAAAAATGAAAATTATGTCATTAATTACTCACCCTCATGTCGTTCCACACCCGTAAGACCTTCGTTCATCTTCGGAACATTTCAAAACACTGCTTCATGAAGCTTCGAAGTTTTACGAATCTTTTGATTCAAATCAGTGGTTCAGAGCGTGTATCAAACTGCCAAAGTCACGTGATTTCAGTAAACGAGGCTTCATTACGTCATAAGTGTTTTTGATATTTCAGTGGTTCACCACTTTAGCAGTTTGATACGCGCTCCAAACCACTGATTCAAAACAAAAGATTCGTAAAGCTTTGAAGCTTCATGAAGCAGTGTTTTGAAATCCCCCATCACTAGATATTGTTGAATAAAGTAGTTATTTTGTTTTTTTGCTGCACAAAAAGTATTCTCGTTGCTTCATAACATTAAGGTTGAACCACTGTAGTCACATGAACTGTTTTAAATATGTCTTTAGTACATTTCTGGGCATTGTTAATTGTCTTGCTGGCAATGCAGGCCTCACTGAGCCATCGGATTTTATCAAAAATATCTTAATTTGTGTTCCGAAGATGAACGAAGGTCTTACGGGTGTGGAACGACATGAGGGTGAGTAATTAATGACAGAATTTTCATTTTTGGGTGAACTAACCCTTTAATCCCTGCCATTCCTTATCATTTGGCTAACTCATCCTCACTCTCATCACATGGAAGAGCTAACTCTGCACTCTTCCTATTGCCCTTTCTGTAAAATATTGCTGTATTCATTTTCTGAAAAGAAGAAATAATTTTATTTATACATTAACTATACTACAATAAACACTTCAAATAAATAAATAACTACAATCATATTGTTGATGCTACTATCTATAAAAATCCCAATGGGGAAATACATTACTGCAATTCCACTGTGGTACAGCGTTGCCATAT